>NW_021027154.1:864208-996768 GCF_004153795.1 Camellia sinensis | reverse complement strand
TCATAGAATTCCATTTTCCTTTGTCGTTATGCCTATGAGGGGTTTCGATGTTATTTTGGGTTTTCTATTGGGCTGTGGCTCACCCTTTATGGGAACATCATTTTCAGGTTCAGGTGATAAACTACCTCCAAGGACTTAGCTTGGGAGGGTTTGGCTTCTGGATTGAAGAAGACTACTTTTAGTTAATAGTTTTTATTTATTAGTACATGTAAACATTCAAGCCTAGGGCTTTTCTTGTATTGAGATTAGAACTCATATTTTTGAATCCAAGTGTTGGCTTGGAAAGATGTAAGCCTGTAAGGCATTTTATTCGATGTTACATGTAATGCTTTGTTTAGTAATACTCTGATGAATGAATTAATTAATTGTCTTCTTTAATTAATGCATGTCAATGATATATATAATGGGTTATTTTTTGAGGGCGTTACAACATGGGTATGGGGTCCACAAAATTGCGGACCCCACACCTATGTGAGACATTTGGTCATTTGTTTGGTAGAAAATTTGGTGTCCCTAGCATTACTCTTCTTCAAAACAGAGTAATCCCCTTTTTTTCACGAGGAAGGAAGTGATGCAAAGATAGACGTATGCTAAAAAGAGAAAAACAGGTGGAGTACCATTGTTAAAAGTACTTTTTATTTTTATATGTTTTCTGATGCATAAAAAAATAATAAAAACTTTTTTTTTAAAAAAAAAAAAAAAAGGAATGGACAGAAAACTTTGTACTTAGATGATCAACCGCCCACTTTTGTCTTACAAAAGTGTTTTAGCGGTATGATTTGGTCCTCTTCGTCATTACATGGAGAACGTGAGCCACGTTCTATAAACCAATTAAATCTAGGGAAAATTACCATGTAGTCCTATGTAGGGGATCTATTTCCCTTCTAATCCCAATTTATTTTTAATAGATCAATAGGTCCACAGTTTTTTAAGTTTTATACCCAGAGGTCCCGTTTTTTATTTTCGTATTTTTAAATGACTGTATTACCCTTTGTTTTGAGATCTATATATACGTGAAAAATTAAATTTTTGCTCCGTTTAAAAAAAGGAAATCAAATCTTCGTCTCTGCGATCTCGATTTCTCTTTGTTGTGGCGATCTCATTGTGCTGTGTGGTCGATCTCATTGTGCTGTGAGGTGGATCTGGTTGTGCAATTTGAATCTCTGTGTACAGGCGATATCTGCGTACGTTGTCTCTCTCTTTCTCTCTCTCTGGTTATAGATATATGTATGTGTATGTATGTATCTGTCGATACATAGATATACATATATATGTATATATACATATATATGTCTGTGTGTGTATGTGGTTTGTATTTGTCGATATATATGTATGTATATATAGATAAGCAAATTTGCGTGATTTGTGGTTTGTGTTTGGCGAATTTTGTTTGTTTGATTTTGATTTTGTTGATTTTATTTGTCGTATAGTGTAATGTGTTTTGAAGTTGTATTTTGGAATTGTGAATTCTGGTGTTTTGATACTGATATGTTGTAAGTGTATAATTTTGCAATTTGGAATTGTAAATTGTGCACTGTTGGTATTGATATGTTGTAACTGTATAATTTTGCAGTTTGGAATCTGTGAACAATTGTTTGTTGGTTTGTGATTTTGTAGTATGGAGGGGTGTTTCATGTTAATGTGTAAATACAGTAATTGTTGTGCTACTATTAAGATTAGTGAGGGATGTAATTATTATGAAGTTGTTGAGAAAATATGTGTGAAGTTCAAGGAGTTGAGTGTTGGTAACTTTTGTTTGTTTTTCTCTGTTCCTGGATATTCTAATTGTATTGTTGAATGTGATGATGATTTGGGGAATATGTTGTCAATGGTAAGTGGTAGTGGTTGTCATGTTGTTGAGTTATTGTGGGGGATAAGAGAGTTGTAGAGGTTGATGATGGTAATTCTTGTAGGATTGATTCTGTAACTTGTGAGAGTTCTTTTGTGAATGATTGTGATGATGTTGGTGGTTTGTTGCGTAGTTTTTATCCAGAACCAGAGAGAGTTTTGTTGTCTGCTAGTTGGAAGGGGATTATACATAGTGTTGGTCAAGAATTTGAAGGTAGAGTGCCGGGGTTCCGCATTGCATTGGCTAAGTATGCAGTTGAGTGTGGTTTTGCAGTGAATTATTTGAAGAACGATGCAACAAGAGTAACCGCTGAATGTATGATGAAGTCGTCTACGGGTTGTAAATGGTTTGTGCATGGAAAGGTGTTGATGGATTCTGGTGTTTTTTTTATAATGAAGTTGGATAATGTGCATACTTGTGGGGTTGTTGCTCGTAGATCTTGTAGCAAAATGGTTGGTTCTAGACTTGTGTCTGATATTGTGCAAAATGATATTAGTGATAATCCGTTGACTCGTCGTATTGAAGTTAAAAAAAAGTTGAAGAAGCAATATGGTATAGATGTTTCTTATCGGGTTGCATGGTTAGGAGTTGATAAGGCAAGAGGTGGGTTGTTTGGTGATTTTGTAACTTCTTTTGACCAGCTTCGATGGTACCTTGAGACGGCTATGAGAACGAATCCGGGAAGTGTGTTTGAATTAGATGTGGATGAAAGTAGTGGGTGTTTTTGGAGGTTGTTTGTGGCATTTCATGGATGTTTGTATGGCTTTCAATTTTGTCGTCCGTTGTTGTTTGTTGATGGTACATTTTTGAAGGGGCGTTACTAGGGGCATTTGCTTGTAGCAACATCAAAGGATGGTAATCAAGGTATGTATTTATTTGCAGTTAGTATTGGTTTAGTTTGTCAGTGTGTTATTGTATTGTGAGTCTGCTAATTTTTTCAGTTTCATGTGGTTTTGTTTGCAGGTTTGTTTCCTTTGGCTTTTGCGATTGTTGACGCTGAAAATCAAGATAATTGGATGTGGTTCTTAAGTCAGTTGTTGAAGGCTGTTGGTTCAGGCTGGAGATTGACTTTTGTGTCAGACCGTCAACATCGATTGCTAGACGCTCTTTCAGTGGTTTTCCCCAATGCACATCATGCTTATTGCTTGAATCATTTGAAGAGAAATTTGACTGACAAATTGGTGGGACTTCGTACTAACTATAAGCTGTGTTTGATGAAAATATTAGTTAAATGTGCTTATGCGCCAACGGTTGCTTCTTTCCAACATTATATGGAGAAATTGAGGCGTATTGCTGGGAATGGTAGAGTTGATAGTATGTTGGATGGTTTGCAAAATGATAAGTGGGCCAATGCATTTTTTAGAGGGAAACGATATGGTGAGATGTCATCTAATGCTGCCGAGTCTTACAATAATTGGATTGGTGGGGCCCGTGAGTTGCCTATTACTTGTATGGTTGATATGATTAGGGTTCAAATCATGACTCAATTGTCTGATAGAAGAGCTGAATCTAGAAGATGGACTACGAAATTGTGTCCAGTTATGGAAAAGAAGTTGGTGGACTCTTTGGAGCTAGCTAAGTCTTGGGATGTGATTGTTGCTAGTGATACTGTGCTTGAGGTTCATTCTTCTATTTCTTTTTATGTTGATATTGGTAGACAGACTTGTTCTTGCCATGAATGGCAATTGAATGGTTTTCCTTGTTGTCATGCTGTGCATGCTTTGCGTAGTAGTGGTAGAGATGTGTATGGTTTCATTGATCCTTTTTTTCATGTAGATTGTTTTAGAGAGTCATACAAGGAATCTGTTTATCCAGTGCCTTCAAGTGAGAGATTTGACTTTGATGGTGCCAGTAGTTCGGTTATCAAACCTCCTATAACGAAGAAACAGCCCGGGCAGAACAAGAAGAAGAGGATACCTTCTAAGGGTGAGAATGTGAAGCAAATCAAGTGTGGGAGGTGCTTGAAATATGGGAATCACAATAAGAAGACGTGCAAGGCTGCTATTTGAGGCCACAATCTATTCTTTTGGATTTGTATTTGAATTTGAGGAATTATGATAATAAAAAATGTGATACTTGGTATTATAGAAGTAATGAATAAAGTTGGTTGAATGGTTTTTTGTTTGTTGATGTATTCTTTACTTATTGAAGTTGTTTTGTAACAGTCTGGTTTTGTTTTTTATTTTTATGGAATGCAGAGAAGATTGTTGAAAATTTCTTATTGAAACAGTATAATATAGAAATGCAGTACATATTTCATAGTGAGAAAACTGTATAATTTTGCAGTTTTAAGAATTATTATAAACAACCTGATGAAACCGCATAATTTTGCAGTTTTAAAAATTATTAGAAACAAGCTGATGAAACTGCAAAATTTTGCAGTTTGAAGAATTATTAGAAACAGCCTTTACTGTATGAAAATATATGCAACCACAAACAAGTAGACAAACAATCAGAAGAATAACCACAATAATAATAACAAGAAGAAGAGCAACAACAACATCAATCATTTTCACGATAACCATAATAACCAGAAAAAGATCATTCCCAAAAGTATATAAAGTACTTGTCATATGTTAAAAAGAAAAATAAAAAAAAAATTTAAAAAAAAGGTACAAAGATATGTTTCCTTGAATATTTGTATTGTCAAGAAATTTGTTCATTGTTTCTATGGTTTGGTATGTTTTGTCAAGATTTGGTAGTGCTCGAGTTTCCAGGATCGGTTCTCATCATTGAGGAATTGATTGATGATTTGTGCTCGAAATTTGACCCACTTAGTTGGACGAAGTTTTTTCTGCACAGGTTGCCAGTTGAGATATTGGTTGATAACATTGCAGACGGCAATTGCACAATCATTCCTGCAATGTTTGAGATGAAGTTAATTAGTTAGGTGAAACTGCAAAAATTAGCATATTGGAAGATTAGTTTATGGATTTTGTATCTTACGAGTGTGGGGTTTGTTGTGGGCATTCCTCAATTGATGCAATTTTTGTCTCGCACTCTTGAGATGAAAACATGTTTCCCTGTTTGCTGAGTAATGCTTTATTCCATCTCAGTTGATGTTGTTGCTACAAAATAGTTAGTGGGTGTTTTTGTTAGTTATAGTGATGAGTTGAGATGTTTGTAAAGAAATGGAACTAAGTATGAAATTTTATTTTAACTTACAATTTGCTTTGCAATTTCAAAGTGCTTGTTGTGGCAATCTTTTGCTGGTCTCAAAGAGTCATAGTGTCTCCATATTACATCAGCATTGTCAAATACCACAATTGTCCAATGGTTGTCGTGGTTGATTGGGAAATGGATATATCTGTTTTTCATTGCTTCTGGAAAATGGCTGTCCATCAGTTTTTCTCTCAGTGCTTGATCTTGGTTTTGTAGTGAAGTCTGTAAGTTATATATATGTTTGAAATATGTTATAAAACTATGTAGTAATACATGTTGAGAAAGTAGAAAATTTTGCAGTTGTAAGGTATGTTAAGTTTTGCTTACATTGATGAGTGTTGAGAAAACGTAAGATCTTCCTGCGTATGGATTGCTTGCAAAGACTAGATCGTTTTTCTCAAATTCTTCAATGGTTGGTTGGAGTGCCAATTGCTTTTCTGAGAAGGCATCAATGACCTGAAACATGTTATATATGAGAATGTGTTAGGTTTGTGGAATAGGTTATTGAATATGTACAGAAACTGTAAAATTGTGCAGTTGGAGACCTACATTCCCATATAAGGGTTCCCTGTTGGTCAATCTGCATATATCTGAAAAGTATACGCAGTTTTTATCTTCGCTGCCAGACCAGACACAAGCAGTTGATTGTGTGTTGTTGATGAGTTGAATTTGGTCTTGGTCTTTTTTGGATAGGCTATGCCAAACCTTGTTTGTTTTGCGGCATGAAATGGCGAGTGGCTTGTTTGGGATTGATTCTTCCTGGAAATCATTATCACTTTCCAATACTTGAAGTTTTGTCTTCTTTTGATTGGCATGCTCTTTTGGGTTTGTTTCAGCAGCAACTGCTTTCTCTTGGCCAATATGTTCTTGCATCTTTTCTTTCTGCTGTTGTTTTGCATCATGAGCACCCTCTTTTTTGTTGTCATTCTTCTTCTCTTTTTCTTCATCGGTACCCTGTGTTGGTTTGGGTACATCAGCAGCAATTTGTGTTTTGTTTCTTGCATCTTCTTTAGGTTTGGTCATTGGTTGGTTTTCAAAATCTGGGTCATGTGCTTGTTTTCTTGATTTTTGTTTGATTCTCTTGACCATGGATCTTTGTTGGGGACTGCCAGTTTTTTTTGTGGACATTTCCTTCAATTGATCTTCTTTTTTACGCAATTCAGCCATGAATTTTTGTTGCATTTCTTGAATTTGTGCTCTCATGGCTGATATGAGCTTGTCCTTGTCGTCCTCTTTGGTTGGTGTTTGTGGTTGGTCATGACCTATAAAAATGTTGGATTGTGTTTTGGTTAGTTTAATGAAATTTTGCAGTATGCTTTAGTATTAGACAATAGTTTACCTTGTGCATGAAATATGTCAGATTTCTCTTGCAGTTCTTCTTGTTGGTTTGTCAGTTCTTGTTCATTGACTTCTTCTTGTTGGTTTGTTTGTTGTTCTTCTTGTTCTTGTTGTTGGTCTTCTTCTTCATCAAGGTCTTCTTGTTGATCACCTTTTGTTTGTTGTCTTTCTTCTGCTTTGTCATTGTCTTGTTGTTCATCAGGTTCTTCTTCTTTTCCTTCTTGTTGTTGTTGTTCTTCTTCTTCTTCTTTTTCTTCTTCAGTTTCAGTTTCTTCTTCTTCTTCAGTTTCTTCTTCATCAGATTTTTCTTCATCAGTCACTTGATTTTTTTCATCATCACTCTTTTCTTCTTGTTCATCACTTTCTGGTTCTTCTTATGGTTTTTGCTTTCTTTTCTTTTTTTTTGTTGTTCTTGTTCTGATTGTGATTCTGATTCTGAATGATGTTCTTCTTCGAGAAATTCATCCTCATCATTGTCTAGAAGTCTTCTTTTTTTTGTTGCTTTTGTTTTCTTTTTTTGCTTATTGTCCTTTTTGTGGTCTTGTTTCTTTGGTGAAGAGTTTGTTGATGTGCTTTGATTGATATGCAATAACTGTATTTCTTGTTCAGTTGGGGTTAAAGCACTTTGGTTAACCTGCATTGGAACAATGTGGCATATATCAGTAATACTGTAAATTTGGTCAGTTTCATAAGATGAGTTGTACTGTGAGTAATGTGGGTTAAGTGTCGAAATATGTTTTTTGAAACTGAAAAATGTTACAGTTTCATAACATGAGTGATGTTAAAGAAGTGTGTGCTTTGAAACTGAAAATTTTCACAGTTTCATAATATGATTTGTACTACAATGAATATGAAAGGAGTGTTGAATAGATTTGTGCTATGATAGTATAGAAGAGTTTGAATACCTTTTCAAAGTGAGCAAGGCTGATGTGTTTCCACTTGGAGTACATTTTGCCAAGGTTCCATTTCATAAACCTTGGGAAGCCTTCTTTGTTGGATGGTCGGAGGAGTTTACTGTGCTCACAGGACCAGTACTGTAAAAAAAAAATAAAAAAAAAAAGTTGAAATGTTAGATAGTTAGAGATAGGTGGATGTCTGATATTTTTGTGGGAAGTAGTTGAGTAATGTGTTGACCAAGAGTAACATGACGCATCCAGTGACATGCCTTGGGTTGTTGTTTGCATTTGCCATTGAATTCATCAGTGTGTCTTTTATTGCCTTAACCCAATTGTACTTCTTGATGTTGTTGAGATTGTCAACATAGTTGAGGAAACTCCAACTGAGTGTATGGCCTGTTGTGGGCATGAGAAGTTTCAAGCACAAGTAAAGGGTGATTACCCTTGCAAGATCTTGACGATCATTGGTTGATTTTCCTTTTTTTGTTTGTTGAAACATTTTGGTCAAAGACTTGCCATCCAATCTCTTGACTGATTTGCATCTTCTTTTGTAAAATGGAAGCTCAAAATCCTTTGGTCTTGCATAGGATTTGGTGGTGATGCTCTCTTCTCCACAGTCGATACCAAAAATGAGCTTGACATCACTGCTTCTGAGTTTCATTTCCTTTTTGCCAAGTACAAATGATCTTTTTCTTTTGTTGTATAGTGTTGTCATTTCTGCTACAATGGAATTGTAGCATCTGCACCAAGAGGCCTTCAGTTGTGTTAAGGAGAGAGCATTTATAAGGGGCCAAAAAGGGGTTTTTTGCAGCTCTGTCTGTTGGGCTTTTGTGAATTTGACCCCCTTCAACAGTTTGATTACCGTTCCGATGTTGGAACGATAATTAAATTGTTGGACTCTCTTTGCAGGGACTGCTGCTTTTTTTTCTTTTGATGCCTTGGTTTTTGTTTTGGGAGTTGATTGGCTTTCTTGGAGCTTTCTTTTTTTGGTTGGCGGAGCTTCTTGGTTTTTTGTTGGCTTTCTTTTGTTTGTTTTTGTTGTGGTTGGAGGTGTGGTTGGTGTTTGTTGGGCGGATGGGGTCTGTGGTGTAGTTCTTGGGCTTTTTCTTGTAGGTGGTGTGGTTGTTTTGTGGGTTTTTTGGTGGGGTCTGTTGGGTTTGGTTGTTTTTGGGTGTGGTGGTTTGGTTTTTTGTGAATGGGGAGATGGTGGTGGCATTTTAGTGGATACAGGAGATGGACTTTCAAAAGGGGAGATGGTTAAATCCCTGATTGGATTTGTGGGCATACGGGTTTGTTTCTTCCAATATCTTCCAACAGCTATTTCTGAAAAAATGAAAGTGACAACAGGGTATGAGTAATATAGTGACAAAACTGTATAATTTTGAAGTTTTATATGCAGTTTAATATAAAGTTATATGTATTTTGTTGGTAACAGTTACGAAACTGTATAATTTGACAGTTTGATTTGCACTTTATAATAAGTTAGCTATTTGTTTTGAATAGTGGTTAAACTGTGTAATTTTGCAGTTTCATTTGCATTTTGAATAAATTTAGATATGTTGCTTGTATAGTGATGAAATGAAACACTATGATGTTGCAGTTTTTATAAGGAAACAGTATGAACAATAGGAACAGCCCATTGTATTTTGTAAAAAGCAACAATAACAACAAGAAAATTAAAAATTCAAAAATAAGAATAAGAGAAGCCAATATTGAACAACAAGAATAAGAATAAGGTGTTGAATGTGTAAAAACAGGGATTTATGTGCAAAAACAGTGTTTAGAATGTTGAAAAACAGGGGACTATATATATATTAAAAGAGGGTTTATACATTTGGAAGTATGTAAAATGTGTATATAAGAAATATTAAAGAATGATGTACAAATGTGAAAAATAATGAATAGGTGAAGAGAGATGTTACTTTTTTTCCCCATTTTTGTGAATCGGAAGTCAGGAACTATGAAATCTCTTCAGAGTGGTGATGGTTCTTCGTGTTGTTGAGAGTCGCCGATTGGAGAATATGAACGGCTTGGTGCTGTGTTGAAGTTGAACGGTTTGGTTTTGTGGTTAGGGTAGGGTTTCAGAGAGAATGGAGTCGAACGGAGGAGAGATGGAGGATTGAGAATGCGATTTCGAGCGGCGGAGATGTAACAGCGTACTGATCAGACTGAGATGATTGTGGGTGATGAAGATGAACGGTTACGTTTTCTGGTTAGAGTTAGGGTTTCAGAGGGGATGGAGTTGAACAGAAGAGAGATTGAGGACTGAGGAGTCGATTTCGAGCGGCGGAGACGTGACAGTGTAGTGATCGGACTGAGATGATGGGGACGTGGGAGATGGTTGCGCGCGTGTAAATTGGATGATATATTGTGGGTATTTTCGTCTTATTGTTAATTTGAGGACTTAATGGAGTATTAAATTTGTTTTGGGTCTAAATGGGCATTGAATTCATCAGTGTGTCTTTTATTGCCTCAACCCAATTGTACTTCTTGATGTTGTTGAGATTGTCAACATAGTTGAGGAAACTCCAACTGAGTGTATGGCCTGTTGTGGGCATGAGAAGTTTCAAGCACAAGTAAAGGGTGATTACCCTTGCAAGATCTTGACAATCATTGGTTGATTTTCCTTTTTTTGTTTGTTGAAACATTTTGGTCAAAGACTTGCCATCCAATCTCTTGACTGATTTGCATCTTCGTTTGTAAAATGGAAGCTCAAAATCCTTTGGTCTTGCATAGGATTTGGTGGTGATGCTGTCTTCTCCACAGTCGATACCAAAAATGAGCTTGACATCACTGCCTTTAATGAAGCTTATCCTTTTCCTTGGAGTTTGGTTAGATTAGGTCACACAAATTGTTCAGTACTTTTCCTTGATAAAGTTCATTTGTTTTAAAATTATACCTATGTGAGTTAAATCAGCAAAGTATGACTTACAAAATGAAAATTTCTGGTGAACTTTAAAATAGAGCTGTTTCCTCTTGTTTTGTTTCTATTTTGATTATTTTTTCGAAGGCAAGGTTGGAAAATGATTTTTCACTTCTTTTTTCTATGTTCTATATAATATATTATGTCAACTGAAAAATCTAATCGATTATATACTAAGTTCTAATTTATAGTTAAAAATTTCAGAAAATAATGCAAAAATGACTTTCTAGATTTATTTTATTATTATTATTTTTTCCACACCTCAGCCCCCTACCCGAAATGAATACAAATTGAAATAGTAATTCGGCACAATATGTGGATGTATGGATAGGGAAGTTTTTTTTTGGGAGCACTGGATATGGAAGTTAAGGACAAGAGAATTGAATTATTTAAAAAATATTCAATAAAACAGACAATACAATTAATTAAAACAAACTACTACTTGTGATTATGGTAAATAAAACATCACATTATTTTTTTTGGGCTTCTTGTTCACAAATATCCAAGTTGAGATTTAGAATAGATGAGTTAAGCCATTGATGCGCCACTTTATTATCTAGATGCAAAACAGTCTGTTTAAGTTTATTAAATAGAATAGCAGTATAAGATAATATCCATCATCACCTCGGTTGTGAAGTGTGAAGATGCTTAAGGCTCCAAGTACTCATTGAAAGTCTTCTTGTAGAATTCATTATATTCCTCTGTAGTGACATCCTCGGGGTTCCGAAGACAACAAATCAAGCACAGTATACAACAAGAAAGAGCATTTGAATTCTTACCCATATAGGCTGGGTCTCATTAGTGAGCTCCCAATCCCAGTACATCTCAACAACTTTCTTGGTTTTCTTCTTCTGCTATAGATTAATTTAAATCAATAACCGTGTAGTGTAGATAGAAATTTACATTGACAAGCAAATGATGGACCATATGCTTATTATGGGGAATTCAGAATCAATTTGTGCAATTTGTTTTTAAATGTGATTGGTTCCCTTTCTCTCTCTCCCTCTCATGATTGGGAATTGATGGCTGCAACACACGTACCTGCTTTCAATATATGTTACGGACATCATCGGGGAACAACAAGATTAATTTGATTTATTCTCAAACACAAAATAAGTCTTCTAATTTTCGTTGATTTTAGAGTTCATTCTGTGGAAAAAGCCTGTGTTTTTAAATGTGTACTCCCAAATATTATTGGGAATTGAGAATCAATTAGTGCTATTGTTTTTAAATGTGATTTGTTCCCTTTCTCTGCCTCTCTCTCTCTCTCTCTCTCAGCTGTTTATGTTTTGATAGGTTTATGAAATATAAATTGTCCAACTGCCCAGTTGTTTATGTTCTCAGGAGGAAAATATAAGGATGGAACTATAGTTTGGATGAAAAACAACTTGATGTTCAAGTCAGCCAAATTCCAATGACTCTCTTAACTGTACCTTTTCCAACAGGTCTAAGAAAAAACATATTAGATTGGCACCACAATCTAAAAAATGCAGCTACAAAGTTAGGCTCTATTCTTGGCTGTACCTTTTGTCTCTCACTTTATTTTCTACAGCCTCCTTATGAACTTAACTAAGCTTACGTGTATGGAACCATATTTTTTATGAAAAACAGCTTGATATTCAAGTCAGCTTCAAATAAACCATTAGGAGAGAAAGAGAGAGAGAGAGAGAGAGCGAGAATTTCGGGTCATATGAAACACATAGGACCAGCCA
The DNA here is from genome assembly GCF_004153795.1 of Camellia sinensis. NCBI lineage: Eukaryota > Viridiplantae > Streptophyta > Magnoliopsida > Ericales > Theaceae > Camellia > Camellia sinensis. Next base: position 984,888 of record NW_021027154.1, on the reverse strand, counting down.
TCACCTCATAATTAGAATTATTTAACTACATAGATGAGATGACGATACGTTGAACAACAACAGAATTTGGCAAAATAACACTATAATATTTGTAAATATAACTCTTAGATAATTAACTCTATTATTTACAAGATCTGTCCGACTCTTTATGTTTTGATAATTTTATCCAATTTAAGTGGTGAAAAAATGGTTTGAAAATCTGATGAAAATTTTAATTATTCTTCATTTAATGAACATTTGTTTTCCCTTTAAAAGAATCATACCACAAAAAAAAAAAAAAAAATTATATAGGTTAGCTAACAAAAAAATCAAAAGTGTTGTCTCTCTTTTTCTCTCATACACACACATTAACAAAAAAGCTTTAACCAAAAGTGAAAATTCCAGATCAATCTTTAATTCCTTTTGTTTCTATGTAACCAGTTCTTGTTGTCTATATATTATTCTTTGTTGTATCAAAAGTGGACATTGAAGATGGAACTCTAACTTTTGTGAAAGTAAATCTTATTGCTAATCATAGTTAATTTTGAGTCTCTTTGATGTCTTAGTTGTCAGGAAATTCACATGATTCTTTTATTATGTAGATGAAGTAACATGATTGTCGATTTTCTTCCTGCCGTAATGCTGTGAAAAGTAGGCCTCCAACGCTCTGGTCCTGCAGTTGCAAAGCCTGGTACGTACATGTCACGACCCCATTCTGCCTCTAGTAGAATGGTGCCATGATGGCCAGTAATCCGAGATTATCGAAGGCCAACTTACAAAGTCACACACAAACAGAGTATACATATGGGGCTTACAAGTGCGGAAGCAATAGATTTAAATCTAATTAGTCCATAAGAGCTATGCATAAATCAAATAAAATGGCATACATATCGTGGTTTCACATCTTTGGTACAAATAAAATAGAGTACAAAAATACATCTTGACCAAAAGGCTTCTCAACCCGACATATACAAAAGGCAATACAATACAAGCCAAGAAGCATAATCTTCAATATGCTACAAAACACGAATCCAAAACAAAGCTCAAATAACATCTAGGCGTCGCCGCCATCCTTCTCATCACCTACATATATATATAAGAGAGGGTGAACTTGGATACTCAGTGAATGATATAATTAATAAAGGTTTTGCAAGACTGATATCCAAGAGTTTTATCAAAATAATACATAGCATTTCTTGTACAAATCAAAGAATGAACCAAGTTCACTTATCAAAGCTTTCAAAGGATGCTTACTAGCATCTACATAACACAAGGTGTGACATTCAAAACAAAGGTGCTACGAAGGCTTAGAGTCCACTAGCACGTACGGACTTCCAAAACAATGGTGCAGTTGTATTATAGTCCCCTGGCACTAAGGACTTGTGCTACAAATGCTTATAGTCCCCTAGCACGTACGGACTTGTGCTATAAATGCTTATAGTCCACTAGCACGTACGGACTTCCAAAACAATGACAGCAAAGCAAATATAATACTTGTTACAAATTAGGAGTAATCATTCATGCTTAACAAATACTTTTCCAAAACAAAGCAAAACAAAGCTTCATCAAACCTTTTTAAACATAGCTTTATTAAAAATACCACTCACATAGTTCTTCAAACGTCGGGGTCAAAGCAAGGGTCCAAGTCCTACAAACACATGGCAAAGTCCATTGGATGCACTCTCAAACAAGCTTTATATGAATTCAAATGATCTCGACATTCCTTCAAAACTAAGTCGGTCCAAAACAAAACACTATTTCTCATCTCGAGAAAACATAATGGGTACCAACCAGGTCTTGGCCGAGGTCCCACACCTCCTTGCCGAGGTGTGGTCCCGAGGGCCACATTCAAGGGAATGAAGTCGGGAAAATCTGGGTTTCCTTCTCTTGAAAAACATGACGAACATGAAGAACATGAACATGAAGAAGATGAATGCAAAGATCATAACTTGCTATTACAAAATCTGAGATTTCGTGCTATGAATTCGAAAACATGGACCTGGGTACCCATACTCGAAGATCTTATGAAAACAAACACAAAAACATGAATCTTAATGCAAACTTTCGGATCAAACAAGGCTTTTCTTCAAGAACACATGAATACCATTTTCTCTTTCTAAAACCAACTTTAAATCAATGCATGGCTTACAAATCGGGTTCGATCATGCAATGCAGCTAGATGATCAATAAGAACAACAAGAGTAGATTAAGATTCTAACCTCAAAACTCGAATCTAACGGTTCAAACTCCAAAGATCAAGCTTGGAAGACTACTCCTTTCTCAAGAACTCTTCCTCTCTTCCTAGAGATTCTCTCTCTAAAAGGCAAGATATGATACAAAATGATATGTTTCTCCGCTGCCAGCAGACTTAACCCTCTACTGGGACACGTGACAACAACTGGTTGGTTCTCCTAAAAAAGGTGACTAATTGAAAGGACAAGACTATGACAAAGTGTATTCAACAAGCTAGGTGGCAAGGGCACTCCGGCAAGTAATGAAATCGGCTAAGGACAAGGCATCGGGAAGTAAAGGAACAATGATCTCGGCTAGGAAGGAAAACACTTGGCCTAGTTGTGCCACACCTCGGCCTAGATGTGCCACACCTCGGTCTAGGTTGTACCAATCCAGTAACAAGATCACTTAGGCGCAAAGGTAACATCTCGGCCTAGATAATACACATCTCGGCCTCGGTGATGAACACCTCGGCCAAGATAATGACATCTCGGCCAATATGCTAGACAAAGGTGGAGGTCAACCAAGGGGGTTCCAAGATAGTCCTAGGCTTAAGATGACCTTGGCTACACACCAAGCAAGAAACAAAGTATACAAACAACACTTAAGCAAAACAAGGCAAGATTTGCAATGCAACTTAACAAGACAAAATCATATAAATGCATGCAAGCATGACTAGAACAAGTGGGGGTTATTACAGTACACCCTCACATCTTCAGCAGATGCGCACCGTGTGTTCGTTAATGTGTCTCAATAATTGAGGAGTTAACTAAGTTTGTGTGGTGTTTCTAATTGCTTATTCATGAAACTATACAACTATTTATGTTTTCACATGTTTATAAAATTTAGATTGTCCACCTGTCCAACTGTTTATGTGTTGATAAGGAAAATATAAGAACGACACTATAGCTTTGATAAAAAACAGCTTGATGTTCAAGTCAGCGAACCACGTGGCTTCACATTACCACCACAATCTCAAAAATGCAGCCACCAAGTCAGCCCCTACTCCCAATTTTGACCAGGACTCCTTTATTTATTGTTCAAATACGCCCAACGCTAATGTAAAAATGGTACTACAAATGGCCAGTTTCAAGTTGGACAATTTAGTTGAGACCATTGACTTCGAAACATAAATGAGATTTCCTTATTTTTTCTCCTCTTAGGTGAATTTATATATCAAACTCAAATCCAAATTCGTCAAGATATAATTAGAAATATCTAATTATATATATTAGATAACAGTAAGTTGGACAACAACAAAATCTCGCAAAATAACTCTACCCAGCAAACTAATTTATAAAAGTATTATGTGAAATTCCTGCCACCTAAGACATCGAAGCAACAAAAAATTAAGTTTGATTAGCAATAAGATTTCATTCCATAAGAATTTGAGTTTCATCTTGAACCTGCACTTTTGATGCAACAAAGAATAATATATAGACAATAATAATTGCTTACATAAAAACAAATAGAATTATAGATTGATCTTCACTATTTCCCCAATCTGAAATGAAATCAGTATTTCTAACCAAATCTAAAAATTGCGGGCTGAGAAAGGGTTCCCCAGGTACAAATAGAGAAAACATTAGTTAAAATTCAAAACACCATTGTTGAAATTATAAAACTGTAAGTTAAGTTAATAGGGTGAATCCATTGTCTCTGAAAAACAAGTTGAGAGAGAGTTGAGAGAGTGATATTGAAAGTGAACACTCTGTTATTGAAACTGTATTCAGAAACCAAATAGAGGCTCCATAATATAGGAGCTGGATACAAAACATCATTATGATCTAATTTAATATAATAAAGAAAAGGAGGCCGAAAGAGGGCGGGCGACCGAAAGCAGCGACAAGGAATCCTAATATATACATACTATAATATATTAAAGGAAAGCCATGAGAAACTGAACCAAGCGTTGTTGGTCACGGTAAGTAGTAAACAAGGCAGCATCCTTAGTACAATCCCATGGAGGTTCAAAAAGAGCGAGTTGATCCCAAGCAGAATACATTTGGGAGAGGAAATCATTAATGTTCTGAGTTGTTTCTTGGCACATACGGTGAAGATGACTCAGAATCTGATATTGGTGAGCAAGGCCAGTAGTCTGATAGCGTTCTTGTAAAAAATCCCAGATGTCTTTGGCAGCAGAGGAAGCAGAGTCAAGTTAATAGAGGTAATAGAAGTATTGCGAAACCAAGTGATGATCTGATAGTTTTTACTATCCCAATCTTCCAGTCGGTCGACATATTTGGTAGCAGAGTCCGTGGCAGCAGAATCTGTGGTCCCTTGAATGGGTTTGCACACATCCCCAGTGATGATGCGCCAAAGTTTCTTTCCTTTGAGGAAGCCAGACATAGCTTGTGCCCATAGGACATAATTAGTCCCGTCAAGAATAACGGAAATAGGGTGGTTAGAGAAGTCCAGGCAATCCATGAGAGAAAAATAGCACAATCAAGGAAGAATCTGAAAATTCCAAGGGCACCAATGAGTGCAGAAGGGCCAAAATAGTCAGAAACCGGGCTAAACCGACCAAAAAGGTCCAAAAATTGGGGTGAACCGGCTTGGGAAAGTGGCTGAACCAGTTGGAGCCGGACCGGCTGCTGGAGCCGAGTTGGGGAGCCGAGGACAAAAGCGGGTGCAGGGAGTGCAAGCCGGCGCGAGGGACGCGGGTTGGATGGCTCACGCGGACGGCTGGAGTGGCTGGCGAACGCGGAGCACGTGGGACGCGGAAAGAGGTGGCTTAGGCGACTGGGGACGCGTAGAGCGCGTGTGATGCTGAAGGCGGAAGCAGGCGACGGGCCGGCGACAAAAAGAGCGTGTGACGGCGCGTGTGATGTCGAAAGAGGATGATTCTGGTGGCCGTGGATCCGTAGTGAAGAGATGAAGGCTTCGGTGGTGTCCAAACTGTAATTGAGAGAAGGACGAGAGGGGCAACAATCTGCAGACGAGAGACCCAGCAATCTGCCAAGAGAGAGAAAAAAAAATAAAAAAATAAATAGAGGCTAGGAAAGACACCTGTGCTTTGATACCATGAAAAACAAGTTGAGAGAGAGTTGAGAGAGTGATATTGAAAGTGAACACTCTGTTATTGAAACTGTATTCAGAAACCAAATAGAGGCTCCATAATATAGGAGCCGGATACAAAACATCATTATGATCTAATTTAATATAATAAAGAAAAGGAGGCCGAAAGAGGGCGGGCGACCGAAAGCAGCGACAAGGAATCCTAATATATACATACTATAATATATTAAAGGAAAGGAATCATATTATAATATATGACATATTATATTATATACATACTATAACATATAATTATATTAATATATGTTAACAGTCTCAATTTTAAATACATTTCACTTTTCAAATTCATAAACCGAGCACAATTTTAAATATTTATTATATTTGTGTCTTTTATTGTATTTCCACTACCTTTTTATAAACTTAACTAGGTTTATGTGTGGGGTGTTTCTAATCGCCCATCTATAAAACTGTTCAGCTGTTGATCTTTTCATGATGTTATGAAGTTTATGTAGCTAAAAACTTACAGAACTGAATAATTCAAAACAGAATCATATATGAAAAATTTATAGGGCTTCCTTCTTACAAAACAAAGTAATCTATAAGAGATTCACTTGGGGTACATTTATAGTTCAACTTAGATCCAAATTCATGAAGATATAATTAAAAATATCTAATTATATATATTAGATGATGATAGGTTGGACAACAACAGAATATGGCAAAATAACTCTATGATATTTGTAAATATGAACCTTACATAATTAACTCTATTATTTATAAGATGTGTGCATCTTTTTATCTTTTGATAATGTTAACAAATTTAAGTGGTAAAAAAAACCATTGGAAATCTGATGGAAAATTTAATTTATTCTTGATTTAATGAAAACTTGATCATCTAATTTTCCTGGCAGCTACGCCATTGGAGATACCAAAAAAATAGGTTTCATTAGATAATTTGGACAGCAGCAGACTATTGGAAAATAACTCTATAATGTTTATAAATATGACTCCTAGATAATTAGCTCTATTATTTATAAGATGTGTCTAACTTTTTACGTTTTGATAATGTTATGAAATGTAACTACATCTAAATATAACTACATTTCATTTCTCAAATTCATAAACCCGCCACAATTTCAAATATTTATTATATTTGTGTTTAGAATCAAAGATTGATCTTGAATCTTCATTTGTGATTAATGGTTTTTGGTGAGCGTGTGTCTAGGAGTGAAAAAAAGAGAGCACTTCTGAGAATTTTAATTTCTAGGTATCTATTCAAATATATAGATGAGGTAACAACATTTTTATAGCAAAAGAAGACAATTTTTCCCCCTTGCTGAATTATTTCCTTGCCAAATACCTGAACAGATTCGTTTGTTTTTGTTTTTCCATTTTGGAAGCTTCAATGCCTTGTGTTTTTGGATTTCCACTTTCTTTATTTATTTGTTGTTTTCAATTTGGATTTGAAACTTAGAAAAACGAATGGGTTTGCAAACCTTCTTCGTCTTTAATGCCTTTCTTTCCTTCTTTGTGTTTTTAATAGGATATAAAATGCCAGGAAAATAACTTCACGCACAACCATTTAAATCAATAAAGGGTATAAAATTCACATTAGTTTCCAAATTATTTAGGATTCCTAAAGAGATTATAAATTCACACCCACTTTGTAAGACTCCCATTGTCTCATGACCCCTAAAGTCCTTCAGCTATATCAAAAACAACAGCATAACTCAATTTACCATTATTATTGGAGCAACTTCAAAATATTTCCAGAGCTAAAGGTATTAAATGAAAGAAGATTCCCGAAATCTTAAATCAAATCAGTTGTAAGGAAAGGTTCCTCACATCTTAACCCAAATTTAAAAATTTGCAGCTTAAAAAGCGTTCCCCAAATACAAATGCAGAGAACATTACTTAAAATTCAAAACACAATTGTTGAAATTATAAAACTTCAGGTCAAGCTAATAGGGTAAATCCATCCTCTTCAATTTATCTAAATATAACTACATTTCATTTCTCAAATTCATAAACCCAACACAATTTCAAATATTTATTATATTTGTGTTTCTCACTGTATATCTACAGGCTTTTTACGAACTTAACTAATTTGATAACGTTATAAAATTTATGTGATCAAAAAATAGGTTTTCCTTTAAAAGAATCATGTATAAAAAATTTATAGTGCTTGCTTAGATAAGTTGGATGAACAAAGTTGGATGACAACAAAATCTGGCAAAATAGCACTACAATATTTATAAATACGAGCCTTACATTATTAACTCTATTATTTATAAGATGTGCCCAACTCTTTACGTTTTGATAATGTTAAGAAATTTATGTGATGAAAAAATTGGTAGGAAATCCAATGGACAATTCTATTTATTCTTATTTAATGAAAAATAGGTTTTTCTTTAAAAGAATCATATATAAAAATTTACAGCGGTTCTTTTCTACCAACCAAAGTAATTTATAAAAGAATCATCTAACTTTCCCAACAGCTAAAACATTAAACAAACAGCAAACTAATTATAGCTAGCAATAAGATTTACTTCCATAAAAGAGAGACCACTTTTGAGAAATTTAAATTATGAGTATCTATTCAAGTATGTAGATAAAGTAACAACATTCTTCACTACAAGAAATGTCACTTTTGGCTACCAAAATATTGGTCGCCAAAAGTCAAAAACTTAGTCGTCGAAACGCTTTAGCGACCAAAATATTTTGTCGCTAAGCTCGTCGCTTTACCCTGTCGGCGATAGTATTGGTGACTAAAATTTGTTTGGTCGCCGAAAGTGACTACATTTCGCTACTAAATTTAGTTTAGTCGGCAAAAGGTATGTTTCCGCCACTAAAGTATTAGTCACCGAATGAGGCTTTTTGGCTACTAACTTGTGGTCGGGGAAGGTATCACTTTTAGCTACTAAATAATTCGTCGCCGAAAGTACACATTTGGCTACTAATTTTAGTTTAGTCGGCAAAAGGTGAATTCGGTGACTAAAGTGTTTAGTGGCCAATAGTTTCTTTCTCTCATTCTCAATTGTTTTAGCTACTAATTATTTGGTCGCTAAAACTTTTTGGGTTATGTTTTTGCTACTAAATTATTAGTCACCAAAACATTTGATTACGTATTTGGCTACCAAAATATTTGGTGGCCAAATACTTCAACGTTTTTTTTTTTTCGAATTTTTTTTTCTAAACAACCTTTATCCATTATTAATACAACTTGCACCCTGTATGAACAATATAATCCATCAATACTAAATATGTTATCAAACATTCAACCACGTGCACGCATTTCAATTGCAACCATCCAAATAATTAATATTGAACGTCCAATTATATATATATATATTACAAATTCCATAAGAACCAAGTCTAATCCAACGTCAATATTTTAATTCCACACATAATACAGGAATAACCAAATTAATTGTACACCTACAACTTTTGTACCACAACAAAAATTATATTAACTAATGAAAGACATACAAACATGGACCCATCATGAGTTCTTGTTTTAGCTTTTCAATGACAGTAACAAAGTATGCTGAAAATCAACAAATGCCACCAGTTGATTCCATATGTGCTCTGCATCTTCAATTTTATAAATCTATGGCAAACTGGAAAGGACAATTTGAATAGAAAATTAATTCCAAGCAAGCTTCACATATTAGGAAAATACATGATAAAAATAATTACTCCAAACCTTGAAAAGACTTGAATTAGCTCTTGCTCTGAACAAGTTGGCCCCAAATTTGCCACAAATAGTGTTGGACATGCATTAACATTTTGCGGAACATGAGGGTGCAGAGTAGTTGTTATGCTAATGTAGAACAAAATCCGCGAGAGAACTGATTACTGAATAAAGAGTTCAAACATACTGGATAAACTATTTCAAACGAGAATTGGTTATGCAAATGCAAAAGGCCCAATAACAAGATCAATTAAGAAGGATGGATATGATGCTATTGGAAAATACCCTAGAAGTAGTGTGTTAGTCTATTGGCATCAGGTAATATAGTTTTCAAGTAGGTTTGTGGATCATCTTCAAAGAAGAATTGACTTCCTGACAAACCATAAATACTAGTATCTCAAGGGGACAATGTATAAATGGTTAGGATAGAGGAGCCATGGCGAATTTATTTTGTTTAATTTTCCAAATACCCAAAATGGACAATTGAACTACACTACAAAGGCAGGTGACTCCAAAACAGCCCAGAAAAATTAACGCTAACAAGTTTGACGTATGAGGCACTTGCTTTCGCAAACAATTAGTTTATATAGCTAAAGCTCTCATGTTGACAATATTTAACAGATGGCTTGACAAACCAACGACCACAGAACGAGTCCACAGAGTTCTTTAGAGTATTTGAGGATAACTAGTTTATCCCATTTTAGAGTATTGAGGGTAACTGTCCACAGAGTGCTTAAACAGAAGTGCCGTTTTGAGTAGTTTGGTGGCAAATTATTGTGATTATTTGTAGAGTTTTTTTTTTAAAAAAAAAAAATTGGCTTTAGCATTTATGATGCCAAAAATTGTGTAATAAGTTAGAAAAAAGATGTTTATGGGAAAGTTGGGAGAATATATGTCAATCGTAAAATGAGCTTTTTAACATAAGCGAACACAAATTGATTCATTTTAAAAGGCAGTCCTACTACACTTAAGATATGTCACATGTTTGGTAAATATTGCAGGTATATCCAAAATCATGACTGCCATTTATGTTAGCACTTGATATGTGGGAATGTGGAATCTGAGAATCAGAGTTTTGGGCAAGACAGTACCTCGGACAACAACTCTAACGTACGTGTCTACAGTAGGCATCGACTTTGTTAGAACCCACATTTTATGTGCTTTGTCATGTTTTGACATTCGGTATGATTATGGCTTGTATAGTTTGCATGTGTATGTTGTGGACTTGTTCGCTTAAGCAAGTGTGATCCATGCTTGTGTTTGAAGCTTGTGATTTGTTAAAGTGTAGTGTGCTTGTCTTGTCCCTTCCTTGATGTGAACTTAGGTGCACCCTTGCTGAGTTATGCCTAAGCCGATGTTATCCAAGCTGGTTAGCGTTTAGCTCTAGATCTTCCAAGCCGAGGTCATCCTCTAGTCTAGAAGTATCTTGGTAACCCCTTGTTGACTCTGTCCTCGCTTGACACATTAGCCGAGATGCTACCTTGCAGCCCAAGTGATCTCGTCCTGGAGTGGTATGACCTACGACGCGAGGTGTGGCGCTATCTAGGCCCAAGATGTGGCACAGCTTAGTCAAGTGTTGTCCTTCCTAGCCGGGGTCATTGTCACCTAGTTGCACGAGTCCTTTTGTTAGGCCGATGTCATCCTTGCCAGAGTGCCATTCCTGTGTAGCTTGTTAAATAGCCTTGGTTATTAGCCGATGTTCATTGCCATCGTCAGAGAGCCCGATACGCTTTTAGACCTTGTTTTGAACACGCCTTCCCAAATGCTTTGTGTCTGGTCTGTCAGCTCACCTTTTCAGGGAAAACCCAACCAGTCGCCGCACGTGTCTCAGCAGAGGGTTAACCCCAGAAGCCGGGTAAAGACAACTATCATTTGATATCATAACCTTGCCTTGTAGAGAGAGAAAACTCTAGGAGGAAGAAGGAGTTTTTAGAGTGAGGAAGTAGATCTTCAAGCTTGATTCCTAGAGATCGAACCGTTAGATCCGTGTTCTAAGGTTAGATTCTTGATCTGCTCATGATGTTCTTTATGTTCATGTTATTGCATTGCATGATCGGAATATGATTGTAAGCCATACATTTTTTTGGAAATTCGGTTTTAGAAAGAGAAAATGACATTCATGTGTTTCTTCAAGAAAAAGTCTTGTTTTGATCCGAAAGCTTACATAAAGAAATCATGTTTTTGTGTTTATTTCCGCAAGAATTCCAGGTACCCAGGTCCATGTTTTCAAACTCATAGCATGAAAATCCCAGATTTGTGATAACAGATTGTGATTGAAAATTCATATTTTTCATGTTTTCAACACTCATGTTCTCCATGTTCATCAACAGAGGGAAACCCAGAGTTTCCCGACCTCTTTTCTTGCATGTGGCCCTCGGGAACACACCTCGGCGAGGAGGTGTGGAACCTCGGCCTAGACCTGGTTGTGCCCAGCATGTTTCCGAAATCATTTGTTGTACATACGAAACTTGTTGGAAAGTGCATTCCAATAGGCTTTGCCCTGTGTTTGTAGGACTTGGCTTGTCTCGACCCGACGTGTGAAGAACTATGTGAGTAGTATTTTTAATAAAGCTATGTTACACTTGCTTTCACAAATCTCGTCTTGCCTTGTTTTGAAAAGTACTTGATCTAGCATGAATGACTATCCCTACTTGTATATATAAACACTATCTTGTTTTGATGACATGTCTTGAAAGTCCTTAGCTGCAGAGATATAATGCAACTGCACTCTTGTCTTGAAAGTCCTTAGCTGCAGGGACTATAACTGCAAACTGCACTCTTGTCTTGAAAGTCCTTAGCTGCAAGGGACCTATAATGCAACTGCACTCTTGTCTTGATATGTCATCGCACTTGTAATATGTAGATGTAATAACATCCAAGGAAACTTGAAAGCCGGCAATGAACTTGATTTCCCCCTTGATTGTAAAGTATGCTATGTATTGTTTTGAAAAAGAAATCTTGGATATCAATCATGCAAAACCTTTATTTCTAATATCATTCACTGAGTATCCAAGCTCACCCTCTCTATATATATATGTAGGTGATGAGCAAGAAGGCATTGAGGCCTAGACGTGTAGCCGATGTGTTTTTGGGTGCATTGCCGACGTGTTTTGGATTAGCATTTTGTACCATCTTGAAGATTATGCTTCTTAGCTTATATTTCATGTGCACTTGTATATGTCGGCTTGAGAAGCCTTTTGGTCCAGATGTATTTTGTATCTCATTCCCTTATTGTATCTAAGTTGTAAGACTTTGTAAAATGTATGTCATTTCATTGGACTTAAGCACGGCTCTCATGGACTATTTAGATTTTGCATATATATATGTTGCTTCCGCACTTGTAAGCCCCATATTTTATACTCTGATTGTGTGTGATTCTTGTAAGTCGGCCTTCGGTAATCTCGGATTACTGGCCATCACGGCACCAAACTACTAGGGGCGGTTTGGGGGTGTGACAGACTTCACTCAGAGACGAATTCCCCATTCCAAAGAACGCTCTTCTCTGCGGCAGAAAGTTCCACGACATTTTTAGCTAGGGAAATTAAATTAAAGCTTGTTTATCTACCAAATGTGGTGGATTAAGATCTCAGTTTATTATTATTAATTTTTTCTTTATGTGCTTAATTTAATGTTATTTTTAGTTACTACATCAGCACTAGTGCAATTATACGAGGAACATGTATCAATAGTGCTGTAGTAGAGTGAGCAATGACCTTAAGTCGAGGTCATATTCTTTTCAGTTAATGTATTGTAAGGTTTCCTACTATTACTTAATGAAGTGGTTCTTCTAGTTGGCTCAGGTTTTCTTGTAAAGAATATAGGGAAAATTTTACTTTATCTTGCAAATAACCTCTTATCATTTATAGATAATCACGTAAATCTCATGATTTGTAGACGTGGCTGTTACCCTTAAAGACTAAGTTTTGGACGTATTCGGCTCGAACTCCCTACATACGGGTCCGAATTACATTCCGTCAGTTCTCACAAGTCCTATTTGTCATCGGCAACCTGTTCGTGTGACTCACATAGTGGATCGAGGGCTGTTATGAATTTTAGCCCACGAAACGCTGAATTTTCGTCTAAGTTTAGGGCGTTTTCGGCTCTAACTCTGTACTTACGGGTCCGAATTACATTCCGTCAGTTCTCAGAAGTCCTATTTGTCATGGGAAACTGTCCGTGTGAGTCACACGATAGTTTAATGCATTTTCAGCTCTAACTCCCAAACTACGTATGCTAATTACATTCCGTCTGTTGTCACAGGTCCTATTTGTGACGGGGAAGGTGGCTGTGACATCCGTACGGTCGTTCGGGGGCTGATTCTCATTTTCTATGATTGGTGTCCCATGCAAGGATTCTAAATAAGCCATGAAAACATAGAATTATGCGCACAGATTGCATTGATGTCTCACAAAATGTTCATTATGTGTGCTTACATTTATAATTATAAACATTTCATGAGATATCATTGTAATTTAATACGCATATGATTGTTGATATAAAAAATAGAGAGGGACTCACAATTTTGGAAAATAATTGAGGAGCAATGCCTTGGATCATGGGAGTTTTTCTAGTGGTGCTAGAGGTACTATCAACACAAAGTGGAGTATACAAGCTGTACATGTCTATGTCATTGTAAGCAACAAATAACTCATTGAGGGCAACACCGCAGTCAAGTTGATATTTATTATGAACTGAGTTTTGATCCCATCCTTTCATTGTATTTTCTATGGATTATTATGTGATCTATTATGTGTTCCTAACAATTACTGGTCTGTTAACTAACAAAAAAAATTAAAAAAAAATTGAGACTTAATTTTGTGTTTTAAGTGTTTATTAATTTAGAAAGTGAATGTATACTTAAATAATATAACTATTTTTGTGTTTTAATAGTTTATTAATTTAGAAAGTGAATGTGTACTTAAATAATATAACTATAATCTGCCTCTACCCCTCTCCTTTCTTTCTTTCTTTCTTTCTCCTCCTCACTCTCTTCTGCCACAATGAGCTACTATGCTTATGCTTTCCACAGTTAAACAACAATTTTAACTAGGTACACACTAACAACATTTTAATAGTCAATGAAAATGAAAGCAGTCAACCTTTTAATTCTATTAATGACAGATTAAAGATCCTAGAGCAGAGAAGCTCTTAGCAATCAAGTTTTATCCAAAAGAAAATGAAAAGCTAATTAGCCAAAATGAAAATAGTAAGTACAAGTTGGGACATCACTCACAATAAAACCTTTGAGGTTTATATAGTCATCCTTTGGAGCATTCTTATTATTGTGCAAAATTTGTTCTGCAAGCTGGGGAACATAGTGCCCTAACAAATACAGTAAACATTTAATAAACATAATGCATATACTTACAAAAAAAATTGTTAATTTCACTTGTCTATAGTAAACACTTCAAAATTTATCTTTAATGCTTAAAATTATAAATACAAACTCAAAATTTATAATGCAACAAGCAATATTTACAAGCTGTAATGCATCAGAGTTCACATTGAAGAAAGCAACTAATGTATACAAGCTGTAATGCAACCAAAGATATTAAAGTTCAACATGAATCTCTTTTCCTGTATCACCCATTCATGATATTTAGATGTTTGTGAAGGAAACAGAGTAATAAATTTTAAAAAATAATCACACCAACTGATCCACATCACAGGTATGTGCAGACGAAAACAATTATTCATATTGGGGCAGATCAATGACATAGATTATAATGCTGGGTTTAGAAACCGTAGAAAAACATGATTAAACCAACTACTAATGTAAGTAAAGTGAAAAGCAACTAAATAGAACTTACAAGCCAACAATCTCAAGATCAAGAAAACAAGGGCAGACTGACAATGATGCACAAAGTGATGCATTATCCATTCTTTCAATATTGTAAAGGTGTAACCTCCTCAAAAAAGCCCTAACAAGAAGAGAAAGAGATTCAAAATTAATAAATAAATAGAGACAATCTGTCTGTCTTTAGTGTGTGCATGACTGTGCACATGAGATGATGAGACTATCACTGGAAATTGGCAGGCAACCCAATAAATAAATAAATAAATATATACACCAAATTCGACTTAGAACCATACCCAGGAGCACCACTGTCCCCACTCAAAAAACTCAAGCAGGACCTTGTGAGAATAGATGACTCATTTGTTGCAGAAATACATTAGGAAATACATAGCATAACTAGGAAATACATTATTGCAGAAACTGAAAGTGTCAACTCAGTGTTGTTGGGAGAGTAGCATAGCAAAAGGAAAATGTAATGAATAATCATAGTTGCCATTAGTAAGCAACCCAAATTCTGTACCTGTGAGCTATGACTGGCCACCCAAATATGAGAGCCCCTACATATGTGGAGAAGGCATGAAAAATGTCTGATTTAACCAATAACAGATATCCCTTCTAAAAATTAAAAAAAAAAAAGACCAATAGCATAGATTCTATGATTAAAACACACTAACTGACAAATGAGTCACCATTAACAAAGCAAAATCCAAAGTATTGCACAAATCAGGAACATTGCTGTTTACATGTTACAGCTTCTCACCAACCTTAATAGCTGTTAGAGAGATTTTAAGCGTAAAAAGACTATAAATTTCAAATAAAACAAGATAAATATGTTCATTTGGTAAACCTGAGCTACAAAGTAAAAACACCAATAACCTAGAAAACTAGATAACTGACAGAGAACAACACAAAGATCATTAAACAACTAGAGATTTAAGAATTAAACCATAAATTCATATTTGGTTTTGCTGGTGAATCACTCATCCCAACTAACTCAATGAAATGTTATTCCTAGAAAATCCTAGTACTTAACAAAATTTGGGGATTGCATGATGTTCAATGTATGGCTTCAATTGAGACCCCAAGCATGATTAGAATTGTCATGGGAAAAATAATATACAATCTAACTATATCACTAATAAACAAACATAATAAAATCCCCTATACTACAGTCAACCCACAAAAGACAGTAGTACAATCTGTTAACAAGTACCTAAAATCCAACGGTAAGAATAAGAAATCATAAACATGTTTGTAAACAAGAATGGTTATTAATATATAATTTCTTTTAGAGTTGCCAACGGTAAGAAATTTCTGAAAAGAAGAAAAACTTCCTCAAATACATAATAAATCTCTCAACAAAAAAGAATTTTCAAGAAACTTCAAGATAAAAAGAGTTACTTTCAACTTCTCCAGCAATAATTTAAAGCTGCCTTCTATGAAGTCAATTTAGTGACAGATACTTCTGTTAAAACCTATCACCTACTTCACCCACTAAACCTAACCCACTACACCACTACCACCTCACCTACTCCACTAAACCTAACCCACTACACCACTACCACCTCCACTTTACCTACTCCATCTACCACCTACTACTACCTACTCTTCTATATATAGGAATCATTGTAACATTCAATATATCAATCAATAATACATAAATTCTTACAACTTCAATTGTACAGTATGAGAGAGAACATTGCACTTGAGAACCAAAAGGAGTCTATTAGTCAACAATCATCACATTCAATTCTTCATGATTGTCTACAAAAAATTCCCAAAATTAAGCAAAGGCAAAAAAAGGGAATTTATATTCTCTGACATTTTTTAAGATTTTAACTATGATGAAATGAAATTTGTTATGCTTTCGTACATTACGAGACAAAAGGCTTTGCCTTCCCTACCTTTTATAATGATGAAGAAATTGTATTCTTTGCATTGTGAGCAACATGATGACTTTATTATTTGATTATTCAACATGCACCGCTGCAAAATGATCCACAAATAAACTATGCACTACTCATGCATAATGAACATAGCATAAAAAAAAAATACACCATATGCATGTGTCTATTTAGACGTTGCAAGGTTTTGTGACAAACACCCCACTGAAGCAATACAAACATCTGTGCCCAGAGATTTTAATAATCCAAAGGAGCTGCTTGCTTCAAATTAAACTAAAGTCAAGTCTAGAAAAGTATACCTATGGCAGATTCCAAATATCCTTTCAAGAGAAGCTGTTCATGGTGTGTTCCTGAAAACCATGAAGATATGCATTTTGCAGCTTGTTCTATACTATCAAATTCCCATCTTTTCATGAATATAGCCTCTATAGCCAGGGATGTATCAGTCTGCAAGTAGGATGAAAATCATTAAGCACAACTCCCATATTGCAATGCATATAGAAGATGCAACATTAAGTCTAATTTGAGCATATATGAAGATGCAACATTAGTCCTCTGAGCATTAATTTGGTTAATTTAATCTCTAAAATATCTAATTTGAGTCAACATGATTCAATTTCATACGACAATCTAAATCGTTAATGAAATAGTAGTAAAGTCTACTTATTGGCTTTAAAATATGTGTTCCATGTTGGTTTGTTTGATTGACTTTTTAGAATCTAAAAAGCTAGTTGGTGAAAAAAAATAAAAATTCATGTTTATTTTTGTCCAACTAGTTTTTTACTTCAAAAAAATTCAAAACATAATTTTTGAAGACTCAACCAAACATTCTGGGTGTGCTTGGTTTGTGTTTGTAGAATAGTTTTTGAGATAAAAAGTACGAAAACTTGTTTGGTTTGCCTTTTTCAGAAATTGTTTTGGAAAATTATTTTGGAGAGAGTTTTAAAAAAAATGATTGATTTGATGTGTACAAGAGAGAGAGAGAGAGAGAGAGAGAGTGACTTTGAAAAGTAGGTAACCAAATAAAATTTTGAGATTTTTTTTGAAAAAATTTGTTTGGTTTGGTTACTCTTAAAAATTTGTTTGTAGAGAATTTTTCCCAAAATTTTTTCTGAAAAACAAACCAAACAAGCCCTCTATGTTTGGTTTAACATAAAACGTTTATTAAAAAAAAATTACATGAAAAATTTTGGTTTGTCTTCTCATTTTTCGGTGTTTTGACTGAAATTTGAAAATTTTCAGTTCAAATGAGCTTTGGTTTAAATCTAGTGTTCAAAGCATATCATCGAACACCTATTGCTCATACTTTTACAGCACCATAATCACATAACCTTGAAAGCAACGTTGTCAATTGTAGCATTCAGATTCAATTGGAATGTAAAACATCCTAAGCAGAGATGAAAAACCCTAACCTTTGCGATCATCGGAGGCATCATGGAACTCCGTATCGTCCTCATCCTCCGCCGCAGACGCCACAGACACTTGAGGCGCATTACCACCATCCTTCTCATCCGGATACCTCACAACCACCACAGGACAAACACAGTGACGAACACAATAATTGCTAACACTCCCGAGCCTTCCATTGTTACCTCTCTTGATCGCACCAAACCCTCAGCTCCCCATAATCACTGCACTCAGCCCTAGCCTCTCGACTTTCAAGCACAGCCTCTCTTTCATGTCGTGGTCCTTCACGATGTGGATCTTGAACGGTATCTGAGCCTCGACAAGCGGCTGAGCGAGAGACAGAGGGACAGCAAGAGAGAGACAGAACCGTGTGAAGAAGTAATAGATTTGCGGAAAAATTTAGGCGCCAATATGAAATATTTCCCAGAAAAATTTGAACACATCCGCGACTAAATTTTAGTCGCTGAAGATAGGTTACCAAAAATTGAAAAAAAAAATTATTTTGGCAACTAAAATAATTTTTTGTCGCTGAAAGTAAGTTTTTGGCGACTAAAACTTTAGTTGCCAAAGAGAAAAAATAATTTTTTTATTTTTCATTCAGCGACTAAATATTTTAGTAGCTAAAAATCAATATACGGCAACTAGATTTCTTTTTGTCGCTAAAAGTAAGTTTTTGGTGACTAATTTTGGTCGCCAAAGAGGAAAAATAATTTTTTTATTTTCTATTCGGCTACTAAATATTTTCGTAGCAAAAAGTCAATATTCGGCGACTAAAATTTTTTTTGTCGCTGAAAGGACATTTTTGGAGACCAAAGTTTAGTCGCCAAAGAGAAAAAAATCATTTTTTTATTTTCCATTCGGCTACTAAATATTTTAGTGGCTAAAAGTCGATAATTGGCGACTGAACTGATTTTTAGTTACCAAAACCTATACTTTTGGCTACTAAATTTTTTTAGTCGCCAAAAAGTTTTACTTTTGGCTACTAGTGTTGTTTTAGTCGCCAAAACCTGTACTTTCAGCGACTAAAAATTTTTTTAGTCGCCAATTTAGCCATCGTAGGTGCATTTTCTTGTAATGCTTATAGCAAAAGACGACAATTTTTCCCCCTGCTAAAGTATCTGCTTGCCAGATACCTGAATAGATTCCTTAGGTTCATTATTTGTGCTCTAGGAAAGGAAATTTCCTTTTAGAAGATTTACGTGTTTCTGGTTTCTCATCTTGGAAGCTTCAGTAATTTGCGTTTTTTGGATTTTCATTTTCTTTATTTATTTGTTTTATATTTTCAAGGAATATATGATAGATTTTCTCTATTATGGATTTATTTAATGGGTTCCTTTTCTTCTTTATTTTTTTGACTTTTGAACAGGACGTAAAATGCCCAAAAAGTAACTACATGCACAACCATTTCTGTCCTAATTTATTTTTAAATTTCCAAAAATAAATAAATAATTAAAAGAAAGAAACACTCATTTCTACCCAAATAAATTAATTCTCTACGTTAAATGATCTCAATTATACTACTGTAAATTAAGCTCTAGTTCTTAGCCAATGCTTTAATTCTAACTTGTTCAAATTAGCAAACCGAACAGATTTAATTGTTATTCTAATATATCTGTTCAAACAATACAGGTCAATAAATATTATAACAATCAATAACACTTTCAATCACATAATTACCATCTAGGAACATAATTAATAGTTCAATCAAGACTCAATTCAATCACAGCCAATTTCAATAAACAGAATCAATTTTCAATTAAATTTCATCAATTGCTCTAAAATTTTCAGAAGCTCATCCATGTACTCAATTTCAATTGGTGCACCCAATAAGATAGGTAATTCTCCAATTTCGATAGATATGCATCGATTCAACAGTTGATTTTTTTTTTTTTGGGAGCCCCCCTTCAATCTAACAACCAAAAATTAAGATGCATACAATATATCCTTCACCCAAAACAATCTTATATTTCTCAACATCTTTTAGAGCTGTTGATTTGACACAGATATAACTATGGGAGAGTGATGTACGGAGGAGAAATTGCTACATTGAAAGCCTGTGTTATAACACAAGTATAATATTATATGCATATAATATTTGTTCATTAATTATATTTTTTCCTCTCTTGAAAAGCGCTATTTACCAAAATTATCAAATAATTCTCGCACCACAGCAAATGAAATGGTTACATCTGTGACAAATCAATAGCTATAAAAGCTCGTCAGAAGTAATAATTAATGAACAAATATGAAACACCACAGCAAATGAAATGTAAAATATAATTACACGTCATTTCGTTTATTCATAAACCAAATACAGTTTTAAAAATATTTTTATTCAAATTGTAGAACGACCCCACGCACAACGCACGTGGGGCCAACTAGTAAAAATAAAAAATAAAAAAAGACAACAACAGAACACCCCAAATTTACATTTCGTAAAATATAATTACACGTCATTTCGTTTATTCATAAACCAAATACAGTTTTAAAAATATTTTTATTCAAATTGTAGAACGACCCCACGCACAACGCACGTGGGGCCAACTAGTAAAAATAAAAAATAAAAAAAGACAACAACAGAACACCCCAATTTACATTTTCGACGTCATGTTCAAAAAAACAAGACATAAAAAGCTTTTTCAAAAAAAAAAAAGCAAATTGAAAACAATAAAAAAAAGGAAAAAAGAAAACAGTACGCTGACGTGTTGGGCTCAGCCGGCCAGCGGTTTGCTACTTTGACCCAAGGGCAGTTGGGTAATTTTACATGTGAACACCTTATCAAAAAGTTAAAAAGTCAAAAAATTCAAAAAGTTTATCCCAAATCAGGCTTTTTAGCCCAAGCTAAAATAGTCAAAAAAAAACAAAAAAAACCAAAAAAAAAAAAAACCAAAAAACCAAAAAACCAAAAAATAAACCCAGCCAAAATTAGTTTGAAAGTTTGGAATTTCCACAGTTATCCTTCTTAAAACAATCATTTTTCTTCTATATCTATTACCTATATAAAAAAGAATGTAAGAACGCTTTGGTGTAACCTGCTACTTGTTTGGTTTGTGATACCTCTTTCCTTGCAGATTGTGGCTGGACACATGGGTTTCAAATTACCCACACAAACAATAGTAGAAGAAAACAAATGTTATCAGTCCTGCTATAAATTTCTTACTCCTTCATGCTGCTGTTTGTTTCTCTTTCAAAGCTTTTCCTGCAGATTTTTTTGACGCTGCTGTTTGCTTCATTTCCAACTCTTTCCTTGTAGATTTTGGGTTGGACACGTGGGCTTCCAATCATCTACATACACAATATAAGAAGAAAACAAATACCACCATCCCTCCTAGAAATTTCCCCCACCGGTGCTCCTGGCTATTTTCCAAAGCTTCTCCCTGCAAAATTTTCTTGCATTTTTTGGGTTACCCATGTGGGATTCAAATCACCCACGCCAACAATGAAGAAGAAAACAAATTTCACCACTTCGAAGAGCAAACCTCACCGCCCCACAGGTCTAACTCGCACTAATGATGATGGCTGGAAACAAATTTCATTCCTTGGTACATGTTAAATAGATGCACACCAAGTGTTTGTCAATATGTCTCAATGAACAAAAAGTTTACCAGCCTGATTTGGGTAATTGGATTTTGATAGTCTTTGTTAAATTTTCATGGATTGCTTTGATCCTTTTTCTATATTATGTGTTTCTGAAATGATTATCCTACGGAATCTACTAATACATATTAAATGAAAGAGAGATTTTTATCATTTTGTTTCCTCAATGGACTGATAAATGAGTTCGTTTATGGATCCATATGCACTGAAGTCTGTTTCTTTCCATTTAATTTTTGGTTTCAGGTAATTTCAAGTTCATATTGGAATTTGATGGTTGACCATTTTCTATGGAAAAGTTATACTTGAAAAAATCCATTTTTCTTATTTATATGAGAGATTGAGATTTCAGATGTGTTATTGGTTTGGACCAAAATATTTAACGAAGCAAAATGAGTTCATAAAACATTTGAAGAAATTACAACTTTTTTTCTCTAACTGCTTGCATGCGATCACTGCAGGAAATTACAATTTTTTCTCTAACATCATGATGTGGGCATCCTTTTGGCGTCTTTTTGTTTCATATTTTTCCTACATTGATTTCCAATTATTAATTGGTCTTGTTAAGTTCTGTAAACATGCAACAACTGAGATGGATGCATGCTAATTTCATGCAATAATTTTTGCTTTCTTTGACTTGTCTATCTAAATTTTCGTAACATCAACAATGTACGATGCTAAATGCGATTTAGGGAATTGGCCCACAATACCTAAAATATTGTTTCAGCACCAATAGGAAGTGGAAAAACAAGACTTTTTGAGCTTTGCATTTTGAGGTTGCTCTCAAGGTTCGTCTTTGCATAGGTAAGATTTATTCACTTAAAGGGAACACTCAAAACAGTAGGTCTTCTATGATTTTGTATATGGAAAAATTTTAGATATTTATTTGAACACTGAAAAGTTCAGAAGATTATTGATTTCACACCACCAAGACACCCATAGATACTCTTTGTTTCATTAACTTTGTATTGTTGATGATTGGGGGGACTTGTTCCTGGAGAATGATTTAGTAAGCTACCTATCCTTTCTGCAGAAGGTTGATGCAGTGACTTGGTATCACATTAAAGATGGTGGCTTGAGCTTTTTCAATGATATAGCACTTGTGATGTACAATAATTACTTCTTCACATCAATTCGGATTTATTTGGGAGAATCAAATATTTCATGGATGTGAAGTTTTGATCCATATCCTCAAGTGTATTCTGAAATGTTTTTTACTTACCTAAAGAAAGAGATGTTTTTGTGTATATAGTTTCTGTCTACAACAGGGAATTACAACATTACCTAGGCAATTAGAAATTAAAATTAATGGAGCATTTCTTTCAATTAAGTCAATAGTTGTTTGGATATTTAAAGTGACGGACAAGGATACACATACATATACAGCATATAATTACTATCATTTATTTCATATCTTGTAATAAAAATATACTATGTTTATCTGTTGCTCTATACATAATCTTAGATATATATTTCAATTATCTACATTAATAATGTCGTGACCTCTATGCGCTTCGCTCGTGGGGGTCCAACTAGTATATAAAAAGAAGGTAACAGTGGTATAACAGATGGTGTACCGATGGGGCTTAGCCACACACGACGGTAGAAACAGGCAAGCTTAGCCACACACGATGGTAAAAACAAACAAGTTCCAAAGCTCCTCGTAGAAATTTTCCAAAACGGTGGTTTGCTCTTTGCCTATTTCCCAAAGCTCCTCCCTGCCAAATTTGGTTGCAGAATTTGGGTTAGTCACGTGGAGTTCAAATGAGCCATGCCGACAAGGAAAAAGAAAACAAAGGGTACCCCTTCGAACATCACATATACATATATATATATATGTATATATATCTGGTAGATGGAGTTGCTGCTATCATGTTCTTCCTTACTATCGATACTGTTACTGCTGTAGCGTTGTCAGAATTGGGTATCCAAAGCTTCGTTCCTGCCGTTGCAAATCCTGGTAATTACATTTGTAATTTCATGCCTACTATTTACAAGTGTGTTGAACAATATTTACCCACACTGTTTTTCACCCCTGCCTACGTGTTTGTGGCCTCTTTGTTTTGACCCCTACCCTTGCACACCATTTGTTTGTCAATAGGTCTCAATAAACAAAGAGTTTGCTAGGAATCGTAAAGAAACGGGAAAATTTCAACATTTCCAAGCCAGCCAACTTCCAACCCCACTCAAACAAGGACAATAATTCCCAAGTTATGAAATTTTTATAGCTAATAAGACAGTTTGATTTTCCAAATTCCACATCCTGGAAGGTTTACTGATGCTTGGTTTGATAACAACTATGGGGACACGAAGATTGAGAACAAATTAGTTATTCCGTCCACCATTTACAGACTAGAAACTCCTGATTAAAGAATAGATTAACAATTTGTTAGTCCGTGCTAAATCATGTAAATCATAAATTGACAGCAATCACACATAAATTACAAAGAAATTTATAAGAAGGAGAAAAAAGGAAAGAAGTGTTTATCACTTGAGTGAAGCCCAAAAAAAAAAATCATAGGAGATAAAATCTGGTGTTCCATCACAATTTATTGATTGAAATCTCCGCAATCCAATTTACTCTATTAGAGTCTTCAATTTGGGTGAAAGAAAGAAGCAACAGTAAGAAAGAAATTCTACAAGTAAAGATTCTGCTAGAAACTCAGATCATGATGCCGCAATAGCTCATTATATGTATGTCCATACATGCTCTATCTGGTGCATGTTCTACCATGTGCAACAACTTCCAGAAACTCAGGTACGTCATCTTCCTCATATTGTCTATTATGCAATTATGCTTAATTTCTCTGTTTGGAGTTCGGTTCTGTTTTGTCGCAATGTCAAGCCTTCTACCCACCATGTGCTTGACAATATGCTCGAATGGATTCTTTGGTTGTGAATAATTCATGGAGCAAATTTTTTCCTCAATTTAATTTGTGTGTAAATTACGCACACCACCCTGTTTGCTAATATGACTCTGAAAATAGAAAATAGAGAATCTGTTAGGTGTCTCAACCATGAATAAAGTCTAACTACCAGCCAACAACATTAGCAAATCACCTTCCTTGAGCTCATAATAAATCATTGAACATTTGAAGAATCAAACAGCTCGAAATTTAAGGTACCTAATTACCTAAAACCCACTGCTCCTGATGATTAATAATTTCATCATACATATTGAATTCGCAAAAAATAACCCATGTATCAAACATGAAGCAGTTTAATAATGAATTACAAAATTAAAAGAGAACAAAATTGCATTACAATAAAATACTAGAAAAAAGCAAGAAAAATTAATTTATCAAAATACTTTAGTGGTCCAAAAAGGCCGTGAAAGTTGTTAATTTCACTTCCAAGCTCATAACCATATTTGGCGAAAAACAACTTCAAAAAAACTTTTGGACTTACATAGTCTCCATCCAAGAATCTGAAATGTCTATCAACCTAAAGTGGCTGAAAAATCCATTTAAAATCCTCCCTGATGTTAAAAAATAAAAATAAAAAAAGGGCAAAAAATACTAACAATGAGGTATTTGTTAGAAATATGTTTCAATTAATAATTTTTAATGATGTTAGAAATATATTTCAATTAATAACTTAGGCAATTTTATAATTGTATAGGAGAACAATTATAAATTTTATTTTTTTTTAGTTAATTCTGTTAAATAAAAAATACTAACGAGGAAGTATTTGTAATTTTCTAAATCACATAGGACAATTTATATTTTAAACAAATTTCAAGATGTGTATTTGTAATTTATCATAAAAAAACTTACACGTTTCACTAGGTTTGTGGCATGGATATGGGATTATTAATTCATTTTCCCCACGTGGATTAAGTGTTTTACTAAGAGCACTATCGCTACTCTATCATCACCACCATTTCACTACGATCTCTACCATCTTTCCAGCCCCAATAAAATAAATAAGTTGATTGGGTTCAATTGTTCAATCCATATTCAATTCAACCCGATTTACTAAAACACGTTTATCAAATAGACAAGTTTGAATTAAATTGTTTTAAATACATAAATCGTTTTGACTTGTCCGAATTTACCCCTTCCTATTTATTAGCAGACCAAAAGTAGGTACAAAGAGTGAGACCCCAAAGATGCAGAATTCTTTGTCCAGAATTCATGCTGATATGCTATAATCTAAGATTAATAACCCAAATGGTCCCAAAGTGTGTGTTCGGTTATATTTTAGTTCCCAAACTTTTAATGTTCCCCTTTAATCCTCAAAGTTTGTAATACTTTTAGTCCCCAACGTAAGTGTCGTTCAAAATTAGTAACTGGTTTAAAATTACAAAAAGCCTCAACAAAATTCAAATGATCAAATGTACATACGATTTAAAAGTATGCATTCTGTAATATTTTGATTCCAAATATGCATTTTACTTCATTTTAGTTTCTAAATTATGCATTTCTCTTCCTTAATCTTTTAATTTTCTTACACGGTTTTTAATAAAAGTACAAAATATCTCTCATTCTATTATTGATTTTAAACAATATTAATAGTAGAGATTAAAGTGAAACAAAATCCTTATTTCAGAGACCAAATTAAAATAATTAAAAGACTAAAAATTAAAGTGTAACATAATACATATTTTGAAACCATTTATGTAATTAACCTTTGTTCAATTTAAAATAATATTTTTTATATTTATAATTAGGGAAATTTATCAAAAAACCCCTTTCAAATACTTGTATCCCAATTAATCCATAAGATATTTTGTTTTGGACATTTGATCCACCAAATCATAATTATCATATTTGAGATATTTTATGGATAATTTTAACTTTACAAATATTTTTTGAACTCTTAACAACTTGGTGATGTGAGCATTCATATTAAATAAATTCGACAGTATGAATTTTTACATCATGGAACATTCATATTGTCAATATAAACATTAATACATATTTCACCATATTATTATTATGAATATTTGATAATTACGTCACTCATAAGAAAATAATTTAGACTAAGTAGAATATAAGTTGGTGAAGAAAGATTTATGAATAAATGTCCCTTATAATTAGTCTTTTATCAATTTAAATATATATATATATATATAGTCCCATAATCTATCCATTATGTGAGAAATTAATTGATATTTAAATTTAGGAGATAGGAAGATCAGAAGATCAAGCGATGGGAGAGGAGTCGTGACAAAAAAGGGACACAAAGATTTCTTGAGATGCGTCGCTTGCGATTTGATATACATCGTGGGTGTTAGTGTATTATAATGTTAGTGTCATATATAACTGTCATACATTAGCATATATTATATACATGTAAAGTAAAATGTTTATTGTAATGTTTATTGTTTTTGCTTTCGGTGCATTTGGCATCCTATGTACAACACTCTCCTCTCTATAAAAGAGAGTGAGCTTCTCCTTGAGAAATATTGATTCAATATCTATCAATACACAATTTATTCTCTCTCTTTCTCTATACATTAATTCTAACATGGTATCAAAGCTAGGTTAAGAACCTAATAATTTCGTTTCACTGGCGGGCAGCAATCTCGCCTTGGCCGCCCGCCGGACAAACCCAAATTTCCTTAATTTCTTCTTTCATGGCAGATTCTTTAACAACAATTCATAGCTCGAATACAACACCGCAACAAACAAGGACACTTCAACAACAACTCAGAGAGCTCGATCGGTTCGCCGATTTTGATCTTGTTCAGGCCTTCCACCGCCCCCACCGTCGAGAATGCCCAGCACCTCCCACAATCCCCTTGATCTTTACTCGGAGCAACAGCACAACAGACTCCGGCACCTCCTCGTCACCTCAGACGACAGATCTGAAACACGCACACTCTCTCTCTCTCTCTCTACAATTGATATAGGCACACACATGATACAGGGATGGAGACGAGAACGCCACGGCTCCACTTTTCACTCATCTCCGCCCTTCCCATTACCTCGCCAAAGCCATCAACACTCACACCACCCTTGATCTGAGCACACCACACAACTCACTCTCCTCTCATACACACACACGCCACCAACTTCATCTTCTCACACACGGCAAACCCATGCACACGGGCACACACCCAGCACACACACACAACACACCTCTCACACATGCACTCTCTCTCTCCATGCATGACAAAGATACACAACAGTAACAGCTGAAACCAATCTCCCTCTCTCTGCCACGAGCGTGAGAAAAAGAACCAAAGACCATCACCGCTGCGGCTGCACAGCCATGCCACCGTGGCCCATAGCTCTAACACATTGATACACTCAACATACTCACAAAACAGACATGGGCTGACTCGGGCTCTCCCTCTCGGCTCTCTCCATTGGCACACTGATACAAGACACACACATCAAAAAAAAAAAAAACCCCCGTAAACTGTCCCGACATTGATTCCAGTTAGCTTCTCCAACGGTCTGACACGACCACACAATGTCTGCTACATCGGTCCGGCATGACCTCGTAAACTGTCCCGACATTGATTCCGGTTAGCTTCTCCAACAGTCTGACATGACCACGCAGTGTCTGCTACATCGGTCCGGCATGACCCCGTAAACTGTCCCGACATTGATTCCGGTTAACTCCTACAACGGTCTAACACGACCAGACAGTGTCTCCTATCCTATTTTTATTTTATTTTCACGTTTTGTTACTCTCTCCAAACTCAAGTTGGTTGTGTCTCTCTTCCTTGAGTTTGAGGGGGGCTGTTAGTGTATTATAATGTTAGTGTCATATATAACTGTCATACATTAGCATATATTATTTACATGTAAAGTAAAATGTTTATTGTAATGTTTATTGTTTTTGCTTTCGGTGCATTTGGCATCCTATGTACAACACTCTCCTCTCTATAAAAGAGAGTGAGCTTCTCCTTGAGAAATATAGATTCAATATCTATCAATACACAATTTATTCTCTCTCTTTCTCTATACATTAATTCTAACAGTGGGGAGCAACATGACGCGTGGTGTTGGATCTAGGTCAACTGGTGGAACCGTTTCAAGGAGGATTCAAGTTATTGCTATTTGTTTTGAATAGGAAAAATGGAGTATTACGTTCCAATGAAAAAAAAAGTAAAAGATATGAGTAGTCACTGTGAGATTTTCTAAAATTTCAACTGCAGTGAAAAAGTTTAAAATAAATTACAATGACATGAAGTATTGA
Organism: Camellia sinensis; assembly: GCF_004153795.1. Taxonomy (NCBI): domain Eukaryota; kingdom Viridiplantae; phylum Streptophyta; class Magnoliopsida; order Ericales; family Theaceae; genus Camellia; species Camellia sinensis. The sequence goes on along the minus strand of NW_021027154.1, from coordinate 956,108 downwards.
GTTAAATTTGTTATGGAATAGTTACAAATATAAAAAGACTAAAAAAAATAAAAATATTACAAAATCATAAAAAAATTTATCACTTCAATTAATAAGATTGACAAAACTTACCACTAATTTATAATTTATCTTTGTTCTTTCAACTAATAAATTGCAATTTTCCCATATGTGTTATTGTACCCTGGTCTCTCGAACTACTCTCATCTTTCCCACAAGCACATGTCACTCCTTACATTTTGCACAACTCACACAACTACTTCTGTGTATAGCATATACCTCAGTTGTGAGCAAACTATTTTAGTAATTTTTTAACTTTTTATAAAAAAATATATAAAAAAATAGAGACAATGGGACAACTTGTAGTGGCTTATGGGACAACTTGTAGTATCTTGTTAACTTTTTAGGTAAAATATTTAATCTCCAAACGACGCCTTACACACATCACCCCACATTTACCTCTTATCTTACTTTTAAATAATAAATAAAATAAATTTTGATAAAAAATATATATTTTTTGAAAATATAAATTTTTATAAGATTAATATAGTTCAAAAGGTATTGATAAAATCTTTAAAATGAGACTACTGCTTGACATATCTAATAAAAATTAAAAAAAAATAATATCGAAATATACAAATATTAACTCAAATAATATAATAAAATAATAAAAAATAATATTTAAATCATATAAATATTAATTCACAATTCAAGCCGCTCAAATTGGGTGCATCCGTGCACGTGTTAGAATTACACCTCCAGCTACACCATAAATTAGAATTACACCCATACACAAGTTAAATTTACACCTTTACAGAAATTGGAGTTATACTCCGCACAAATTGGAGAGCCACCCACCTAACAAGGAAAATTATTCAGTAATTCCACAATACTATGTGGTCATATTCAAAGCAATTATCAATTACCTAATCTCATGTTATACGTTCATTCCTAACATAAATCGTGAGTCCTCACCCCTTTCTATCAATCAAAACCTTAAAAAATACCACGTATTCATACTCCGAGAATATTGAATAATCACACCCTAACAAGAGATCCCACAACGGTGTATGCCAGAGAGGTTGGCAGAAGAAGAAAAAATGAAAATTTGTTTCCAAAACAAACAAAAACAACTTTATTTTGGTTATAAATATTTAATAAATTTTGAGAATTGTTTGTAATTTTCTAAAACTAAAAAGAGCATTGCATCCAAAAATTAAATCCACTTTTCAAGTGTATGACAATCAATTAAGATATCTAAGGTAATACTTTCTCTTATATCTTTTTTAATCATCAATCAATTATATCATTTATACATCATTAGATTTATAAAATGGACTTATATATATCATTTTCTAAGTAGAAATAGATACCAAACAAGTTACATTTGCAATTTTTAAAGTTTTTGTAATCATAAAAACAAGAAACAAATATAAATAGAGTAATACTACAATTTATGAAAGAAATATCAGGAAAAGTTTTTATGAAAATTTTCTATCTTTGAATTAGATTGTAGTGTTTTATTATATGTTATGCAATTACATAACACCCTATTAATTGTAGAACACTATGGGACAAAATTAAGGCCATGTTTGTTTCGCAACTTGAGTGGTTAGATTGGACTGCCATGATTGTGGGTCCCACCCACAACATGTTTGGTAGTGAAATGAGAGGACAGATTGATAGTTCAAGAGACTTTGTAATCCCCTCAGTAGGGGGATTAGCTTGACTGGGTTTTGGGTAGGATTAGAAAAATAATGAAGGGATTGAGTCTATTTTATATAATTTTTTTTACTAAGTGCTCCTGTTTGTTTTAATATTTGTTTTATTTTTTTTAATATAAAAATAATTATTTATTTATTTTATATAAAAATAATTTAACAATCTAATTATTAACTATCTACTATACTATCATCCATACAAACACACTTTTACTTAATCCCCTCACTAACAATCCTCACATTAACAATCTTTTTACTAACTATCCTCTCACTAACAATCTCACTCAACTTAATCCGCCAAATAAATGCGGCCTAAGTTTATACTATTTGCAAACTAAGATTTCAAAATTAAAACATCCTTACATTAAGATAAGTAACTTTTCGTATTTTGTTACCATTCTAAAAGCTCCCTGAAACTTTACTTCATATTTCTTTCCTCAAGTCTAGCATTACTTTCGTTCCAGAAAAAAAAGTCTAGCCAAAAAAACGGATGTGTTTTTGGCTACATGTTCAAGCAATTTCACCATCCCATAAATCCTGAAGAGATTTATATGGGCCAACATCTGATATGAACTCAACTCCAGGAAATCCTTTACGCTGCAGAATTTGATTTATCATCTCGGAGTCTTGTGCGCTTAGCTCCCAATCAAATATGTGAAGGTTCTCTTTGATCCTCTCCTCGTTAAAGCTCTTCACCAGAACACTCACTCCTTGCTCATAAACCCATCTAAGACAAACTTGTGAATATGAAAACAAGAAAATTTTAGTAATCTCTCTCTTTTGTATGGTAGTGTGAGTATTTTGTGCCTTTTTTGCAAATCTGAGGTTGAATCTGTCAACCATATCCTTTTGTTTTGCCCAATGACTTGGAAGATCTAGTTGAATTGGTGGGAAAAAAATAGACAATGCCTGATACAGTTGAAGGATTGCTTCAATGGTGGTTAGGAGTTAGACTCAAGAAATTGGCATTGCAAATCTGGAAGACAATTCCTTTTGCTTTGATGTGGTCAGTGTGGAAATTAAAGAATGATTGCTTGTTTAATGGATGTCAGCCTAATCTTGCTGAATTAGGCGAGATTGTTAAGGTGAGGGTGCTTTATGGGTTAAACATAAAACAAAAGGGGTGCCATGATGTTTGGCAAGTGAGAAAATAGTTAAAAAATAAAAAAGTCATTAACAAAAAGTCAATTATTCTCTCTATATTTTTTAGGGAAAATTACATATACACCCCTCGAGGTTTGGCTAAATTACAAATACCCCCCTGAGGTTTGAGAAATTACAAATTCCCCCCTGAATGCTATATTTGCATAAGAAATTAGGGGGTAATTTGTTATGAAATATAAACCTCAGGGGGTAAATTGTTATGAAAATACAAACCTCAGGGGGCGGGATGTAATTTCTGAAACCTCAGGGGGGTATCTGTAATTTAACCAAACCTCGAGGGGTGTATATGTAATTTGCCCTATTTTTTATTATATATTTTTGTAAAAAACTAAAAAATCAACTAAAATAGTTAATTCTCAAACCAATCCAGTGCATGACATTCTGATAAAACCTTAAGCAGATTAGGTATTGTCAGAGAGGTGGCTGAAAGAGTTTAAATTGCTGGGAAGGTGATGGGTTGGTTTGGCCAATGCTCTGTTTTTTTCTGAATGACAGAGTTGGTTACAGGTGCTTCTTTCATTGTGTTTTGGGGATGCTTGACGATGGTTTGGTTCAATGCATGGTAGGGATGTCTTCATTTCTTGAGGTTGCTGGTTATTGCAAACTGCTGTGATTGTTTAGGAAGTTTCTTTAATTTATCTGCTGTTTTGTTTTAGTATGTTTTCGATTGATCTCTTACCATGGTGTTGTGTTAATAAATAATTGAACTAGTTTTTCAGTCTCAACTTAATTGGGATAATTTACTTTTATTATCATGCTTTGTGCACTTGCCTTTATTTATTAATATAAGAGATATTTATCAATAAATCTTATCTAACAAAAAAACATTCTAATTAGTTTCAAGCTTTTTTTTTTTCCTATTAATTTATTAACTCCTATTAATGGAGAGTTTCTTTTAGTGGAGAGTTTCTTTTAGTGTGGTCATTTTATTTATTTATTATTATTTTGATAGTGTTTTGATGGACAACTATACTCTTTTATTAATGTGACAGGTATGATAATACTACAATGTGGCAGGTATTAATGTAACACCTCTAACGATGTGACACTCCAAAAAAATTAAAATTTTTATGAAAATTTTCTATCTTTGAATTAGATTGTAGTGTTTTATTATATGTTATGCAATTACATAACACCCTATTAATTGTAGAACACTATGGGACAAAATTAAGGCCATGTTTGTTTCGCAACTTGAGTGGTTAGATTGGACCGCCATGATTGTGGGTCCCACCCACAACATGTTTGGTAGTGAAATGAGAGGACAGATTGATAGTTCAAGAGACTTTGTAATCCCTGGGATTAGCTTGACTGGGTTTTGGGTAGGATTAGAAAAATAATGAAGGGATTGAGTCTATTTTATATAATTTTTTTTACTAAGTGCTCCTGTTTGTTTTAATATTTGTTTTATTTTTTTTAATATAAAAATAATTTATTTATTTATTTTATATAAAAATAATTTAACAATCTAATTATTAACTATCTACTATACTATCATCCATACAAACACACTTTTACTTAATCCCCTCACTAACAATCCTCACATTAACAATCTTTTTACTAACTATCCTCTCACTAACAATCTCACCCAACTTAATCCGCCAAAAAAATGCGGCCTAAGTTTATACTATTTGCAAACTAAGATTTCAAAATTAAAACATCCTTACATTAAGATAAGTAACTTTTCGTATTTTGTTACCAACCATACTAAATTATTTCGAAAAGCTCCGTGAAACTTTACTTCATATTTCTTTCCTCAAGTCTAGCATTACTTTCGTTCCAAAAAAAAAGTCTGTGTTTTTGGCTACATGTTCAAGCAATTTCACCATCCCATAAATCCTGAAGAGATTTATATGGGCCAACATCTGATATGAACTCAACTCCAGGAAATCCTTTACGCTGCAGAATTTGATTTATCATCTCGGAGTCTTGTGCGCTTAGCTCCCAATCAAATATGTGAAGGTTCTCTTTGATCCTCTCCTCGTTAAAGCTCTTCACCAGAACACTCACTCCTTGCTCATAAACCCATCTAAGACAAACCTGTGAATATGAAAACAAGAAAATTTTAGTAATCTCTCTCTTTTATATGGTAGTGTGAGTATTTTGTGCCTTTTTTGCAAATCTGAGGTTGAATCTGTCAACCATATCCTTTTGTTTTGCCCAATCACTTGGAAGATCTAGTTGAATTGGTGGAAAAAAATAGACAATGCCTGATACAGTTGAGGGATTGCTTCAATGGTGGTTAGGAGTTAGACTCAAGAAATTGGAATTGCAAATCTGGAAGACAATTCCTTTTGCTTTGATGTGGTCAGTGTGGAAATTAAAGAATGATTGCTTGTTTAATGGATGTCAGCCTAATCTTGCTGAATTAGGCGAGATTGTTAAGGTGAGGGTGCTTTATGGGTTAAACATAAAACAAAAGGGGTGCCATGATGTTTGGCAAGTGAGAAAATAGTTAAAAAATAAAAAAGTCACTATCAAAAAGTCAATTATTTTCTCTATATTTTTTATTATATATTTTTATAAAAAACTAAAAAATCAACTAAAATAGTTAATTCTCAAACCAATCCAGTGCATGACATTCTGATCAAACCTTAAGCAGATTAGGTATTGTCAGAGAGGTGGCTGAAAGAGTTTAAATTGCTGGGAAGGTGATGGGTTGGTTTGGCCAATGCTCTGTTTTTTTCTGAATGACAGAGTTGGTTACAGGTGCTTCTTTCATTGTGTTTTGGGGATGCTTGACGATGGTTTGGTTCAATGCATGGTAGGGATGTCTTCATTTCTTGAGGTTGCTGGTTATTGCAAACTGCTGTGATTGTTTAGGAAGTTTCTTTAATTTATCTGCTGTTTTGTTTTAGTATGTTTTCGATTGATCTCTCACCATGGTATTGTGTTAATAAATAATTGAACTAGTTATTCAGTCTCAACTTAATTGGGATAATTTAATTTTACTATCATGCTTTGTGCACTTGCCTTTATTTATTAATATAAGAGATATTTATCAATAAATCTTATCTCACAAAAAAATACTCTAATTAGTTTCAAGCTTTTTTTTTTTTTTTTCCTATTAATCTATTAAGTTCTATTAGTGGAAAGTTTCTTTTAGTGTGGTCATTTTATTTATTTATTATTATTTTGATAGTGTTTTGATGGACAACTATACTATTTTATTAATGTGACAGGTATGATAATACTACAATGTGACAGGTATTAATGTAACACCTCTAACGATGTGACACTCCAAAAAAATTAAAAACTCCTTAGTGTATTTTTTTTTCCCAAATGTGCACTACTAGAAAACAGGGCTTTTGAGTCGGCAGCGTGCCGTCGCAAATAGCGTATTTGCCGACACAAAAACTTTTTGCGACGGCGTTTCGACGGCAACTCAAGGGACGAAAATGGTGGGGTCGCAAAAAGTTTTTGAGTCGGCAATCTGCCGACGCAAAAAGTTTTAATTTTTTGTGACGGTAGATTGCCGACTCAAAAAGTGGTTAAATGTTTTAAAAAATTTAACTCATTGAGGCTCCCAAGTTTCGAACACACAACCATTTGGTCAATTTGACCCGAGATCACTGCGCTAAGTCCACTTTACCACCATACCTCTTTCAGATATTAAACGAGATATATATTATTTATAGTATATATACTCAATATTAATATAAAAGTATATGTATAAATAAATATATTTATTAAATATAATCAAGTAAATATATATATATATCTTGGCTATAATTTTTTTTTTTTTGCTACGGCATGAGTTGCCGACACAAAAAGATCTAATTTTTTGCGTCGGCACAAATTTGCCGACGCAAAAGGTCTATGCCGACTCAAAAGGTCTATCTTTTGCGTCGGTAAATTCAACCGACTCAAATAATGCTATCAAATATTAATTTTTTGTGTCGGCCAACGGTGCCGACGCTAAAGGTTTAGTATTTGAGTCGGTAACTCTGTGCCGTCTCAAAAAGGCTACCTTTTGCGACGGTAAAATTTGCCGACTCAAAAAACCGACTCAAAAGGCCCTTTCTTTAGTAGTGGTGACAACGTAACAGGTATAATGTGACATTCCAAAAAAACTAAAAACTTCTTAGTGTATTTTTTTTTTTCCAAATGTGACAATGTGACGGATATGATGTGACACCCTAAAAAAATAAAAGCTCCTTAGTGTACTTTTTTCCAAATGTGACAACGTGGTGTGTATGATATAACACTTAAAAAAAAAATCTTTAATGTATTTTTTCCAAATGTGACATGTGACACTCTAATGTAACATATAATATATAATGTGACACTCTAAAAAAATTTTAAAAAAAATTTATTGTTCTTTTTTCAAATGTGACACTCCAACATGATGGGTATGATGTGACACTCTAAAAAAATTAAAAATTATTTAATATATATATATATATATATATTTTAAATGTAACACTCCAACGTGGCTGTGTGTCACAGGCAATACACCATCCACCAAAGCAAAAGTATAAAAAACCTGAGTGCACCTTTGTGTTGTGTGTCACCCATTCATGCACATAACGTGGCACATGTTTAGGATACAACAGATAAACCCTTACATAAAGTGGCACGTGACTAACACGTACCGCAAACAACCAACGCACAACCAATTTAAGGCATACAGGTGTCACACTGAACAAATCAAACCAATGGCTCTTGTGTCTTTTACACAACAGAGAGGATCAAATGGATCACAAGTAATAATCTGAGACCAAATGGAACATAGGTTCAACATTTAGAATTTACGGGTAACTCTTCTTTAATATAACTCAATAATTTTGCATTTATTTTATTTATTTATTTTTTATGAAATATACAGGTCCATATATGCTACGATGAGTAATTTTATAGGATAATACTAAACAAACATGATTTTTGTACAAAAAATTGTATATACAATGATGACATGGGGCTTATTTCTATTAATTAGAAATAAAAAAATTCTCCCATTATGAGTCATAATTACATAAATGGCATTATCATATCATTCTCTACGGCTTTTTTATTTTTATTTTTAATACTATAAAAATTATGTATGTTTAGCATTTTCCCAATTTGATAAAACCCTACCTGGGCAACAGATTTTCCTCTAGCTTTTGCAATCTGTTTGAGCACCTCACATTCCATGACTTGGTTACTTCCCCAAAGTGTTCCTTTGGCACCCAAAGGAGAGTAAGCTGTGACGTGAATACCATTTTTCTCACACAAGCTTCTTCTGTTGCCAAAGTGGGTTCATCTCAACCTTGCAAAATACAACATCAAACTACTCTGTTGAAGAGAGGAAGATATATTAAAAGGACTCAAAAGCAAATACTATTTTGTTTTTCCAAAATAAGAAGAAACAAAAGTCTACTTGGAATGCTCACCTAGTTGACAGCTGGAGGGATCTTTGCAGTTGATAGTAATAGTTGGAGCTTCTTGCATGAGAAATTACTGACTCCAATGGATTTTGTGAGGCCAAGACTCTGACACTCCTCCATGGCTTCCCAAACAGATTTGAAATCCAAGGGAAGAAGCTCTTGCTTATTTACAGGCAACTCATATTTCCCCGGCTTCGAGCTCACTGGCCAGTGAACAAGATAGAGATCAAGATATTCCAATCCAAGATTCCTAAAAAAATTTAAAAAAAAAACTATAACAAAAGAATGATTTATGCAACATTACATAACATAACCCCTCCGGCCCGACCCTCACTTACTTGAGTGACTTTTGTATTGCAGGAAGGACATGATCACGATGAGCATCAGAACACCAAAGCTTAGAGGTGATGAAGAGGTCTTGGCGAGATTGAATGAAGCCTAGGCGTATGGCATCAGCAATTGCTTCTCCAAGAGGCTGCTCTGATCGGTATAGAGCCGCGGAGTCGAAGTGTCGGTAACCAAATTTGATTGCTTGGAGGATGGATTGTTTCATGGTTTCAGAGGATACAAATGGATAAACAGTTGTTCCAAACCCCAGAAGAGGAATTTGCTTATGATCAGTACTAGTTGAAGAACACAGTAACATATCTGGAGTGCTTTTCATCATTTTTCCTATGTTCTGGAATACGTACCTTTCCTTTCTTATCTCCTTGGCACACATGTAATGCAAAATACACACACGTGTCGCTTTCTTTATCTTCTAAGTCTTTCATGAAAATGGTCATGAAAGATTTGTGACTTTTGGATTACACTTACAATAAAGCACCACACACTAATCAAAGTAATCTAAGGGTCACAAATTTTTCATAATCTTTTTCATGACAAAATTTTCATGACCTCTAACATTTCTCATCTAACAATATGGAAAAAAAATTATGGTACACATTTCTTAAGCATGTGCATTATATTCAGTTTATAATTAATAAAGAAAAAAATATATATATAATTATATGTTTTTTGAGTTATAATTAAAAAAAAAAGAAAGAAAGTGTAATCAAATATCACTTGAGATATAACTAAAAATTTCATGAGTCATAACTAAAATAATGACCTCGTTTGGAAAGTTAGTTATTTTAGTAGACTTTAGTAGGCTAAAATTTTGTGTTTGGAAGCATAGTCGGATTTTTTTATAGTTAGATGTGATGTTTGTGAGAGAAAAAAGCTGCTCTGATCGGTATAGAGCCGCGGAGTCGAAGTGTCGGTAACCAAATTTGATTGCTTGGAGGATGGATTGTTTCATGGTTTCAGAGGATACAAATGGATAAACAGCTGTTCCAAACCCCAGAAGAGGAATTTGCTTATGATCAGTACTAGTTGAAGAACACAGTAACATATCTGGAGTGCTTTTCATCATTTTTCCTATGTTCTGGAATACGTACCTTTCCTTTCTTATCTCCTTGGCACACATGTAATGCAAAATACACGCACGTGTCGCTTTCTTTATCTTCTAACTATCTAACAACAGCAATGCTAGGTATCATGAAAAGTCTTTTATGAAAATGGTCCTGAAAGATTTGTGACCTTTGGATTACACTTACAATAAAGCACCACACACTAATCAAGGTAATCTAAGGGTCACAAATTTTTCATAATCTTTTTCATGACAAAATTTTCATGACCTCTAACATTTCTCATCTAACAATATGGAAAAAAAATTATGGTACACATTTCTTAAGCATGTGTATTATATTCAATTTATAATTAATAAAGAAAAAAAATATATAATTATATGTTTTTTGAGTTATAATTAAAAAAAAAAAAAAAAAAAGTGTAATCAAATATCACTTGAGATATAACTAAAAATTTCATGAGTCATAGCTAAAATAATGACCTCGTTTGGAAAGTTAGTTATTTTAGTAGACTTTAGTAGGCTAAAATTTTGTGTTTGGAAGCATAGTCGGATTTTTTTATAGTTAGATGTGATGTTTGTGAGAGAAAAAATGAAATGATTATGGGTTTAATGTGATATTTTGTCTTGTTAGTTATTTTAACCTATTTTGTCTTTTTGTGAATTTTAGCTTTAAAAAAAAACAGCTAAAAACTCACTTGTCAAACGGGGTCAATGTCATAATTAAAGAAAAAAATTAGTTATAACTAAAAAAAATAATATGGTTTTGGATAATTGAATATATATGGCTCTAAAGTTTCTAAATAGCAATAGCAAATGTTGTTTATGATAGTAACATGCGTGACAGTTGAGACATACCAATTAATTATGTAAAGTTTCTCATATAAATCTCTCATGTATCATTGTGTAACCGTAAAGTTCATGCCAAAATACTAAATGGCTAAGTGTCTTAAATGAATACCAAATATCATTTCCAAATTGTTAACAAAACGAAGGTAGGAGTCCGAAAGAAATCATCTTATGTTAGTAGTTCAATTATCATATCTACGACAAAGAAAAGGTCACCGGAACTGTGGGTAACCTGTTTCTCAATCAATGCACTATATGCAAAGATCCACAAGGACACATTGAGTGATTTGAATAATACAATTCAATCACAACACAAAATTGATTACATGTGCAACACAACATGTGCAAATTCATATAAAGCAAGCACCAAAAGACTAGCATTCATTGGTCATGTAATCAATTGTTGTCTTTACATTAAATTAAACATCAAAGAAAAGAACATATGAATAATAAAGACAAGAATTTCTAGAACAAAGCTGAATTTTGGACAATTTTGGACTATGATAGTTAAAACCAAATGACTAGTAGTGATAATCAACAAGCAAACAAATAGCTAATTGATTCCAAAAATAAATTCTAAATTTCCATGATAATCTACATTGCATGTGCATTTAAAAATAACATATACCAAATTTTCAATTGATTGATTTGAAACTGTAACATTTTACGCTTTACAATGATGACGACGATGTACCAATTGCCGGAACTGTTGGAAATTGGGCTGGGTATTAGACCCGAATTTGGGTGCTCATGTGGCATGACCCATGGCCCATTCAAATTACCCATGTAATTTGAATTTTTATTGATCTTGTTAGGATAACCCACTATCTCCATCCATTTTATCCTATCCTATCACCCTAAAGTCGTGGAACAGGTTCTTACTCCGGTCGCAGTATTATTTTCGATCCAAAAAATTGTTCTAGACTGGTTTTAGTCCTAGTGAGTGTGTTTCCAAGATTGCACGTGGAGTTTTCAAAGTTCTTGACATTGGTTCAATCTTTAGTGTATATAAACACGCATAACTAATGTTAAATTGCTATTCTTTAAGAAGATAAACAAAAGCATATCAGTAAAAAAGGAGAAAATGGCATGAGGAAGTTACAGATTAAAGGCGTGAAAATAGAATCTAATAGAACAAGCCGTTGCGATTGGGATGAGCAAAACAGGCGATTTAGGTACTGGGATTAAGACTTGGCATTAGAAGATGAGGATTTGGAGTTTAAAATGCGTGAGGTTTTCCAAAGAGAAGATGAACAGTGACAATGGACGTTTGAAAACTACGGGGATAAGTGTAAAATGGAAGTAAAAAGGCAGGACTGTTCAAATTTTGGAGTTATGATTGACGACTGTCACAGTGGTAGAGGCAATCAAAAGGAGCCACGTGTCCCAGTAAGGACGTGGTGTCAATAGCGTGGGAGAGCGGGCTGTCCTACGTTAAAGATGGAAAAAACGCGTGGGTTTGTTTTAGCTCGGTTAGCCAAAGTACTTCACTTCGGGTGATATCTTAGCACGGCCTGAAGGTAATAATCCCAATCACGCTTCGCAGATGGAATTAAGGGGCAATTGAGATGGTAATTTATATATATAAATTGGGCCAAGCTAGGTCCATTTGGTTTAAGTATTGGGCTGAGCTAAGTAGACTCCTCAGTTCATTAGGGCGAACTTCTAGCCGAGCTAAGAGCTTCAATATCTAGGTCTTGAGGTGTACCGATATCAGTCCAAGGACTAGAGCAGATTGACAGGATGTAAATAGCAGCTCGGACCAGGGTATATTTGTAGCATACCGGACTGAAGGTTATCTCGATTGAATACCATCTTGGTTCTGTGTTGAGCAGGGCCATGCTAGCTTGGTTGAGTGTGCTACCAAGCCGAGGTATGAGGTTTGAACCATCTCACTTGGTTAAGTAATGAGTAGGTAGTTATCAGGATAGGCATTATCCTCGAGAATATGATTCCTAGGAGGTTTCTTATAAGGAGAATTGGAGTCCTACTAGGATTGTGCCGCGCGGAATCTATAAAAGCTCATGATAGGACCTATGTACAGGTATCACAATTCTTACTCTAGAACACACAGAGCTTTTGTGTTTATTGTCTATTTGCTGACTGAGACATCGGAGAGATTTCTGACACACACCCGCCGGCTAGCTTAAGTTTGTGTTTTTAGGTGACAAAGCGACGACGTTTGGAGGAGTACAAACTTGATCAACAGGATTATACAAGAAGATTATTTCGTGCCCGTACAGATAGTGTATCAAAAATAAGAAAAAGGAGCACAGAGCAACAAGAAAACCTACTAGAACAAAAAGAGAACAGAGCATCAAGAAGGTCGACTTTCTAATGACAGCATTGAACAGCACGGTAACCAATTTTATATGCGCAGTTATTGCTCCCAACTGCATCAATATATACAGTTATTGCTCCTATTTGCATCAGAATCGGAAAATGAGATTGCTTGAAAATAGCATTGTGTAATTCAAATAAATAAAATATTTATCATATAACTGTGTGTCAGTTAAGTAAAAAGAAAAAAAATTTAATAGACCCAAGGTCCAAAGGAAGTCTCATTCCTCTCATCTATTTAATTAAAAAAAATAAAATGAGATTTGACCTGAACACCAAATCTAGTGCCTTTACTTAATAATAGTATTAGCAGGTGGCACAAATGATATGTGTGCAATTTAAATAAGTAAGAATAAAAATAAATGACACAAAAATTAATATTATTATAATATGTATGCTATTTAAGTGGTAAGAATCTTCTTACTTAAACTCCGAGTCTTCGGTTCAAATCTTATGCACATGTATAGCATGTGATATTTTGTTTCATTGACTATTTAAATTTTTTTATTTTTTTATTTATTTTTGGGGTCTTTATTGGCTATGTTAGCCAAAACCAAACATCTCAAACATTTTAGAACTATTTTTTTTTTACATTTTAATCTATATTTTTAATTTTTAGTAATTTTTAAAATATTATAGTCAATTTTTTTAATCTTTTAGATCTACGTATTTAAATACAGTTGACAAGTACAAAATTTGTGAAAAATATTTTAAAAATTTACTAAATATATAAAAAAATTAAAAATACAAAAATTCAATACATTTTAATATGTATATATATATTCAAATCAAGTAATTTTCTTGAGATTTGTTTATTTGGTGATTTTTTTACGCTAATTTTTGCTTTTAGTAAATTTTTTTATTTTTATTTTTTTCAAAAATTTAGATTAAGCTCGATGAATCCTACTACTGGAATTGTTGCATTAGTTGAACCCAGTCTTACCTCTGGATTCACTACAAAAAGTCACTTTTAGCAACTAAAATATCAGTTGCCAATTGTTTGTTTTTTGGTCGCCAATGAGATTCTGCGACCAAAAAATTTAGTCGCTACGTTTGTCACCAAAACCCTGTCGAGAAAGGTCTTGGAGGGTTTTGCCGACCAAAAACCTTTGGTCGGAAAAAAGCAAGTCTTTAGCTACTAAAATTTTGGTCGCCAATAGTCAATTATATTTCTTTAAAATTATACATTTACCGACCAATGTTTTAGTCGCCAATAATCAAGGAATCGCCGACCAACACCTTTAGTCGCGAAAAACAACCAATTGCCAACCACCCACACCATAAATCTTATGCACCACACTCATCCCACTACGCCTCTATAGCACCACATGATTATATATGTGACATATATCCAATAGTCAATTATATTTCTTTAAAATTATACATTTACCGACCAATGTTTTAGTCGCCAATAATCAAGGAATCGCCGACCAACACCTTTAGTCGCGAAAAGCAACCAATTGCCAACCAACACCTTTGGTCGCCAAAAGCTTCGAACGTGAAAAAAAATAAATAATTCATTATACAACAATTTGATTCGTTCTTGCGGAGACTTGAACCGCCAACCACCCACACCATAAATCTTATGCACCACACTCATCCCACTACGCCTCTATAGCACCACATGATTATATATGTGACATATATAATTTATATAGTACATACATCCATATTAATATAAAAGTATATGTGTAAACATAATTATTTTATTGAACATAATTTATGTAAAATAAACTATTTAGTAGCAAAATAAAAAAAAGATCACTTTTGGCGACTAAACATATTTTTTAGTTGCCAATTCTATACTTTTGGCTACTAATTATTTGTTAGTTGCTAAAAAACTAAACTTTTGTCGACCAAAGTCGGATTTGATCACCGAAGATGCACTTCAGCTACCAAAATTTAGATTGCTAAAAAATTTAATTCCCGCCTTAGGATTTTTGTTCTCCCGTGCTAAAAATGACCACTTTTGGTGACTAAACTTATTTTTTTGTCGCCAATTGTAGACTTTTGGCTACTAAAATTTTTTTAGTCGGTAAAACCCATATAATCAGCAACCAAATTTATTTTTAGTTGCCAATTGTAAACATTTGGCTACTAAATTTTTTTTGTTGCCAAAAAGTTTTACTTTGGGCTACTAAAATTTTTTTAGTCACTAAAACCCATATAATCAGCGACCAAACTTAGTTTTAGTCGCTAATTGTAAACTTTTGGCTATTTAGTCGCCAAAAAGCTTTACTTTTGGCTACTAATGCTGTTTTGGTTCTTTCAGCTTGGTTGATTAATAATATCACACAATGAAATCTTGTTCATAGACCAATATATAGAATCACAATCAGCACGGGAATTGCCAGGGACGGCCAACCTCAGTGAGGCCTCAAGCAAAATGTCAATAAGAGGGTTTTTTTTTAAGGGTAATTGCAAACAAGTGGTATTTTGACAAAACATTTATAAATTTATGAAGGAAAAAAAAATGGTGGTGCTGCATGCACCAATTAATATACACACTAATATACTAATTAGTGTTATGATATTATTATTGATCACATTTATTAAACAAGTTACAAATACCAAAACCATACAAAGGATGCCACATCATTTATTAGTACACTAGTGTGTACATTAATTGGTACATATAGCATATGGGTGTCTGGGAAGTGAGTTTTTTTGTAAGTTTTTTTAGTTGCAGGATATTATTAGAGTAAAATTTTTTTGTATTTGGAAAGATAGTTGGGTTTTTTTGTAGTTGGATGTGATGTTTGTGAGAGAAAAAAGGAAATGATTATGGGGTTTGATGTGATATTTTGTTTGGATTTTTTTTTTTTTTTGATTTTGTAACTAATTTGTCTTTTAGTAAAAAAATAAAAAAATAAAAAAACCTAAAAACTAACTTCCCAAACATCCCTTTACCACTGAGTTGTACACTGAAGTCAAGTTTCTCCTCCCTCTTTTTATTATTATTTATATTTTAATATTTATTATTATTATTATTATTATTATTATTATTTCTGTAAACGTGTGTTCGGACCAATTTATGTGCATCTCAACTAATTTTGGGACCCTGAAATTAACGACTGTGATGTTTAACCTTTGTGAGATTTGATTATGCAACCTCTCAGGTGGTAAGCCCTTTGTTTGCCTCTCCTTTAACTCTGCGACCATCTTAGATAGTAAGTCCTTTAGTTGTCCCTCCTTAAATTTGGAAAATTTCACTCTATTTAGTTTGAAATTTTAAAAAACAATTTATTTATGTTTAGTAAACTTTTGAAATATATATATATATATATTTAGTTTTACATTTCAGATCCACATAATTTAAATACAACTAAAAAATAAAATGTTGTGAAGAAATATAAACAAAATTCAATAACTATATATTGGTCTCTGAACAAGATTTCATCGTGTGATATTATTAATCAATATCAAGAACAATAGAAAATGGGAAGCAATCCAGAGGTAAGACTGGGTTCAACTAATGCAACAATTCCAGTAGTAAGGCTTCGTCGAGCTTAATCGATTTTTTTTTTAAAAGGCAAAAATAAACCTAAAAAAAATTCACCAAATAAACAAATCCCAAGTAAATTACTTTATTTTTCAATGCCTTTAAACTGGCCATCGCATACGGGGTATAACCTCCCACAAGGATTGTTAAAAAAAAAAAAGCATCAATCTGGTCTTCTACAGAGATCAAAGGAGGAATCTTATTTATTTTTTTCTCTGTATTCCTATAACGATACTATCTCTTATCGAAAGTTTGAATGAGTGATTGTGGATATATAAGTGTTGGCTTTTTGGCTTTCAAAGGTTATTTTTGTAATTATGAGCGTGCCGGTAAGGATCAATCAGTCCTTACAGAATTGTAATTGCCAACCAATTATTCAGACGATTGTGTTATGGTTCTTTCAGCCTCAATGAAGAGGACTTTTACTGGTGGCTTACTGGTAGCTTGATTTAGGAGAATTTAAGCATAAGAACAGTTAAATAAATTGAAGCATTTCATTAGTATGAAAAACTCACAATGATCTCAGCCTCGTAGAGATTTACAGCGGCAATATACTCGAAAACTACTCCTACAAATGAAGTGCAGTGCAGGAATTTAAAGTACAGAAATGTAAAGAACATGAAGGAAATAAAACTGGAATATGTAAAGTAAGATTGGTTTTCCTTAGATTTTTCGCCCTTGTTCTCTGAAGTCCTTCCTGCTATTTATACTCCCCAAAGATAACTATCAAACTGCTCTTCAAACTGTCGAATTGCTCCTCTATAATCGCTGATCATGCTGCCTTATGAATAGTTCCACTACACTTTCACTTGCAGTTAGGCTCCCCTCCTATATTTGAATTTGAATGTGAGTAACCGTTGAAGCCACGTCGATTTGCATCTCTTTGTTGATCCACTGTTACTCAGATCTTATAACAACCAATTTTAACTGCCACGTGTATGATCAGGATCGGAGATTTGACTGGTTTCCCCATACTGCCCTTACCTTGCCACACATCGAATCGTCACTGGCGTGTATAAAATATGTAGCCAACATTACCCCCCGCACTAATATACCCAAGACTTGGTGATATTAATGGATCAGGGTCGTTTCCCCACGTCTTAGAACGTGCATGGGTTTTGCATCTACCTAGAAATGCAATGCAACTGTCACTCACCATTTGTATTAAACTCTCGTTTAATCCTTTAAGCACTTCCACTGTCTTAGCATTCGAACAGACTGATACATTTCATGGCCAAATTAAATTTTTCCTCCAGTGATCGAGCACACGAAGAGTCATATGTCGATGCTATTCCTCCTCGAAAGAACGTCCATGCATTTATTAGCCACCTTTACCCACCTTTCTATATTCAAGTCATGGATGCCTTTGCAAATTACCAACCTTTAGACTACGAACATATTGCCCTTAATCCTTCGATTCATAAAGTTGCAGGTATAGACATAAGAAGTTCTCCCTCTAACTTACCCTTACAATTCGAACAAACTACTCTCAAACCTTTGATTCGAAAAATTACAAGTATGGACTTAAGAAACTCTTCTTCACAAGTCTCTGTATGGGATAAAGCTGCAACTTCTTCCTCTTTTGAGGGTTCTGACTAGACAAGCTAGTCAACATTTGAGACCTGTGATTTGAAGGAGCGAATCAACCACCATTTTGTTGAGTTTACTGACCCTTTAGAATTTCCTTCCTATGCTCGAAGTTCAGTGGTCTATCCCTATGTGCCCATTGACCATCGGCGTAGTCTGGAGGAGAATCTTCTTGTAGCATGGTATACATCCTCCATGCCTACAAAGATAGTGCACGCTGCCCGCCGCCCAGAAGAAGCACAAGGGTACAACCCATCATTCTTAGCCCAGAAGGCGAAAATTTGTTCTTCTGACTGGCTTGATTATATTAATGCCTTTGTTCCTTCCGCTCCTATGTCATCTCCGAAAATAGAAGCATCCACACCTTCTTCTTCGTCTCCCGAAATTGAAGTATTCATACCTTCTCCCCCACTAACTCTTTGCTGGACAGAGAGACTAAAGCTTGCTCTATCCATGGAAAATGTCCTCCCACCTTATAAACCTCTACACAATCTTTAGACCAACTTTCGTCTTTTCGAATTCATGCTCAGTACGAAGCAGAGAACTTTATTGAAGAATTCGGTGATTTCAAGAATAAAGATTCTGCGTATTGGGATGACTTAGACATTGACGAATTGGAACAATGATTAAGAGAGGTGGCTTTCGAAATAAAGGCTGAAGAGCTTTACTACGAAGTGAGAACATATCAACTTATGTAGCCAATGCTAGAAGACTTAGAAGATAGAATAAGGAGAGAACAAAAGTTTATTGATCATTGTTGGACTAAATTTCATGATCTTGTTATTTATTCCATTCCTTATTTTTATGAGCTCGAGTTTATACCGAGATAAGGTCATCTGATGTAATCGCTTTGGCTTTAATATAAACAAAATTCTTCTTCATTTGGCATTGTTTGACCCTGCTTTCATTTGTGTTTTAAAAGTCAATTCAGAGCTTCGAATTTTGAACAATCTCATCCTTTGAATCTGGACTTAATTGTTTTAAATGAAACACTAAAAGAGCCAATTATGAACTTTTCCATTTGTGGAATAAAGTTGACAGTTTTGGCTGATTTTCAACTAGAAACAGTGCTTCGGATCTAGAAATCTTATACTTAAAGTCTGTTTTGACCATAGTCAACATCTAATCATTGTCATTATTGCTTTTGATGTTTCAAACACCAAATCTCATCCTTAAAGAATCTCAAGTTTTGCCTCGAAGGACATTACCTTTGTAACAGGTTTTTAAACTCTTTGAAGTGAGATAAACACTCGAGTATTCTTACATTTTGGGTATGGAAACCTGCTTCGAAGCCGGTTTATCTGTTTTGAAGCCGTTTTTTTTTTTTTTTTTTTTTTTTTTTTTTTTTTTTTTATCCCAGGGCGCTAAGACTTGGCTTCAAAGCCAAATATCTTACTTTGAAGCTAGCCTCAATATCTGGGCTTTGTTTTTCCCTCCAAAAGTATCAATATTGAAGAAAGCTTTTTGTATTCGCACTTCTAATACTTAACAGCTCACGCAATATATTTTCAAACACGAGGGCTTTTAAAAAAAAAAACCTTTTTGTTTCGTGTTCTGAAACCACTTGCTCTTTTAACGCAAAACCCCTCTTTCTACCGATCTTCGGCTTCTCTCTACTTCCTTTCTCGGTTTCACTTTCAAGAAAAACATACTGTCAATGGCTTCTCCTTTAGTATTAGTCGTAGAGCGTACGAGCCCATCTGTGGCCCTGAAGAGGATCATTGATGCAGAATGTGAGAAGTACAAAGCTGGGGAGAAAAGCGCTATTGATGGACGCATCTTTGTCCCTCGTCGCCATGTGCAGCTAGACTACGTGCTCGGGCCCATATTCAAAGAGATCCTTACTGAGCTCCCAGCCCTGTATCCCCGACTGGAACTCCTTTACGAAATAGGTGAGGTTTCTTTGACTAGATGGAACTGGTAGGATAATCGCCCAACCCACCGATGCTGGCCCACGGGTAGATCCTAACGTGGCAAAGACCAATGTAATATTGCTTTAACCTGCTAGGCGATGCTCTCAGACTATCCAGGGTAACTATCTCAGAGGACCCTTTCCTTATTCCTGCTGCCTTGTGTTTTTGGAATCCTATCTTTAACTTTTTCCAATTTAGATGCGGGATGATGGCCCCTACTGTTCTTGATATTTGCCATGTACTAAGACTATCCCCCATTGGTATCCCATTTGGACCGGATTATCCTGATTTAGCAGTCCCTTTCTCTCTCCCTTCCCTTAACTCATCTTATAGTGATTTCGCTAGGGCTGAGAATAAAAGAGAGGGCCCTGTGACTGATAGGGAATTCTTTTCTTTATTATTGTATTGGCTTTGCAAATTCCTCTTCTGCACCTCCTCTCAGAGAATCAAGCCTGAATTTGCCCCTCTTGCCAAAGCCTTTGTTTTACAAAAAAAGGTGGCCTTAGCCCCACATGTTCTAGGTCACGTATATAGAGTCTGCTCCCTTTTCTGTGAGAAACCCTTAGATGCTAATCAAGGGGGGCCATTCTGGATTCTTCAGTTTTGGCTTTTCGCCTATTTTACTGAGTTATAATCCAAATGCCTTAAATTTTCTGAGCCAAACCCTCTTACTCATGGCATAAGGTTGGCCAATGCTTCACTTTACCCCTCTACCTTTGCTTTTTACTTCTCTTTCTTCCACCAACTCCCAGCCTCCCTTCCTACTTACCGTTTTCGTCCCTTCGAACCCTCCATTGGTCCATCTTGGTTGAGGAATTTCCTAAGTGACCAATCCTGTACTTCACCTATTCACAAAGATATATGGGCTTCCATTCTGATTCCCAGAGAGTTATTTATCGGGACTTTGAACCCGAAGGCCTACAAATGCATTGTTGAACCTTACTGTCCTGCTCAATTTGCTAGACGATTTGGCCTTACACAAGGGGTCCCAATACCTCTCTGTAGCAACACAAATCTCAGCCTTACCAGAAGGGATCTGAAAGTCCGGAAGTCCAGGCTAGAAGAGGCAACTTTTAAATTTATAGACGACTTGGTCAATTTCGAGTATACCCCTTTCATTCCTCAAGGTACCGTATTGAAGAGATACCAAAACTGGTGGGTGACTAACATGGAGATCTACTTGGCCATTTCACCTCTAAACCTACTAACGGTGTTAGATGTGACCAAGCCCAAAGGAGCTGGAATTGTCACTTCTTCCACTGTTTCAGTTGTAGCACATGCTACACCATAATCTGCTCCTGCTTCTTCAATTTCTCATAGAGTTACTCGGGCTGCCTCGAAGAAAGGTATATACCCTTGTCTCTTCTCCTTTTGTCTTTTTATAATGCATTTTTCCTTATCTTTAATTCTTCTTTTGTGGAGGTGGCCAATCACAAAAGAAAAGGAGGCTCTTTGAGCTTGAGAAAGAAACATCCGATATTCAAGGAGAAGAAAAAGAAGAAACAGATCAAGAGGAAGAGTTACCCTTGAAAAGAAAGAAGAAAGCGATCGTCTTTTCATCTCTTGTGCTTGACCTTGGGAAAGTTCTATAAGCCCACAATACATCCAACAATAAGTTATGCCAATCCCTAGGATTATCTTCCACAACCTTTTGTATTCCTTTTTTCAAGGACTTATTGGATGATTCAGCTTGACCATTGGCTTGTGCATAATATGGATGTCTGTTTCCGCTCCTATCTTGGTTGAAGATACCATCCATGAAGCAGCCGTCAAGGCAGTAGAACAAGAACATTCTAAAGCCATGATTGTCTTCGAGAGAGCTGAGAAGAGACAGCAGCAACAATTTCTGAGAGCTGAACCTGCTGCTGCTGACATACTACAAAGGGAAACTGCAAGAAGGCAACAAACTGCCAGACATTACACCCTTCGTAGTTCTCCCATCATCGCCGACACTTCTGGAGCAGATAATTCTTTATACTTCTGCGATTTTTCCTCTGTCAGCCTTTGGTATTAAAGTTTAACATTACTTTACATTTCTTCCTCTTGCAACAGCAACTTCTGAGTTCATCTTTCCAATGAGACCTCTCTCAGTTTCACTCGAGGTTGATCAGATGCAGGATGTAAGGGCTATTCAGACCATACTCCCACTTCCAGGGTCTACACTTCCTGCACTTTTCTTGAGACCAAGCATTCTTGCACTTCTTTCTCTTGGTTTGACTCCACGTCTTTCTTACTTGACTCTTGACTTTCCTCAATTTACTTCTTTGCCGAGTCTTGCTCCTCTTTTCCCTTCCAAGGAGACTCCAACTGCTACCTTATCTCTGATGGGTGCTGACAGCTCTCCAACTCGTGACTTATCACCCTTACCTTATCACCTTTACCTAGCTCCAGCCCTCCTTCACTTGATTCATTGGTGGCTAGGACCATGGAGACCGTTAAAGATGCTCCACCCATTTCTTCTATCCCTATGCAGTCTTCTGTGTCTCCCATGGCAACTCTCTCTGCGACCCTCATGTCTAATGATGAGATTGATGTCTTCGAAGCAAGATTAGCTAGTCTCTTTGACATCACCTCTACTTCTCCGACATTCGATGAGGAAGCTGAGCCATTAGTTTTGACTGATTCTTTGCTAGAAATTTTTAGGAGCTTTCCTTCCTCCAGCAGCCAGCCTTCTGTACCTTTGATAAACTCAGACACCTGCCTGGACCTGTTAATTTCTTTTTCGAAGATTCCCTTCGAGGCTCTACAAAGGCCTATAATTAAAATTGGGTTTCTTCAGTGCTGCAAACTTGCTGAGCAGTCTGGTATGGATGTCTCAAATCACCTATCCCAGGCAGCAGCTACTATCGACTTCTACATTAGCATCTGTCATGCTGCCAAGGCTGCAGATGAAAAATTGGTTAGAGACCAAAGTTTTGTTTCTCAAGTGCATACTGAAGTATCGAAGCTTAAGGAACAACACTCCTCTGTCTCTCACTTTCGAACTCAACTACTGGAGAGGAAAGCATAACTCGAAGAAGAGCTTTCTGCAGTGAATCAGGCCCTACTCCGAACTGACATCAAACTGCAAATCACCAATCAAGGGCTGGCCGATCAAAAGAGAGACATGGCTGCAGCTATTCAACTATTTTCGTCATTTACCAATAGGAAATCTGTTGTACAAAAACAACTAAAACATTGTAATGATTTTTAGGCCAATTTGTGGCACGATGTACTTGACTCTTTATAAAAAAAACATTTTCTTATTTATCATCTTATGTTCTTGTACTCAGTGTTTATTTTATTCCTTGTGTTTCCCAAATAGTTGGAAAATAAGGCTTTAAATATCTGCCATTAATCTTTTTGGGATGCACATAACCATTCAAATTTTTCAAATAGTATGCTCCAAAAGGCAAAACCCTATGAATTTGATATGGTCCTTCCCAGTTAGGTGACCATTTGCCAAATCTATGGCTTTTAATTCCTATTGGAAGTATTGTCTTCCACACCAAAACACCTTCATCAAAGCCAACGTGTTTGACTTTCTTATTATAATTTTTGGCTGCTTTCTTCTTCTGAAAGAGAATGCTATTTAACGCCAGAATTCTAGTTTCATCTATGTCTTCTAACTCCAAGCACATACTCTGATAGTACTGTTCAGGATCCAACTGGTCTTGGCATCTTACCCTCAAGGATTTAACATTGATCTCCACATGTAATACTGCATCATGCCCATAAACTAAGGCATAAGGAGTGACTCCTGTGCTTGACCTTGGGGAAGTTCTATAAGCCCACAATACATCTAACAATAAGTTATGCCAATCCCTAGGATTATCTTCCATAAGCTTTTGTATTCCCTTTTTTAAGGACTTGTTGGATGATTCAGCTTGACCATTGGCTTGTGCATAATATGGGGTGGAATTAACAAGGCTAATCCCAAACTCAGCCACAAAAAAGACTTACCATTTTCCCATCAAAAACAATCCCATTATTCAACCCGTTATCGTTTGTGGGATGCCAAATCTATGGATCAAATCTTTAATGAACCCAATAACCTCCGTCTGATCTACAGCTTTGTATGGCTTAGCTTCGACCACATTTGGTGAAATAATCAGTATCTAACCAAAATGAAACAATGATTGGCTTTGAAGAGGGTGGGTGTATTTTCCCCATCATATCATGGCCCATCCTCTGAACGACCAAGGCTTATACTGCATGCAGATCAGTTATGGGTACATGCCTTATTGTACCATGCTTTTGACATGCCCTGGCAGCCCTTTGGCATATTCTATGCATTCTTAAAGATAGTTGGCCAATAATAGGAATGCCTTCGAAGCAGCCATTCTCATCTTTACACCAGGCTGATGTGCACCACAGATGCCTTCATGAACCTCAGTCATAGCTGTTAATGCTTCTTTTGGCCCTTAAACATTCCAACAATAGACCATCTTCCCCCCTTTTGTTAGAGATCATTGTTATTATATGAGTATTGCAACAGATTGCAATTTAACTCTTCTGCTGGCTTTTGAGGTGGGCCAGCGCAAGTACTGTATTATTGGATGCCTCCAATCTTGTTCCTGCAGATCATTATGATTGATTCCAGGACCACATTCCTTTTATTTAAGGGTGGTATAGATTTTTGGTATGTTGTTTTGGCTTACGTCCCGTTGGGGTACCATCCTTTTCTCTTGAAATTCGAAAGCTTTCTGAGCCACATCATAGCTCTATTATTCAAGAATCTCGGAACATGAGTTACATTTGCTATTTCAAAATTGAGAGAGCAAATGTAATGTGACAACATAATATGGCAGCATACTTATACTTTGACACTTGAAAATCCCTTTTACTTGGTTTAACGACCAATTGGGAATCTCAAATATTGTCAACTGCAGTTACTTGTAATCCAATAAGAATTTCCAATCCACTATCAAAGCTTTCATATTCAGCTTGATTATTAGAACAACAGTTTCATCCCTCGAACCATGTGGTGGTTTCTATTCCTTGCGGTGACTTGATCACTATACTAATTCCAGTTAGGCCATTGGCTTTCGATCCATCGAACCACATTTGCCATGGCTCGACACTAGCCATACTAAGTTCCATTATCTCTTGACTCTCTGTTTGAGATGGATGGTCTGCCAAAAAATTGGCTAAAACTTGTCCTGTCACTGCCTTTTGGGGCACATATTCTTAGTGAAATTCTGACAAGGCTAATACCCATTTGCCAATTCTTCCCCTCAACATAGGTCTAGATAACATATATTTAACCAAATTTGTGGTTGCAATTACCAAGACAGTCGTAGGCAAAAGGTAATATCTTAATTTCATTACAGCAAAATACAGCGCGAGGCAAAGCTTTTCTACAGCTGAATATTTACATTCACAAGAATTTAAAAACCTACTAAGGTAATAAACAGCTTGTTCCCTACCTTCCTCATTGTCTTGGGCTAAGAAAGCTCCCAATGAATCTTCTGTTGCAGCTATGTACAACTTCAAGGGCTTAACGCCATTTGGTGGCATCAGTACTGGAGGGTTGGCCAAGTAGGCTTTGATTCCGTCGAAAGCACTTTGATGCTCCGTTGTCCACACAAATTCCTCTTCATCTTTCAGCCTTAATAAGGAAGAAAAAACTTTAGTTTTCCCTGCAGTGTTAGAAATGAATCTTCGAAGAAAATTAACCTGTCCAAGGAACTTTTGTAATTCTTTCTTACTTGATGGAGGTCTGGCTTCAATGATGGCTTTGGCTTTATTCTGGTCGATCTGTATTCCTTTCTTGTGTACTACATAGCCCAAGAAGTTTCCAGATGATACGCCAAAAGCACACTTAAGAGGATTAAGCTTCAATTTGAACTTTCTCATTCTTTCAAAGGTTGCCTCTAGATGAAACAGATGTTCCGTCATGGATTGGGATTTAACCACAATGTCGTCAATATAACACTCTAAATACCCACCAATAAGGTCATGAAAGATAGTGTTCGTAGCCCTCTGATATGTGGCCCCGGCATTCTTTAGGCCAAACGGCATTTTAACCCATTCGAAGGTCCCAATATTCCCAGGGCATCTAAATGCTGTCTTGTGAACATCCTTCTCCGCAATGCAGATTTGGTTATAACCAGAGTGCACATCCATCATTGATAAAATCTGATGTCCTGCTGAGCTATCCACCAGCAAATCTACTATAGGCATAGGATATTCATCTTTTGGAGTCGCCAGATTTAGGTTTCTAAAATCGATGCATACCCTCATTTTGCCATTCTTCTTAACTACAGGTACAATATTAGATAGCCACTCAACATACCTGGCTGTCCTGATAAAGCCTGCCTTGAGTAGTCTAAGAATTTCTTCCTTAACTTTCTGGATCACGTCTGAACCCATTCTTCTTGGTTTTTGTTTGTATGGCTTGAAGTTAGGCTTCATGGGAAGCCTATGTTCTACTAATGACCTATCCACTCCTGATAGTTCATTGTATGACCATGCAAAACAATCTTTATATCTTCTCAGAATAACTAACAGCTGGTCCCTATCAAGAGAATTCAACCAAGCACTTATATAAATAGGTTGTTGTACAGAATCTTCCCCTAAATTTATTTCTTCTAAGTGGTCTTGTACCTGAGTACTTACTGGAACTCCTTCTTTGATCCCTTCTGACTTCAAAGTAGTCTCCTTGTTGTGTTTTGTTTCCAGGCTCTTTGATTCCTCCTCTTTATTCTCCTCCTCATAGACAAAGTCTGTCCACAAGGTTTCTTCTTCCTGTATTTCTTGGACTTTCGTTTCTATGTCCAATGCACAGTATTTATCAAGGGCCAAAACTCTGGCTTGTTGCTGCTCCCGCTTGTAGCCAATTGTCATGACTTCTTTCTCTTGCTCCCGTACTTTCTGGATTATTGACTTTATATCCAACATTGAAAACTCAATTAAAGCCAAAGACCTGGCTTCTGGTGCTTCATCTTGCTGCCTATAACCAGGCATCATTGTCATCTTTAACAACCAGCTCTTCATCAACACTCTCCTGGACTAAGTGCTTCAGGTGTGCTACTTCCTCATCAGCCGATACTTCGGCTGAGCCATCGGATTTCATCAGTATACTGAGCGGTGCCACGCCATCAATATACAACTTGGCTTCTGCGAAATCTGCACAGGCTATGAAAGGTTGATGATCTGCATTAATTTCCTCCGTCTCCCCATTGCCTAGAGCTATTATCATTTTCTGATGCAAAGAGGAAGGCACACATTTATTAGTGTGGATACAATCTCTACCAAGTAAAGCATTGTACTCCGCATTGCTGTCGATGACGAAAAACGCCGTCATGCAGTCCTTGGTTCCCACACTCAGGTTGATGGGTAGAATTTCCTGGGCCATCTGTTTGTCTCCAGCAAAACCAACAATGGTTGTACTGGTTGGGATCAACCTGGGATTCTTTTTTCCTAATTTCTTCAAGGAGGATTTCGGTAGTAAGTTCACCACTGCCCCATTATCCACTAAGACTCGGTTTAACTGTATCCCATCGAAGAAGGCCTTAATGTACAAAGGCTTAACATGCTGCGTCATAGAATTCGAGGGATGTTCAAATGGATACGAGAAGTTAATACTTACCACTTCTTCACTCTCATACTCAGCTTCCATTGGGGTAACCATTCCGAAATTATCTTGTACCATACTCGCTTGTGAATCTTCACTAGAGATTGGAATTGGATCAATTTCTTGCCCCTCTTGATTCTCATCTCCAGCTTGGAATTCCTGCGGTAGTATGTGTACTATGTTTACTGGTACTGGGGAAAACGAGCCAAACTGGATGGCTGGTTGTACCTGTTTCCCCTCTTGGCCACCTTGGTCAATTACCTCAGAAACATCCTGCATGCTGCATTCTGGTATTTCATTGCTAACAGGTTCCTTCGAATGATTTTCCTCGGCTGGTTTTCCCACCAAAAATGTTTGCTTGGCCATGAAAGCTTCGAACATTTCTTCTTCCACCATTTCTTTCTTTTGGCTCATGCCAATTTCTTCTTCTGTCTCGCTACCACTCTCCATCAGAGCTTTCTCCAACCCTACTAGGCTATCCTTCTCTCTGACTTTTAGTTCAGAATGAACCTTGGCCAATTGTTCTCTGCTGCAACCCACCTCGTTTTGTAGAACTGGCTTTGGAGTATGGTCTGACTTTCGATTCTTCTTTTCTCCAGTCTGGATCAATGAAGAACTCTGTCCACTTTCTTTCAGGTCTTGCTAGTATTGGGTGTACCTACGCTGAATTTTCCTCCTTTGTGATCTGGAAATAACGGGGACCATATCTGGTTCCTTCGTTCTTGGGTGTTTCAGCAATACCCAGTTGTTGGGGGCCACCAAAGGAGGCTTAACCATCCTACCTTGATTTCCAACATTCCTTTAGGTAGGCATTTCCCTAGGTTTGTTTTGCATCACAAACCAATCTGGGACCCCAGGTACCCACGAACTTACTGACCCAGACGTTGAATTGCCCTTTTCTTCCCTCGAGGTCACCTTCGAGGCTGGTTGTGAAGACCATTGTTTGGCCCTATCTCCAAGCTTTGAGCCTGATTCAGGCTTTCGATGATGGTGATCATTTTCTGTCCTTCGTGAAGCTAGTCCAGGGGGCCAATTTCTGGCTTTGATCCTAAAACCTGAACTCTTCTCCAATCTTCTTTCAGAATGACTACTCTCCATTCTGTAATAGTTAGGTGACCTGGTCTCATATAAGGGCCTCTTTCCTTTAGCATGCATTCTATCAACTGCAGGCTCAACTACTAATGGTTGCCGCCTAACATTAGCCGGATACAGCCTTTTATTATAAGCATTGGTTGGTTTGGAACGTCTCTGCACATCCCTATAATATTGCTTCCCATTAACTGGAAGGCCTTTCAACCACTTATAACTCAGTCTGCACCTGAGACACATCCTTTGCATTACGGCTGCCTCTAAGGAGTCATCATCCAATGCTTCTTCATCAGAGTCTTCCCTCTGATGTGAGAAATCTCGTCCAATAGCTGGTAGATTTCTAATGTCTTTTTTAATTGCTGTCTGGTTAGCCACATGCATCTGTACATTGACTTCTTCCAATTCTTTCAAAAACAGGTTCTGAAAGTCTGACATAATGACATTGGCTGCCACCTCTCCAATTTCTGGAAATGGATTGCTATCAATCCCCATAGCTTTTTCAGCTTTGGCTGGGAATTTCAAACTCCCTTTCCGAATTTGTTCTTGGATCTTGTCTCGAAAAACAACACAGTTTTTAGTCAAGTGAGACCAAGAATTATGCCATTTACAATATACTTTTCCTTTAAGTTCATCAAGAGATGGAATTTTAACCCCTTTTGGTAACTTAAGGAAGTTGGCCGCAAGCAAATGATCAAAAATGTCATCTGCCTTAGTTAAATCGAAAGAATACTTCCTGTGGAGATCTTTCTTTTTAAACTGCTGGTCAATTGTCGTATCTTTATGAATTAATGCTTCACAGATCATAGGTTCTTTTCCCACAATCTCTGCTGCATCAATCTCATAATTAGGATCTTTGTAGTATGTCCTATATGATGCATTATTTCGATCTTGTTCCTCTTCTAGTAATGCTTCATACCTAGATACTTTGTAAGTCAGTTCCACCAAATCCCTGAACTCTATTGAATCAAACTTCTTTCGAAGCCTGAACTCTAAGCCATTTTGGGCCAATCTTACGAATTCAGGTTCTGGCAAGATTACTCTACATTTATTTCGAGCCCTCTTAAATCTGGAAATAAACTGAGTAGCCTTCTCTTAAGGCCTTTGACTCAATCTTGCCAAGTCTGCCATGGAAACTTCTGGCTCTAATTGGAAGAATTGGGCATGAAATGCCTCTTCCATTTGCTGCCAAGTCTAGATGGAGCCAGGTGGAAGGTTAATGTACCATACAAATGCTCTCGCAGTTAGAGAATTTGGGAATAGTCTCAACTTCATATAGTCATGATTGGTAAATTCACCATATTGAGCAACAAACCTAGCAATATGCTCTACTGTTGATTGGTTTCCGTTCCCATAAAAGAGGATAAAATCTGGTATCCTGAAACCTCTTGGATATTCATGTACCCTGTTGACCCATTTTGGGTATGGTTTTCTGTACACAGGAGTTTGGACCCCCCGAGCCATTGGTCCACATAACTCCCTAACTATATCAGTAATTTGGTCCCTAGGGACCATATTTTGTGCCTACTGAACCACTACCGGGGGAACAAACACAGGATTTGGTGGACAAACTTGTGCTTGTGGTCCTCTTGGTCCATAGGGTGGTACATTTGGGACTGGCTATCCCTGTGGTACAGATTGCTGTTGGGGGTGTAGGTAACCTCTCTAAGCCTGTCCTGCGAAAGGACCCACGAAAGGTGTTGGAACAGGTATTGTATCCCTTCCATTTGTAGGAAAACCTTCCAACCCCTCGTGTATAAATTCGAATAAGGGATTATTGTACCCCCTAGTGCCAAGTATGGCTTCGAATGTGGGGTTTGGAACCATTCTTATGCTATTTTCTTGTACTGGGCCAGATCCACCAATTTGCATGGCTTCACTGTTGAACATTGAGGCATTCTAGCCTGCTACAGGCCTCGAAATGGGTTCGTACCAAGATTGAGGTGATAATCTTTCATGAATCTGATTACTGGTTTGACCATTAGAATGTCCATTAACTTGCATAGGCTGTTTATCTCTAGCCAACCTTTGCTGAGGGACATTTACTTCCTCCATGTGTCTTACATTTGTTGGTTGGTGGTTATTCATTCGATCCAAAAAGGATGCTGCCCACCTTTCCATTGTGTTCATTAATTGCTATCCCATAGCATCTACTAAGCCACCCCACGGATTGACTGGCTGAGTAGATGGGACATTGGATGGTCCAATTCCTTGGTCTCGTCCACTATTACGAACAAATGGTATTTGCTCTGAAGTACTGGTCTGTTCGACCATGGGTTCTAATAAGATAGGAGTCTCCATAGGATGTGTTATCACATTATCCTCTGGATTAGGTATCTCCACCTCTCCTTCCACGCCTTCTTCCAAACGTTCATTTTCTCCTTGTCTCCTACGTCTAGCCATTTTAAATTGACCCACTGGGCGTGCCAAAAATATATGTTGGCTTTTTGGCTTTCGAAGGTTATTTTTGTAATTATGAGCGTGCCAGCAAGGATCAATCAGTCCTTACAGAATTGTAATTGCCAACCAATTATTCAAACGATTGTGTTATGGTTCTTTCAGCCTCAATGAAGAGGACTTTTACTGGTGGCTTACTGGTAGCTTGATTTAGGAGAATTTAAGCATAAGAACAGTTAAATAAATTGAAGCATTTCATTAGTATGAAAAACTTACAATGATCTCAGTCTCGTAGAGATTTACAGCGGCAATATACTCGAAAACTACTCCTACAAATGAAGTGTAGTGCAGGAATTTAAAGTACAAAAATGTAAAGAACGGGAAGGAAATAAAACTGGAATATGTAAAGTAAGACTGGTTTTCTTTAGATTTTTCGCCCTTGTTCTCTGAAGTCCTTCCTGCTATTGATACTCCCCAAAGATAACCATCGAACTGCTTTTCAAACTGTCGAACTGCTCCTTTATAATCGCTGATCATGCTGCCTTATGAATAGTTCCACTATGCTTTCACTTGCAGTTAGGCTCCCCTCCTATATTTGAATTTGAATGTGAGTAACCGTTGAAGCCACGTCACTTTGCATCTCTTTGTTGATCCACTGTTACTCAGATCTTATAACAACCAATTTTAACTGCCACGTGTATGATCAGGATCGGAGATTTGACTGGTTTTCCCATACTGCCCTTACCTTGCCACACGTCGAATCGTCACTGGCGTGTACAAAATATGTAGCCAACAATAAGACACCATTGACTTAAAGTTTTGGATCATATTAGTAGGTCCACCGATTACTTGCGCCAACAAATAATGAATTGTTACAAATAGTATCAAAACTAAGCCATGTATGTGAGTCACTATTCATAGACCCTTGAATTTATAAGTGGGAGAGTTTAACTTTTCGGTCATGTTAGTAGACCTACAAGTTGCTTAGGCTAGCTGCCTACACAATTAGACTATACTCAAACTTCTTTTCAAATTGT
Source organism: Camellia sinensis (assembly GCF_004153795.1). Classification (NCBI taxonomy): domain Eukaryota; kingdom Viridiplantae; phylum Streptophyta; class Magnoliopsida; order Ericales; family Theaceae; genus Camellia; species Camellia sinensis. Next base: position 924,183 of record NW_021027154.1, on the reverse strand, counting down.
AATTAAAAAGAAAAAAAATCTGAGTTGTAAGAAGAAGCAAAGTAATTGGACTCGGCCAGCCTAAAAGAAGAAAAATCCGAGTCGTGACAAGAAACAAAGTAGTTAGACTAGCTGTGTAATTTACACCTAAAAAAATTGTATAGATTGCATTGAAAGTCTTGTAAAGTCAACAATATTAATATATATATATAAATAAAGGGTAAATTACACTGACACCTCCTGAAGTTTATATTTATTATAGTTCCCTCCTCATCTTTTGAAAATTACATCTTTCCCTTGAGATTTAAAGTTTCATTACAGATTCTATCCCTCAGCAATTTAATTTTTTTAAATACCAATTTTGTCCTCATTGGATAAATTACATTGACACCCTTCACATTTTAGAAATTACAATCCTCTCCCTAAGGTTTAAAGTAGCATTACCAATTGCCCCTCGATTAGTATTACTTAGAAAAAAATTTAATTGAAAAAAAAATTTATTAGTAAAATTTTTAAATTTTTGTTTAAAAATCAACGTAAACACATTTTTTGAATTTACGTTTTTTTCTCAAATTTTCAAGCTGAGACAACCATTTATAAATCAAAAAAATTATCAAACAAGTTTTTATGACAATTTTTAAAATTTTTGTAAATATAAATTAAAAATTGAAAACGAAATGGTTACCAAACAGGTCTTAGATGGTAAAAATGTCGTAAAATTAACAAATAATTAAATAAGTTACCAACGTAAGAAATGACTTATCAAAAAATTCTTATGCTATGTATAGTTTGATTTTTAGAATATTTTTTTAAAAATTAAAAATTAATTTGGTTAAGAAATAAAAAAAATAAAAAATAATTGTCATAAGCTCCACTCGAGTTCCAGTGACATATACTTGTGCCCAACATCTACAGAAGCACCACTCGAGTTCCAGCGACATATACTTGTGCACTCCCAAGTCATCCAAGCCCTTAACATTTCTTCACCCCCAACAACAGCAGCCATAGGATTCCAAGCTTAAAAAACCAACCTGCTACAGACAGCACCAGCTCAGAAAACCCCTTATCCGCACCAGATTCAGAAACTCCTTTATGTGCATAGCCTTATTTGATTCAGATTTGAAATGAAATCGTTAACTGAATAAAACACCCCTTCAATGTTGAACTTTACCCAGAAAGCAATCCTTGTTTTCACAAGTTCACACAATTCCTCCATATCAGGATGGCAGCCATTGAAAACACATTTATTCCTTACTTTCCATATTGACCAAAAAACTGCAAGTGGGATTGCTCGTCCATATTCCTTTCAAAATTTTGTTTTCCCATCTGTGTCCAGACCACCAATGCAATATTCCTTCCACTGAGCTAGGCATAGCCCATTGGATGCCCTACCAATTCAAAATTGCTGACCATACTCGCCAAATGGGTTGGCACATCAACAACATATGGTTCAAATCTTCAGACCCAGTCTTACAAAAAACACATTTGCATTTCCACCTAATACACCGATGTGATGCAGAAAAACAGAAGTTTTCAATCTCCCTTTCCAAGCTAACCAGCCGAGAAACTGAACTTTTGGAGGAGTTACATTTTTCCACAGCAAATCAGTAATAATTTTAATTGGGCCATGCGTAGAATCACACCAACTATATGCAGAGGCGATACTGTACTCACACCTGATGGTGAAGCCTTCCAGCTTAAACTGTCAACTTGCCCCAATCTAATCGGTGGTATAACAGTTAAAAAGTTATAATGCCTGGTCACCTCTTCTTCTCAAGCAAATAAACTCCTTCTGTAAGACAAACCCCAATCATAAGAATTCCCCCTTTTATCATGGAACCATTTAAGCTGTAATTGGATGGAGGATTTGGGAAAGGATTTGAAAAGGGATTTGAAAAGTGAAATGGAATAAGTAAGTGAAATATGAATAAAATATATCTATATTTCACCTAATTTCATGCACATTTTCTCTTTCTCTTTCCAAATCCCTTCCAATATCCCTCAAACGAACACAACATTAAGAGATCCCTCCTTCTCTGTTGATTAGCTATAGAGTCTTGGAAATTCATCTTTAAGAATTCGACTTCCACACCAATTGTCCAACCAAAAATAGCTTCTTCTCTTCTAAGAAACTAGCTTGAATTCAATCACTCCACAGTTGGTCATGTCACTTTAGAAGAAGAATTATCATTTTGAAAATCTTGCAAATTGCCTCCAGCATAAAAAAAATCTCAAGTGTTTTGCAAAACTCGTGCTTTCTCCAATTTATCTACTTTCATTTGAGATGATTCTTTAATTTGTTAGTATCTATTTTTCATTTATTTATTTGTAATTCCATTTCAAATTTGGATCCTATATTTTGGGGTTAATTAATGTCATTTCTTGTAATAAAAATAAATAAATAAACATGTGATTTGTTAAAAATCATGCTAGTATATTAATATGTTTTTATTGCATTGTGAATTGAATAATGAAGGTGGAGGTGAACCCAGTTTGGCAGCAAAAGAAGTTAAGGGAATTCTACGAGAAAAAGGGTATCCATGTTGCAGCATACTCACCTTTAGGTGCTAGAGGAACACCGTGGGGAACCAACCGAGTCATGGATTGTGAGACACTCAAAGAGATTGCTGATGCTAAAGGCAAGACTGTTGCTCAGGTAACATTTTATTTTTATAAAACTTACGTATAGGTCATAATATATGAATTTATTGTCTAATATTCTATGACAATTAATAGCAATTTTTATTAAACACTATTAAAAAATATCATTACTTGTTAATTTTTAATGACGGTTTGAAAATTTTGTCACAATAAATGTTACTAATTACAAGTTTTAGTGATAGTTTAAAAATCATCACAAAAAAAGTCACTAATTTTCAACTTTCAATGACAGTTTGATAAATTCGTCACAGAAAAAGTCATTAATTGTAAGTTTTAGAGACAATTTATAAAAATTATGACAAAAAAAAAGTCACTAATTGTCAATTTTTAGTAATATGTGCAAAAAATCATCACAAAAAATTATTTTAAGCAATGATTTTATTAAGATTTATTTTTAATAAAATTTTATGAGAATTAAGTTCAACTATTAAGACCTATTAATAGTTTATTCTCGTTTTTAGTCAAATACCATGGGCTCTAGTACCACAGGAAAGAAATTATTGAAGTGACCATTGACGAATATCAGCTAACAAAACGTGACGATATGGTTACCACTCTTCCCACGTGTGATAGGTTACTCAAGCTTATAACCAATATCTATAGGTGACTAGGTAATAACTATTGACGCAAATTTCAATCCAATTACGACTCCACCTATCACAAGTCCTATTGGGCACACTCACTAAAATTCTACAATTATTAGTCTATTACTCTCTATAATACCTGGTCTAAAAATCACTATGCAAATACTAAACCATGAGATCATTGGTGACAATTTTAGTAAGATCACCATCATTGATTTGAGATTTATTAAACAAAACAAAATATGAGTTATGAAATCCAAATTAGAATAATCTATAACTAATTCTTCTGTCGAGTCTATTCTATTTAGAGTAGTCTTCATATTATCTAAATGTTGCTACATGGATAGGTTTGCTTGAGATGGGTTTATGAGCAAGGAGTGAGCGTACTTGTGAAGAGTTTTAACAAAGAGCGGTCAAAGAAAATCTGGACATATTTGATTGGATGCTAAGTCCCGAAGAGTCTCACAAGATCAACCGAATTCCATAGCAAAGAGGGTATCTTGGACTCCATTTCATATCCGACCAAGGCCCTTATAAATCTATTGAGGAGTTTTGGAATGAAGAGATTTAATGCTTTATTAAAATCTTCCTTCTAGTAATGAATAAGTTGGAGAGAGTGTTATAACTTGTTAAGAGTATAATTTGAAGAACAAATTTGTTGTTTTTGATTTATTGTAACAGGACATTCTCAGTGCATGAAATTTCTGGGGGTTAGATATATGTCCTCTTATTCCTCTGCAAAAGACTATTATATTATAAGTTCGTGTTCATCGATTATGTTTTGAATGTAGTGTGCCTTTTATTTATTCATTTTCCCCCAAACAAAATGATACTTTTATGAGAAAAATTAATAAAGTAACAAAGATCTCAAAAAGAACAGTACCAAAACTATCATCGTCATGGGATTAAATTTTAATTGTTAAATTCCTAAAGAAGTCAAAAATTGACATGTGGGTGGGCAACATATTAACGCAACAGAGATATCAAAAAGAGTAATATAAAAACATCATCATCATGGGATTATAATGTTTGTGTTCATTGATTATGTTTCAAATGTAGTGTGCCTTTTATTATTCATTTTCCCTCAAACAAAATGATACTTGTGGGTACGTAATTTTTGAAAGGCAACACATGGCCGAGGTGTTACCAAAGTGTCAGCCGAGGTACCAAGTGTCCTGGACATGATGCCGAGGTAATCTCGGCTAGGCCGAGGTTATCTGCGAGAATACCAGAATTCAGGATAAGCAGATAAGGGATAAGAGTCCTAGAATTAGGGAGGACTTCAGTGTGGATAAAGATAAGACTCTTAAGGAGTTTATCCCAATCCTATTGGGAGTCCAAGATTAGCAGTAATCCAGAATCCATTGAAGCTAGGCTTCTATTGGAATTAGGACAGTGTTAGCCATAAAAGAGGGGCACCCCCATGGGTCTAAGGTATGCTTTTTGTATTTTGAATAGTGAGTTAAGCACTTTTGCTATCTTTGAGAGATAACTGACTTGATCGTCGGAGTGCCCCCGGGTGGACGAACCACCGCCGGAACCTCTTTTTTCTGTTACAGGTCGTTCAGGCGCAATCAATTTTGCCAGTGTTCACCAGCTCAGTACTTGTTTGGCAGTGTGGTCAGAAATCGACTCACACAATTTGGCGTCGTCTGTGGGAAAGACAGGAGAATAGATGGCCAACGACGGACAGAAAGAGAAGGTTGGAAACGACATTCCTACTGGGAATGGGAAACCTATTGACCTTGATGTCAACGAAGACAACCGTAACGAAGAAATTCATGATAAGAATCATGGAGAGAAAGACGTCGGCAAGGAAGGTAACGTAACAAAGAAATCAGACCGAGGTGGGTATTATAATGAGGACGACCTCCAGGTATGGAAAGATAGATGCCTACGGAGGGATGGCAAAATGAAGGAACTGGCAAACAAACTGGAGGACCTACAATCGATCATCAATTTCATGATGCAAAACAACGTCATGCAACCACCGTTTTTGTTAAAAGATACGCCGATTCCAGCAGCCAAAAAAGACGCCCAGACAAGGGGGCAGAGGACAATTCCTACGACTCCTCAGTACGACAGGACCAAGGAATACTCTCACCGGGCTTCAAGGAAGGTTGGGCGAGGAGAATCAAGAAGGGGAGATTCACGGAGGACGTATCGCACCAAGAAAGCTGACCCCAAAGAACATCGGCATGTTCAGGGGAAGGAGCTGTGTTTCGACGCAACTAATGGAGGAAGGTCCAAGAGAACTCATAATGATACTGGGAGTAGCCCACCAAAAAGGCTGAAGTCCGTTGATAGCCAAGCCCCTGGACGAACCAAAGAGGAACTGAGGGATTACCTCCAGAGGAAGCAACAAGATGCCGAGGTAACCTCACCGGTCAAGCTGAGAATGCCGTTCTTGGTGGAGTTGGAAAAATTTGAGGCCCCGAAAAGGTTCCATACGCCGAGGTTACAGATATACGACGGTAAGTCGGACCCTAACTTTTACGTCGGCTTGTACCTGAACTCAATGGCATTATACACCGAGAACAAACCGTTACTTTGTAAGGTGTTCCCCTCATCCTTTGGGGAGATCACATCAGACTAGTTTCACAAGTTGTCGAAAGGAATTGTGAAAAGTTGGGAAGGCCTGGCCGAGATGTTTGTGGCCAGGTTCGTGACAAACAAACTATAGCCATTGAGGGTGGACGCCTGATGACCCTGAGAATTGGCAAGGACGAAAGCCTTGGAACTTATGTGAAAAAGTATTATGAGCTATTTAGCCGAATACCAGGATGCAATCAGGAGGTAGTGGTCGTGTCTTTTAAGAACGGCCTGAAAGATGATTGCCTGCTTCGAAAGTCATTGGCAAAGACATTGCCAAAAAGTATAGAGGAACTTATGGCTAGAATAGAAATAGAAAAATACGCTAGGGCCGAGGAGGACACGCCGGGGACAAAGGCGTCAAAACAAGAGAAAAAAAGCGGCTCACCGAAGCGAGGCCAAGGTGATGGTGGATAAAATAAACAAGAGACAAGACTGAGGGCTACACAAGCAGTCACTATCATATTTTGGATTCCGATCTACAAAGTCCTAGAAAGGATTAGAAACCAACTGTATTATAGGGCACCAGAGAAGGCCCTTGGCGAGTTTATGGGACGAAGCCTAGGAAAGCACTGTGCCTACCACAATGAGAATGGGCATCTAACTCAGGGGTGCAGAGCCCTGAAGACACATTTAGAAAACCTGGTAAGACAAGGTCATCTAAGGGACCGGGTAGACGAGACCAGGACAAGAGAAGAGCAAGCAAGACTGCCTCAGGCACTGGCAGCACCGCCAACCCCAGCACCGCAACCGTAGGCAGGAGGACCTCGAGTGATCAATGTGATTCACTCGAAGGTTAATGAGAACGAAATCTGTGGGGAGACTTAGAAGGTAAAGCACTTACAGCATGTATACCAGGTCCGTCAGAAAAGACCTAAGGCAGACGAGTGCCAGGGACCAGTGGTGTCCTTTACTGAAGATGATCTAGAGATGGTGCAGCATCCACACAACGATGCCTTGGTAATGTCCCTCTAGATTGGAGAGTGCCAAGTGAAGCGCATCTTGATCGACCAGGACAGCTCTTATGACATCATGTATGTCAGATGTTACAAGGAGCTTGGCCTTCATCAAGACGATCTGGAGCAATCCAATGGTCCTATGGTCGGGTTCAATGGAACGCCGACATGGCCCCTGGGAGCAGCGAGTTTGGAGGTGCAGGTGCACGCTGGCACCAAGAAGATAAAAACAGAGTTCACCATAATTGACACCCCCTCTCCTTACAATGCTATCCTGGGAAGGCCACGGCTACATGCAATGGGGGCTGTTCCCTTAACATTGCATCAACTATTACGATTCCCAACAGAGCATGGAATAGAGGAGATCAGAGTGGATCAGCTACAGGCAAACAACTGTTCCATGGCAGCAATGAAATCTACCTGCAATATTGGTGTCCTTTACTGAAGATGATCTAGAGATAGTGCAGCATCCACACAACGATGCCTTGGTAATATCCCTCCAGATTGGAGAGTGCCAAGCGAAGCGCATCTTGATCGACCAAGACAGCTCTTATGACATCATGTATGTCAGATGTTACAAGGAGCTTGGCCTTCATCAAGACGATCTGGAGCAATCCAATGGTCCTATGGTCGGGTTCAATGAAACGCCGACGTGGCCCTTGGGAGCAGCGAGTTTGGAGGTGCAGGTGCACGCTGGCACCAAGAAGATAAAAACAGAGTTCACCATAATTGACACCCCCTCTCCTTACAATGCTATCCTGGGAAGGCCACGGCTACATGCAATGGGGGCTGTTCCCTTAACATTGCATCAACTATTACGATTCCCAACAGAGCATGGAATAGAGGAGATCAGAGTGGATCAGCTACAGGCAAACAACTGTTCCATGGCAGCAATGAAATCTACCTGCAATATACGAGAAGCAAAAACAGCAGAGATAGAGGACGAGAACGTGGAAGTCCTAGAGGACGTCGGCAAAGAGCCAACCGAGAAGAATGAAGAAAGCCTAAAGAAAATCCTTGTCTAGCAAGGAGATGAAGAACGCTTCTTCCTTCTCGGCTCGGGCTTAGCCAAGGAAGAAGAAAAAGAACTAAAGGTTTTCCTGAGAGCAAATCTTGAGGTGTTTGCATGGACACCATACGAGATGCCTGGCATTGACCCCGAGGTCACTTGCCATAGACTGAATGTGGACAGGTCGGCCAAACCTGTCATCTAGCAAGCAAGGATGCCAACATTACTTCATGTTGAGGCAGTAGAGGAGGAAGTGGATAGACTTCTGGAGGCTAGAGCCATTCGAGAAGTGAATTACCCGACATGGTTATCAAATACAGTAGTGGTAAAGAAAAAGAATGAGAAGTGGAGGGTCTATGTGGACTTTACCAGCCTGAACAAGGCTTGTCCCAAAGACAGCTTCCTATTACCCAAAATTGACCAATTGGTAGATGCCACTTCAGGGCAAAGAAGGATGAGCTTCTTGGATGCCTACAGAGGGTACCATCAGATAGCCATGTACCCCCCAGATGAAAAGAAGACTACATTTATCATCCCCAAAAGGGCTGTACTACTACAAAGTAATGCCTTTTGGGTTGAAAAATGCAGAAGCAACTTACCAGAGATTGGTGACTAAGATGTTCAGACATCTAATTGGAAAAACTGTGGAGGTATACATAGATAACATGGTCGTGAAGACCAAGGAACTTGAGGGTCATCTGGAAGACTTAAAAGCAGTTTTTGATGTCCTTAGAACATATCGGCTCTGACTCAATGCATCGAAGTGTGCATTTGGAGTTGGGTCTAGTAAGTTCTTAGGATATTTGGTTACCAGAAGGGGCATTGAGGCTAGCCCTGATCAGATTAAGGCCATCCTAGATTTGAAGAGCCCAACATCGGCAATGCAAGTGCAGATGTTGACTAGAAGGGCTACAACCCTGAATAGATTTATAAGCAAAAGCTCTAACAAGTGTAAACCTTTCTTTAGCCTAGTGAAGAAAGCTGCAGACTTCTTATGGACAGAAGAGTGCGAAGTCGCCTTGGCTAACTTGAAGAAGTACCTGACCACAGCTCCAGTTCTCTTAAACCCAGTACTTGGAGAGGAGCTGTTCTTATACTTGACAGTTTCAGAGCATGCAGTAAGTGCAATAGTAGTCAGAGAAGAAAAGAGAGAGAGCAAAGGGCAGTTTACTACGTGAGTAAAACTCTGGCAGATGCAGAGACCAGATACCTACCCTTGGAGAAATTAACACTAGCTTTAGTAATGGCTTCTAAGAAGCTGAATCATTACTTTCAAGCCCACAAAATTGTGGTGTTAACTGAACATCCTTTGAAGTCCCTGTTGCAGCAGGGAGATCTGACAAGCAGAATAGCCAGATGGGCAGTGGCCTTGGGCCAATATGACCTGGAATTCAGACCCAGAACAACGATCAAAGGCCAAGTCCTAGCTGACTTCGTGGCCGAGTTCACACTAGACGCCACCATACATCGGGCTCTATTGAGCCGAGGTATACGACGTCCAAGTGAACAAGGAAAAACCCAGCTGGGGACAACAGAACAAAGGACGGAAGAGAAAGTCAGGCCCTATAGTATTTACATCAGCGACTCATTCCGGCTATTTGTTGATAGAAGTTCAAACTGACAAGGACCAGGGGCAGGAGTAATGTTAGTATTGCCAGTGCTAGTCTCTCCAGATTAGTCTATTCGTTTGGAGTTCAAGGCCTCAAACAATTAAGCAGTGTATGAGGCACTGATCACAAGGTTGAAGTTAGCAATAGTAATGGAAGCCGATGAGGTGGTAGTCTTTTCTGACTCCCAACTTATTGTGAATCAGACAACAGGCGAGTATACCGCCTGGGATGAAAGAATGATAGCCTATGTCAAAGAAGTTATTAGACTGCTAACATTGTTCCAGGATTGAAGGCTACAGCAGGTTAGCCGAGATGATAACAGTCATGTCGATGCCTTGGCTAACCTGGCTAGTGCAATGAAATCAGGAGAGGCAAGAACAATAATGGTTGATTATTTGTCAGGCCCATGATCCTTTGAAGTCCCTGTTGCAGCAGGGAGATCTGACAAGCAGAATAGCCAGATGGGCAGTGGCCTTGGGCCAATATGACCTGGAATTCAGACCCAGAACAACGATCAAAGGCCAAGTCCTAGCTGACTTCGTGGCCGAGTTCACACTAGACGCCACCATACATCGGGCTCCGTTGAGCCGAGGTATACGACGTCCAAGTGAACAAGGAAAAACCCAGCTGGGGACAACAGAACAAAGGATGGAAGAGAAAGTCAGGCCCTGTAGTATTTACATCAGTGACTCATTCCGGCTATTTGTTGATAGATGTTCAAACCGACAAGGAGCGGGGGTAAGAGTAGTGCTAGTATCTCCAGATGGGCAGATACTGGAACAATCAATTCGTTTGGGGTTCAAGGCCTCAAACAATGAAGTAGAGTATGAAGCACTAATCGTAGGATTAAAGCTGGCAGCAGCCATGGAAGCTAACGAGGTAATAGTCTTCTGTAATTCCCAGCTTATAGTCAACCAGGCAACAGGTGAATATGTAGCCCGAGATGAAAGGATGTCGGTCTATATAAAGGAAGTGGGTGACTGGTAGCCTTATTCCAGAATTGCCGACTACAGCAAGTTAGCCGAGATGACAACAACCATGCAGATGCTCTGGCTAACCTGGCTAGTGCAATGAAACCAGGAGAGGCAAGAACAATAATTGTTGACCACTTACCCAGACCAAGTATAGAACTATTGAACACAGAGCATGAAGTAATGTGTGTGGAGATGGGACCAAGCTAGATGGATGTAATAATAGTATTCCTTAAAGAAGGAAAACTACCAGATGATCATAAAGAGGCGCACAAGATCAGACTGAAGTTGGCAAGGTTCTGTTTGACAGTAGAGGGACATCTCTACAGAAGATCTTTTACTGGACCCCTTCCGAGGTGTGTGCATCTTGCACAGGTTGAAGACTTTCTATATGAGATACATGAAGGAGTATATGGAATCCACGCTGGGGGCAGATCACTTACTCATAGCGCCAGTACTCAAGGGTACTAGTGGCCCTACATGCAGAAAGATGCTAAAGCCTATGTCAAGAAGTGTGAAAAGTGCCAGAGGTTTGCACCTTTGATACACCAACCAGCAGCAGACTTGAACCCAGTGTCTAGCCCTTGGCCATTTGCCTAATGGGGCATGGATCTCGTTGGAAAACTGCCTCAGGCAACTGGACAAAGGAAGTAGTTGCTGGTGGCAACAGATTACTTCACCAAGTGGGTAGAAGCTGATCCCCTTGTAAAAATTCAGGACGTTTATGTGAAGAACTTCATATGGAAGAACATCATCACTAGGTTTGGGATCCCAAGGGAAATAATAGTAGACAATGGTACATAGTTTGACAGTAAGCTAATCAAGAACTTCTGTGCAAAGTACAAGATCAAGAATTACTATTCTACCCCAAGCTTTCCTCAAAGCAATGGATAAACAGAAGCATCCAACAAAGTTATCTTAGATGGGATTAAGAAGAGGCTACAAGTAGCAAAGGGAAAGTGAGTGGATAAGTTGCCAAGTGTACTTCGGGCATATCGGACTACGCCGAGAAGATCAACTGGGGAATCCCCATTTGCCATGGCTTATGGCATAGAGGCAGTAATTCCATTGGAAGTCGGCATCCCAGGGATCAGAACCCAGGGAGTAGAAAATGGGACCAATGAGGCATTATTAGCCCGAGATCTGGATCTGCTAGAGGAATGAAGGGAGAAAGCAGCAATTCAGCTGGGAGCATACCAGCAGCAGCTTGCCAGGGCTTATAATAAGAAGGTCAACCCACGAGAGTTCTAAGTTGGTGACCTCGTCTTGAGAAGGTCGTTGGCAATAAGAAAGATCCCAGAGAAGGCAAGCTTGGCCCAAATTGGGAAGGACCCTATAGAATCATCTCAGTCTTGGGCAACGGGGCATATCGATTTGAGGATAGTGAAGGCAAAAAGCTGTCAAGACCCTGGAATACTTGCAATCTGAAGTTTTTTTATCACTAGATTTTCTTGTTTTTTTAAAAAAAAATTTCTTTTTTTTTCTTATTTGCCGAAATATTAATAAAGTTTTAGCTTGATTTTTAAACTTGTGTATTGTGGCTAACCAGATTCTTGACGATGTTTCTAAGTGAAACATGACGAATAACTTAGACTTATTATATGGCAGAGTTTCTACTTGCATATAATAAAGTTGAACTAAGTTGGCGATGTTTCTGATTGAAACATGACGAATAACTTAGATTCATTATATGGCAGAGTTTCTACTTGCATATAATAGAGTTGAACTAAGTCAGCGATGTTTCTGATTGAAACATGATGAATAACTTAGACTTATTATATGGCAGAGCTCCTACTTGCATATAATAGAGTTGAACTAAGTTGAATCAACTTAAACTTGCCATGTCGGCAGAAGTCAAACACAGATTGGAACTAAGTACATCAGATTAACAAAGAGACCAGGGTTGGTAACCTCGGCCACTCTTTGTTTGAATCTGACCTCGGCGACAAGGTCAAAACCCCATGCTTAATGAGAACCCAAGTGGAACTTAGGTTCATATTAGGGGGGCAGAGAGCTGGAGAATGATGCTTGGGAGCTGGAATTTACAAGCTAAGGTTGGTTTAACACTTGTTGAAATTTTAAGAAAAAATTTACAAGCTAAACTTAAGCCAAGGTTATGCTAAAGGAGGATTGGTTTTAACACTTGTTGAAATTTTTGAGAAAAGTTTACAAGTTAAGCCAAGGCTGTATTGAAAGAAGTACTTACGTACTTGCCGAGACTACCATGTTGCCAAGACTTGGAACATAATGGAAGACAGAAGTCTTGATAAGTAAAAGTAACGTGCCAACACTTACGAAAATATTTTCAAGCGTTATGCCAGAGCCGAGATAAAAAGTCGGTGGGAATAATCAAAGTATTCCACACGGAGAAGATTACACAGTTAAGGTGTATGTTGAAGACAAGTGAATTATTCCAAGTATAGAATCATACAAGACAGTAAAAGGAAGACAAACATACAAACACATTGAAAGAAGAAAGTTATACTTGCATTCAGATAAGGAAGTTCAAATACAAAAAGGCACTTCGGCCTGATATTGCAGATTACTTGTTCAGAATAGACAAAGGCACATCGGCCAAATAAAATCTTGCATAACAAAGTACAAAAAAAAAAAGAAAAGATCATAAATGAAACTAATCGGTGTTGGCAACGGCCTGTGTCTCACCCCCAGAAGACAGTTGTGAAGACTTCTCGGCAGCCTTCTTAGCCTCGAGCTCGGCATCGATCTCTTGTAGAGTTTGATCGATACTCCTCTCGACGATTGGCACCTCAGAAGTTGTCTTCTAGGAGAAGGCACCTTTGGAGACTTCATCCTCCTCCTGAGTCAAGTCCAAGACTTGCTCATTCAGAGTTGGGGACTTGGCCCCAGCAGCTTCTACCGTTTTCTCGGCCTTAGCTTCCTCCTCGGATTCAGCCTCGTCCTCGGATTGGCTTGGAGTAGGGGGGAATGGCAAAATGATGCGGCTGTTTTCTCGAAGAGACGAGTCCTCGGGGACGGCCAACTCTTTCAGAGCAGCCATCCAACCAAGGGTATAGCCCTTGTTGCATGCTTGCCTGACTTGTTTCTTGTAATCCTCCTTGACGTCGGCCGCCCCCTCAGTGTATGCCTTGTCGTCCGCTGCTTTGATCTCGGCCTCTTTTGTGGCCAGGGCATCTTGAAGCTCTTTTTGGGCCTCTACCATCTCTGTCTCGGCCTCTTTCTTTTCGGCCGCAAGGACCTTGGCAATGGCCTTCGCAGTATCAGCCTTTTCCTCGGCCTCGTCCTGAGCCTTCTTAGCTGCCTCGGCCTGATCTGTCAAGGCCTTCATTTTGCCTTCAGCCTTGCTAAGGGCCCTCTTCAAGCTGGCAGCCTCCTTGGTCTTATTCACCAACTCCTTCTTAATGTCAAAAGCCTGCATTGCAAATGAGTGGCCATGCTGGATCACCCAGAAGAAATAGACAGAACAAAAGTTAGAAAAATTTCTAAAGTACAGAAAAATAGAGAATATAGAGCACCAAGTATTAAGGACTTACTTGTACGGAGTGCTGCAACATTAAAGCGAAGTTCTCATACTCGTTCATCTCGGCATTGCGATTGAGATCGTTGGGAAGGAGCAAGGCGGTAGAGAGGGCAACACCGACTTCAATATCATCGGTGCTGTCGCTAGCTCTAACTAGCTTGTCCTCGATGGTAATGGGGGGAGCCCAAGGGGCATTAGATTTCAGAGAGCCCAAGGGTGTTGCCGACTCAGACCTCGGCCTTTTCAACAGAGTTGATTGGGATAGTTCTGCCTCGGTGGGCCTCTTATTGGCAGTGAAGGAGCTCTTCTCGCTCTCGGCGAATTTTGAAATTGACAAGGTATCCTCAATGTCAATCTGAGTCACTGTGGCCTTAGGCTGGGCCTTCTTCAGTCTTTTGGGCTTTGGCTTTGGTTGAGACTGGGACTGAGAAGGTTGAGCATTGACAGTGTCGAGGATATCGGCCAAAAGATCATTTGCAAGTGCTTTCTTGCGACCCATCTCAGCAGCGATTACAGTTCGGCATCGGCGTTTACATTGAGACGGAGGGATCAGTTGTGGAGCTGAGGTCAACGGTTGCTCTGCCGGATCAAAGATTGATCCCTGATCTGGCCGGGGTGATGAAGCTATTGGAGAAGTTGTGGCAGAAGGAGAAGACTTGCTTTTCTTCTTCTTCAGGACGTCAGGAAGCACCAACTTGTAAGTCGGATGAAGTTGAGCAGCAAAGGAGCTCTCTGCCACTCAATTGGCAGATCTAACAGCTTTTTGAGGTCCTTGCTGGGAAAGAAGGATTTGCAAAAGTCCTTGGGTGGCTGTGGAAGAACTGCAAGAAAAAATAAACGTCAAAACGTATAGAAGGAGCGAAGTATTAAAGACTTAAAAGCAAGTAAATGTAACACTTGGCTCTTACCATTACCCTCTATGAGTGCTATTCGGCTAAGAGGGTAGAGGTGAAGGTCCTCCTCTGGAGCGAACTCCCAGTTACCCGAGACAATGAAGTAATCGTCCCCTGCTCGCTTGTTAGAGTCTGGGAGGTCGGCAACAAGTTTGTATTGGGTCGACATCGGCTTAAGATAGTAGATGTAGCCTTTTTCTAAACTAAGGCCGCACATAGTGTAGCAATAATGGATATCGGCAAGAGTAACCCTAGCGTTCTCTTTTTTGGCTAAGGCTATTATGCCATTGATAACTCGGTAAGAGTTGATGGCGAGCTGTATTGGGTTCAATTTGTAGTAATGGAGGACTTCTCGGAAAAGGATGTCAAGTGGAAGCCTGAGTCCACACTATATGAAAGCTATAACTGGGAAGGGCATGGAGTCAACTGTGGGCATCATAGAGTCATCCTCCCCAGCCAACCTGAGATGGATGTCGGCTGGGATGTCAAACTCTTGCCTGAAATATTCTAACTTAGTTCGGGTGTCTACCTTATACCTCCACATACCCATGATGTTAGATTTGGGGGAAGGTATTGGACTTTAGAAGAAAGTGTTTTGTAGGGGTTTAAGGGACCTCGGCTAAAACCTAAATGTGTGCTGGTGAAAGAATTTGTGAGGATCTAAAGGGAATTTTTTTCAGTTTTCCCTAAGATTCATGAGTTCTACGACAAATCCCAAACCTAAGTCTAGGAAAACAAGAATTGAAGGCCAGAATCTAGAAAAGGCACAGGAAACAGAAATAAGAACAATGATTCAGAATCAAGAAAATTGATGAACTACCAAGAACACTGTGACAGAATGTGTACAAGGGTGTGAGGCCAAAAAACAGTGGCAAAGTGAGCAAAATGTGTGAAATCGTGTGTATACCCAAAAACAATGAAACAAAGCATGTTTTAAGCATGCAAAGGATAAAATTTGAAACACAGACAAGAACAGGAGCATATGAATATATTCAAACATGGAAAATAAGCAGAGACAATAAAATATGAAACAAAAGGAAGGGAAAAAGGAGTAACTCATCGAGGAATAAGAAGCCGATGTGAGTTACGCCGGAGTCAGATGATGGCCGCGATCGGAGAAGGACAGTAAAAGTCTTATCGGAGGAGGTGAACACAAAAGTTGCAAAGCTTGAGAACTTGAAACAATGGCGGATTTGAGAGAGAGAGTTTGCACGAAAATGATGGTGAAAAAGTGAAAAGACGGAAAGAGAGAGGTGGTTTTGATCAAACACGAAGAATGGAAGCAAAATTGCAATTAATGTGCTTAGGGCGACGTGCTTGTCAGACGGCACAAGCACGAGCGATGCGACTTAAAGGCGCATGTCGAGTACGGTCCAATGGGGGAAAGACGCATGGGAAAAACGATTGGAATGCTTTGCGTGATAGCTCATACACATGATGAATCCCTTAAAGTGCTTGGTTTAATGAAGCAAAGACCTCGGCTAGGGAGATGATCTCGACTAAATAAGTTGAACCGATTTGATTATTTGTTCTAGGGAATTTTACAAGTCTTGGTCATATGGAGCCAAGAAATGATGACCTCGGTAATAAAGGATAAGGCGAGCTTAGCCGATGTGCTAAATGGAAGAAATGATATATGTTCCATCACCTCAGGATGCCGAGGTAATAGAACCTAGGGGGCAGTTGTGGGGACGTAATTTTTAAAAGGCAACACGTGGCCGAGGTGTCATCGAAGTGTCAGCCGAGGTGCCACGTGTCATGATGTCGAGGTAATCTCGGCTAGGCCGAGGTTATCTGCGAGAATATCGAAATCTGGGATAAGCAGATAAGGGACAAGAGTCCTAGAATTAGGGAGGACTTTAGTGTGGATAAAAATAAGACTCTTAGGGAGTTTATTCCAATCCTACTGGGAGTCCAAGATTAGCAATAATCTAGAATCCATTGAAACTAGGCTTCTATTGGGATTAGGACAGTGTTAGCTATAAAAGAGAGGCACCCCCATGGGTCTAAGGTACGCTTTTTGTATTCTGAATAGTGAGTTAAGCACTTTTGCTATCTTTGAGAGATAACTGACTTGATCGTCAGAGTGCCCCCGGGTGGACGAACCACCGCCAGAACCTTTTCTTTCTGTTACAGGTCGTTCGGGGGCAATCAATTCTGCTAGTGTTCACCAGCTAAGTACTTATTTGGCAGTATGATCAGAAATCGACTCACACAATACTTTTATGGGAAAAATTAATAAAGTAACAGAGATATCAAAAAGAGTAATACCAAAACTATCATCGTCATGGGATTAAATTTTAATTGTTAAATTCCTAACGAAGTCAAAAACTGACATGTGGGTGTGTTAATAAAAATTATGCTGGGGTTGAATCAACAACAACTAAGCAGTAACTCAAACTAAACAACTTAAATAGGAAAACTTAAGCAATTATGGTACTGGTTCGAATGCCTCAAAAATAAATCAGGACTTCTTTGGATCAACGGATGGTAATAAAGTAAATAAGATGAAAACAAACTGTCTTATATCAACTGAAAGTTACAAAGTAAACAAAGCAAACAACAAGTAATTATAAGATGAAATTACTAAAGTTCACAATAGTTGTAACTTACTTTTCGTGCTCCTTTCGGATACGATTAGCCCTATAGTTTGGACCCCCTTGGTTCTAAATCTGGTTTCACAAGTGCAACGTGAAACAGGAAAACACAAAAGAGTCCAAACGCGGCAAACCTTTTGGAAAATTAATTTTTATCAAGAATGCTGAAAATGGACTGCATTGCCAGATTTCAAAGTCGCCACTTAAATATTTTTAGGAAATTTAGGAAACCCAAGACTCGTGCCAAATGCCACCTATCTGTCATCACCAAAGTGTCTCGGCTCAAGAACTTGGGTACGAGATGAGAAGGTCATGAATT
The DNA here is from genome assembly GCF_004153795.1 of Camellia sinensis. Classification (NCBI taxonomy): domain Eukaryota; kingdom Viridiplantae; phylum Streptophyta; class Magnoliopsida; order Ericales; family Theaceae; genus Camellia; species Camellia sinensis. Next base: position 906,513 of record NW_021027154.1, on the reverse strand, counting down.
GAGCATCCCACTCGCCTGATCAAAGATCGACTTCTACTAATCATGATGCGATTCTGATTTACATTATATGCTCTTATTCTGGCTGTTTAGGCTACTTTTTACTAAGTGATGCACACAAGTATAGATTAATTCACAAAATTTGGAACACATTGATTTCATGTTTGTTTTGAAAAATTGTTTTGAACACGTTTCACTTTAAAAAGGGAGCATGTATTGACATTTAATCAAATTATCCCAAGTTAAATAAAAAGACCTTTATCCACCAGCATTCAAACAGGTATATCACTTAAGCACTCCTCATGGAATATGCTTGATATGGCAACAATCACACATAATGCAACATGTTAAAGTAGTAAGTGTTCACCTAATACTCCAAGGCAAGCCAAACAAAAGCAAAATAATTAGAAAACATGCATGCTCCTAAATAATGCAATATGAGTAATGTGACACATACAATCATGCAAATAACAAGTTCGGCTACTAGCATGACATTTGATTCAATTCAAGACATGGGATAAAGCATGTATTTGAGCAAAACGAGTAGATGCAAGACATGGAACAATGCTAAGGAAACGTGATGCTCTATGCTACCATTGTAAGTGGGTAAATAAAAGGGAGAAATAAATGGAGATTGGAAGACATACACTACATTATTACATATTTTGCCCTCATGCAAGAAGGTCCGAATGTCCAAGTGTCTGCATTCTCACTAGCTATTACAACACCAAATGAATGAATTAGCTAAACTAACTAATTATTACAAATTCGAATGAATAATAAATAAATAACAAGCTATCTAATTTATTACAACGAGGATATTATAACAATAATAATTACAACACTAATTACAACAATATAATATAAACAATAATAATAAATGCAACAATAATTACAACAATAATATTACAACATTAATGTATATAAAAAATGCACAAGTATCGAATGCGCGTCAATGAAGGGCGTTTGCAGAAACTGCTCTGTCTACCTTCTATGGAACTGCTCTATTTCATCCTCAGCCATTGCCCTCTCGTTTCTGCCAAAAGGACTCTACTCACCAAACATGGAGCCCGGTCGGCCCCCAATGAGGTTCGATTGGGTCCAAACAAATCTGGCTATGCCCTATTTTCTGGCATAAAAAATGTTTTTATGTTCTGAGGTGAAAACAGTGCAAACAGAATCTTTCTAAGCCATGTTTGTCCCTTATGTGTTTCTCTATCATGGGAAAACTCAAGAGAAGAACGGATTCAGTTCAAAATCATCAATGGTCGAGAGACTATGCCTTGACGATGATCCCCCGAAGAGAGACTATACCTTGATGATGAACCTCCGAAGAGATTAAGCCATTGAGCATAGGAGGTCTCTTTCTCATGCCTTGAATAACAATCAATCGCTTGAAACAATTCTCAAACAAAGAAAACCAAGAAAGGAGGGAGGGCGCAGAAACGATTATGCAAAGTTGATTATTGGACAAGTGGGACTCTTTGCATGGAATTAAGTAAGAAAAGCTATCAACTCGAATGACTTGGTGTCTAAGGCCTAAACAACCGAAGCCATGAGGACTTACAACACAACAAGTAAAGTATTCAAAGCATAAACTATTTGAATGAAATAAAACAGCCCTAAACAGCCCCTAACATATAAAATACAGTAGCTAAAACATGTTAAAAGAGTACAAAAGATAGGCAAAAACAAAAAGATATAAAACTAGTAAGCAAGTCTAAGGAGGGGTGGCTAACCCCTTCACTTTTGGGATTTCTAAACCATGTTTTTCAGCCTTTTTTAACTTTGAAAATCAGTTTGTAAAGCCAAGAAATAGTGGTAAAACAAAGGGGATGAGCTATGAAATAAGGTGCAAGAAAGGATGTTAAGCCTCTCTACTTTTGGTAGCTATTCAACCCCAAGTCCCAACACTTGAAAACAGATCCAAAACAGTCCAAAAACAGTGTATAAATCAAGGAAAAGAGTGAGAGAGAAGTAAGGAAGAAGATTCAAAGGTATACCTCCTGAAAATAGAGATAACTTCTTAGTTAACAAACTTGATTCAAAACACACTCAAGTTTCTAAAATTTAGTTTGAAATCTCAACAAAAAGCTTTAAGAACAAGCTCTAATGGTGTATGTATTGTTCAAGAATGTTTGAAGATCAAAGGAAGCAAGGAGGATGGTTTTAGCTTTCAGTCTCCCTCAAAGACCTTAGAAAAATCTTCTAACCTTTAATCCTGAATGCAGGGGGGTCTATTTACAGAATTTGAGCCAAATTGGTCAAAAATATCTTCAAAAAACAACAACTGGTGAATTTCGGCCAACTGCCCTGCTTGGCACTAATGAGACCCAGTCGGGCCCTAAAACCCACGGCCGGGTCCAAACCCGCCCCTATAGGTTTAGCGTCATAACCGGCCAATAATCCTTGGATTACCGAAGGCCTTTTAATAGTATAACACATAATTAGGGGCTGTGGAAGCAACATTAATAAACGTACATAGTCCATTGAGCTGTGCAGACATATATGAGACAGAATTTTCAAAACAAGCTCATATATATATATATATATATTTTCTTGTGACGTCATGAATACATTGTTTTTACGTCACCTAAGGCACACATATAGAACTTCCAAACATGTTTGAACAAAATAACATCAAAAGTACAAAGTCTCCAAGGCTCAAAACTTGATCAAAACTCCAAAAAGGGAACCTCTACGGGAGGCACGTTGGCTAGTTTTGGACAACATCTTAGGCTTGGTCACGCGCCTGCTCACTTACATACATATTAAATAAATAGTGAGCGGAAGCCCAGTGAATAATAACAGGGTAAAGATTTTGCTAAATGATGTCCATGCAGAAACTGAGCCTTATACATGTTTAGATGTCAAAGAAGAAACAGATTCATATACATAGTCATATTCGTATTCAAAATTCGATCATTACACATTATAATCCGTGGCACATCCTTTAGCATTTGCAAACCCAATGACCCATGAGGGGACGACTGTGAAGGCATTTTGATGACCCATAAAGGGATAGCCACGAGGCATTCCAATGACTCATGTGCACAGAGACGTTTTCGATGACCCATAAAGGGACGCTCACCAAAGCAGTCCGATGACTCATGTACACAGAGACGTTTCTAATGACCCATAAAGGGACGCATATCATATTTGCTAAGGATGCCACGAATACATTTCAGAAACTTGGACAATCATTCATTCATATAAAACATAGCATTTCCGAAAACTGATCATTTCGTATCATCAAAAAATAATTAAATCAAATATAACTTTATAGAGTTATTACTCACAATTAACAGATGGCTTCAAGGCAAATAGACAGAATGGGCAAATCAGACGTCTTTTGGCGCATGACCTACACAGTTACAGAACGAACACGTACTGAATTACACACCCGGAAACATTAACTTAATTCTTTCTTATCTTGGTGTGTTTTTACTTCTTATCCTTATTATGGTGTCTTAATCTTGGCCTAGGAATGCCTAGGATGCAATGAGCATGCTGAAATGTACTTGGAAGTACTTAACAAAATTTGATGAAAACAAGGGTCTCGCTCGAGCGCAGCTTTTTTCGTCCGAGCGGACATGTAAAATGTGAGTGGTCGCTCGAGCGTACATTCCTTTGCTCAAGTGGTCTGTAAACTTTGCAAAAGTGCTGGTTGCTTGATTTTTTCGCTCGATGCTCATTTGACGCCCGTTTGAGCTTGAGACTCATACCCTTGTTCGAGCGCAACTTTTGTCGCTCGAGTGGTCTGCAAAACACGTAAACTTCTGGGAGCATGCATTTTACGCTCGAGGGGACTTTTGGTCACTCGAGCAGAAGTGCAAAATCACAGAGTGTTCGCTCAAGCGAAGAGGCAGAATCTGGAATTTCCAGATTGCACTCTCAAGCTCAAAACTCGAATCTAACTCATCAAAACATAACTCTTGGCCCCAAAACTTGAGAAAAACAAGTTTAAACTTTGAAAACATTAAGAATTAAAGATCGTTTCACAAAATCAAGGCCCAAGAGTAAGTCATTTGTGCAAAATTCAAATTTAAACTTTGAAAACAACACATGGACTTACATGCAAGCACTTTCTTGACTTCAAAGCCTTCAAAACAAAAGCAAATGAGGTGTTTAACTTAAAGACATGATTAATTCTTAGAACAAGACCAAATTAAGGACATGCAAGAGGGAAATTCCTTAAAACAAACTCAAATTATAATGGAATGAGCATTCATGCATGATTTGCTTCCCAATTCTACTCTCTTAGCTTCAATTATGGATCAATTCTTATATTTTCTTGCATGTTCATGAAAACTACCTTGAGCTCATAAAGTATGAATTGAATTCTTACCTAAAATCCACAAGTATTTGAATCCTAGTGAGTTCTTGAGTAATTCCACCAACTCTTCTTAAATTCTCTAGCAATCTCTTTTCTCTTCTTGTTGGTCTCACTTTTTCTTCCTCTCCTTCCGTCTCTTCTCACGTTTCTACTCAAGAAATGATGAAATGAGAGTATTTCTCAAATGTCTAGAGTCCTTTGGCCTTATATAGGCTCAATTAGTGGAGCTTTAGTTAAATCTTGATTAACCTAAACAAGTATAATTATTTTCTTCTAATTATTTGATTCCGAATCGAATTTCAATTGAACATACCATAAATTCCTATAAATTTCAAATACCACATATATCAAGTCAATTTCTGAATCGGATGCCGATAAGGCCTTCAGTTCGCAGAATAAGACGGAAACACAAATAGATCTTCCTACGAGAGACAAATAAAAACACAAATAATGCAACACATATGCAATTAATTCATAATTTGATCTTAATAACTTATTAGGCATATTAAATCATTGATTAACGTTAATCATGGGTTGAGGTTGTTACAGTTTTCCCCCTTAAAGAGTTTGGTCGTCCAAAATCGAATTACCTTCAGTTTATAAGAATATCGGATCCAGAGGGAACAAGTCGAGGTATCTTTTCATCATATCTTCTTCTGTCTCCCAAGTTGCATAAGTTCCTCCATGATTCTGCTAATCGACTTTTACCAATGGAATTTCTTTGTTTCTTAATCTCTTGATTCTTCGGCTAACAATTTGTATTGGCCTCTTTTCATTCGTATAGTCATCTTTTAGAAGCACATAAGTCAGTTCTATCACATGGAGCGGATCTCGTAAGTAATCTCAAAGCATTGAAACATGAAAAACGTTGTGCATGTTTTCCATAACCGGAGGTAAGGCTACTCGGTATGTTATTGAATTGACCTTCTCGAGAATTTCATATAGCCTAATATATCTTGGGGCCAACTTGCCTTTCACCCCAAATCGCGTCTGGCCTTTCGTTAGAGTTACTTTTATGAATACATGATCATCAATTTTGTATTCCCTATCTTTTCTCTAGACATTCGCATAACTCTTTTAACGGCTCTGTGCGGTTCTTAGGCATTTTTGAATAAGTTTCACTTTCTCAGTTGTTTCTGGCACAAGTTCTAGTCCCAACAACGGTCTATCACCTACCTCGGCCCAACAGATTGGAGATCGGCATTTTCTACCATACAAAGCTTCATAAGGAGCCATACCAATACTTGAATGGTAGCTGTTATTATACATAAATTTGACCAACAGTAAGTAGGTTTCCCAATTGCCTTGAAAGTCTAGAGCACACAGTCGTAGCATATCTTCCAAAGTATGATTGGTTCTCTTGGATTGACCTTCTGTCTGTGGGTGGTAAGCACCACTTATCCGCAGTTCAGTTCCAAAAGCCCGTTGCAAACTCTGCCAAAATCTTGACGTGAACTTCGAATCTCTGTCAGATACAATGGATACTGCACACCATGTAATCTCACAATCTCATTCACATTAATGTTAGCTAACTTATCTGCATTATAAAAAGTTTTAATAGGCAAAAAATGGGAAGACTTAGTTAAACGATCACCAATGACCCAAATAGAATCCATACCTCAAGGGGAGCGAGGTAACCCCACAATGAAGTCCATAGTAATATGTTCCCACTTCCATTCTGGTATTGGAAGCAGCTATAGCAAATCAGCGAGCCATTGATATTCGGCTTTAACTTGTTGGCATCATAGACATTCACCCCAAATCGCGTCTGGCCTTTCGTTAAAGTTACTTTTATGAATACATGATCATCAATTTCGTATTCCCTATCTTTTCTCTAGACATTCGCATAACTCTTTTAACGGCTCTGTGCGGTTCTTAGGCATTTTTGAATAAGTTTCACTTTCTCAGTTGTTTCTGGCACAAGTTCTAGTCCCAACAACGGTCTATCACCTACCTCGGCCCAACAGATTGGAGATCGGCATTTTCTACCATACAAAGATTCATAAGGAGCCATACCAATACTTGAATGGTAGCTATTATTATACATAAATTTGACCAACAGTAAGTAGGTTCCCTAATTGCCTTAAAATTCTAGAGCACACAGCCGTAGCATATCTTCCAAAGTATGATTGGTTCTCTCGAATTGACCTTCTGTCTGTGGGTGGTAAGTACTACTTATCCGCAGTTCAGTTCCCAAAGTCCGTTGCAAACTCTGCCAAAATCTTGACTTGACGTGACGTTCGAATCTCTGTCAGATACAATGGATACTGCACACCATGTAATCTCACAATCTCATTCACATTAATGTTAGCTAACTTATCTGCATTATAAAAAGTTTTAATAGGCAAAAAATGGGAAGACTTAGTAAATGATCACCAATGACCCAAATAGAATCCATACCTCAAGGGGAGCGAGGTAACCCCACAATGAAGTCCATAGTAATATGTTCCCACTTCCATTCTGGTATTGGAAGCAGCTATAGCAAATCAGCGAGCCATTGATATTCGACTTTAACTTGTTGGCATCATAGACATCTTGCCACAAAATCTACAATATACCTTTTCACTCCCAGCCACTAGAAATTCTGTTTTAAGTCATGATACATCTTTGTGTTTCCCGAATGCATGGCAAATTTTGAGTTGTGAGCTTCAGTCATGATGCGTTTCCTTAAGTCAAAATAGTCTAGCAGACAAAGGCGATCCTGAAATTTCAACACACTGTTCTCAAGTACAAACCCAGGCCTTGGTTTTGAGCGAAATTCATCGAAAATTTTCTTCAAGAACTCATCTTCATGTTGTTTCTCTTTAATCTCTTCAATGAGTGCAGGTTAGGCAAAGATGGCAGCTAAGATCCCACCTTGTTCTCACAATACAACTTCAATCTCATTCCTTTCTATAGAGTCGACTTTCTTCGCGCCCTCTTTCGGAGAGCTCGAATTGGTCCTACAGTTCAGATTTTCTGTCACAGTTCTGAATCTAATCTCACAAAGTGCAATGTGAGACTGATAAACACCAAAGAGTCCAATCTGGCCAACCATTTTGGAAAATTGATTTTGAATCAAATAATGCCAAAACTGGACTGCTTTGCCAGATTACAGAGTCGCCACCTAGATGTTTTGTTTTTGGGAAATTTAGAAAACCCTGACTCGTGCCAAAGGCCACGTGTCCGTCATCACCAAAGTTGCCTCGACTCGGGAACTTGGGTATAAGAGGGGAAGGTCCTAAAATAAGCACCCATGCTCGCCCGATCAAAGATCAGCCTTTACTAATCATGATATGTTGTTTTATAAACACATGTGTTCTTATTCCGGTTATTAGCTAACTTTACTATGTGACGCACACACACAAGTATAGATTAAATCGCAAGAATTGGAACAAAACAACTCATGTTTGTTTTTGGAAATGGTTTGAAGGTGCCACCCTTAAGTGGGCTAAAACATAGATTTGCCACCCTCAAGTGGGCTTAAAACATGGTTTTGCCACTTCACAAAGTGGGCTTAAAATTTACATTTGTCAAATTGTTCCAATTCAAGCAACAAAGCCTTCATCCACAAGAATTCATGCGCTTAATCATTTAAGCACATAGTCTCATGGCAAGCATGCAAAACATGGCATCACTTACACTCATGCTAGTATGCTAAAGCGTAAAACTTACAGAGTACTCCAAGCCAAAACAAAAGCTAGTTAGAAATATGCATGATCCTAACTATACAAAAATGCCAAATGCAACACATGCAATAATGCGATTAATAGGCTCGGCTATCTAAGATGGCATATGAAAGCAACGATTTGATAACATGCGTTGAAACATGTATTCAAATAAGTATTGAAATACAATGCGGTTTGAATGATGCGCCGAGCCTCGGTGCATGCAAGACAAATGAATAATGCATGCACCTTTTTCCAGACTTCTGTTGGCCGCCCCTTTTTCCAGACTTCTGTTTTTGCTGCAATAGAGAGCAACAAAGGCAAATCAATGCATTTTTCAAGAAATGTGTGTACTACCACCCTTCTTATCATTTTTCAAGCTCAAAAGAGTGTAGCACTTCGCTCTCAAGCCATCAACCAAGCATTTTCAATGCATGATGGCCAAAGAGTCAAGCTTGTATAAGCTTAATGAATGCACAAATAAGACTCAAAGGACCATCACCCTATCATGTGTGATCAAGGGTGACGGCGACCAAGAAACGTGACACGTTTCATCACTTTGAGTATAAAACGTCCCACATTTCTTGTGTTTGGATTAACATCTGATCCAAACACAAGCAATGCAACATAACATGCTTATCTTGCTCAAGTTTTACTTGTCATGTTTTGTTTACACATTTTAGATTATCGATTAGTCCTTTAACCGATTAAGTCCAAAGTGAAAGTCCTTTAATTGGAAAGAGGTCCTAAGCCACAAGTGCCTTGAGCATTAAAGATGCCTCATGTTGTTGGTTAATAGAAACCCTCAAGGGAGGATTAAAACCATTAGGCATGAGAGCCTCAATTCCACACTCAAGCCAACAAAGGGCTCAAGTCCACTTTCAAAACAAATTAAAAAGTGAAGAATAGAGGGAGGTTGCAGACATTTCAGTGCTAATATGGCATGAAAAAATGATACTACAACATGCAAGCAACACATGCACAACATGTTAAGAGCCAAAAGTATCAAACTAGTGAAGATCACAACACTATAAGCATGCAACACAAATCTCAACTGACCAAACCAGCTCTAGATAGAGTCAAAACATGCCAAAACAATGGCTAAAACATGCTGAGATTGAAGCACAAAAGGCTAGAAAAACATGCTCATATGTTAGCTCGCAAACAAGATTCAAAACACAACTCTCAAAGGCAATGAAGGAGTGAAATAAGTGAGATTGTGACAGAGCTATATGCACTGAAATCACATGTTAAATGACACTACAACATGCAAGCCACTAACACTTCATGCTAGAGGCCTCAAAACAATGAGCTAATGAAGACCATTACACTATAGCCATGCAACACAAGCCTCGAAAGACTTAACCAGCCCAAAATAGAGTTAAAGTAGGCCAAAATAGTAGCTAAAACAACCAGAAGTTAAGCTAACACAAGCTACAAAAATAGGCTAAACCATTAGGCATGCTAGACTAGTAAGCACAATTGCACTACAAGTACAAAAAGCAAGCAACAAATGCTCCAACCAACCCAAAACAGAGTTGAAACATGTAAAAATAAAGCCTAAAACATGTTGAGATTAAACTAACACAAGCTACAAAATCAAGCTACCATGTAGTGCTAACTAGGCATGCAAGAGAGACACAAGAAGAGGAGGCTAACCCCTCCATTTTTGGACTTCAAAACATACTTTTTACCACTGAAATAACTCTGAATTTCAGTGGTTTATAGGCCCAAAAATTTTGATGTAAAGGTAGTAAGAAATGGCACAAAAGGCTTCACAAGCTAAAGAGCAAAAAGATGAGACAACCCCCAACTCACCAAGACTCAAACCACCATTTTGAAACCTTAAAAATAGAGTTTTTTATGGTTGAAACACCAGGTCAAAACAGTGTAAAAAGATAGCCAAGCAAGCAACTTAAACAAAACTTAAATGAGGTAAGTCTTATACCTTTGAAGCACAGCACTAAACAACCACAATTCTGAGCTCAAACCACCCTTATGAGCTCAAACCATGCCTCAAAGAACCTCAGCTCCAAGATGAAGATGTTTTGCTAAGGGTCTTAGTGCAAAATTGTAGAGAATTCTAAGCTTAAGGCACAAAATAGGGATGTGGCTCATGCCAAAGGCCACTTGTTCGTCATCACTAAAGTGTCTCGGCTCGGGAACTTAGATATGAGAGGGGAAGGTCATCAATTGAGCACCCCGCTCACTCGATCAAAGATCGGCCTTTACTAATCATGATGTGATTTTTATTTACATTATATGCTCTTGTTCTAGTTATTATGCTATTTTTACTACGTGATGCACATAAGTATAGACTAATTCACAAAAGTTGGAACACTTTGATTTCATGTTGGTTTTGAAAAGTGTTTTGAATATGTCCCACTTGAAAAAGTGATCTCATATGTACATTATTCAAATCATCCCAATTCAAGCGAAAAACCTTCATCCACTGGCATTCAAACATGTATATCAAATAAACACTTAGCCTCATGGTAAATATGCTTAACATGGTGACATTAACACACATGCAATATGCTATGTGAACAATGCATGCATGACATGTTCGGAGGCCAAGAACATCAAAGCTAGTAAAGAGCATCTCACAAGAGGCATGCAATACCAAGTTTAAATGGATAAACCAACTATGGATAGACCTAAACCATCTCAAAACAGTGGCAAAAACACGTTAAGACTTAGGCACAAAAAAGGCAAGATGTGCATGCTCATTCATTGGCCCATGAACAAAGCATAGAAGCACAACTCTCAAACATAATGAAGAAGTGACAAATGTGGGAGTGTAGCTACACTATATGCACTAAAATCATGTGTGAAATGATGCCAAATCACCAAACAACACAAGCATAGCATCCTAATGACCTTGAATCATGAGGCTAGCCAAAACTATTGCACTACAACCATGCATAACAAATCCCATATGACCCAAACTACTCAAAAAAGAGTTGAGGCATGCTAAATCAAGGCCAAAAACATGCTAAAACATAGGCTCAAAAGAGAAGGAAAACATGTTCATTCATTGGCTCACAAACAAGGCATAATGCATAACCCTCAAGAGTAATGAAAGAGTGATATACATGGGAGTATAGCAAAGACATAAGCTCTGAAATTACATTCCAAATGATGCCAAATCATGCACATATCACAAATAAGGCATGCTAGGAGGCTCAAAGCTCAAGACTAGCTAAGGTACTTGTACCATAGCCATATCAAGCAAGCCCCAAAGGGCCAAAATGACTCAAAACAGTCCCAAGAAAGGTCAAAACAATGCCAAAAATGTGCTGGAATAGAGCCAATACATGCTAAAATAATAGGCTACAACATCAAGCATGTTTAGCTAGTAAGCACACTTTGCACTACAAGTACAAAACGCAAGCAAGAAGTGGCCGAGCCAGCCAAAAAAAGAGTTTAAGCATGCTAAAACAAGAGTAAAAGTATGTGTGAGTATAGCCAAAATAAGCTAGAATGATGAGCCAAAGTAGTAAGCATGTAAGGCTAAATGGCAAGATTACACTACAAGTGTAAAAAACATGTAAGAGGTGACTCAACCAAGTCAAAACAGAGTTATGCCATGCTGAAATAAGCCCAAAAATAAGCTAAGAACAAGCCAACACATGCTCGAAAAACATGCTCACTAATTAGGCCAACAAGGCATGCAAACAAGACAAGAGGAGGGGGGGACTACCCCCTCCCATTTGGGGCCTCAAAACCACCTTTTCACCACTGAAATTCCTCTAGAATTTAGTGGTTTAAAGGCCAAAAAAGTTGGTTTGAAAGGTGGTGAAAGATGGCTCAAAAGGCTTTACAAGCCAAAGAGCAACATGGAGGAAAACCCCCTAGACAAACAAGGCACAAACCAATACTATTAGGACTGAAAAATAGAGGAAAAACAAAGGTTTTTGTAGTTCAACACCACCCCAAAAACAGCCCCAAAGTAGTGTGAAAAGATGGCCAAGCAAGCATGCAAAATAAGCTAAAAGGGAGAGAGCAAGCATGCAAAATAAGCTAAAAGGGAGAGAGTTCTTACCCTTGATGCACAGCTGCAAAAAATGCACAAATTCTGAGCTAAAACCACCTTAGGAGCTCCAAATGATCCTCAAAGAACCTCAGCCTAATGGTGGTTAAGTTTGCTCAAGGGTCTCCTTGCAAAGTGTAGAGGATTCTAAGCTTAAAGCTCAAAACAAGAAGAGAGAGAGGCTTCTAGAGGGAGGGGCTGGAATTTTTTCTTTTTAAAATTTTAGAGAGAGAGACTTTAGAGAGAGAGGATCCCCAAACTTGCCAACCCTTCAATATATGATATATGGCTCAATATATAGCAATATATGAGCATTTGGTTGAAATATCTGATTTGGAAATATCTGATGCAGTGCACAACAACTGGAGAGGAAATATCTACAGATTCTGGGCTTCCTGGAAATTTTTGGTCGACCGACCACCTTAACTGGTCAACCGACCACTTTTTCTGGTCGACAAGGATCATTTCTGGTCGGCATATGGTCGGCATGCTCCATTTGTGGCCGACACACTCCCTTAGTGGTCCGCAGCAAAAATCAGTCCTGGTCTCCGACTTGAAGCAGGCATAACTCCTTCATCTGGATGCCTTTTCAGGTCATTCTTGTGTGAAAATTGAAGCCCCGGAAGTAAGATTTCCAATGGTGGCAGCTTTGCATCAAAATTCAAAGTGTGCTAAGAGATATCCCTCTTTTAGTGAAGACTGCTCAGTTTCGGTCCAACCGGATTGATGCCTAATTTCAACCAGCTATATCTCCCTCATCCGAACACGGCTTTAGGAGATTCTTAAGTGAAAAATGAAGCCCCGAAAGTAAGCTTTCCAACGGTAGTGGCCTCATAGCTGAAATCTAAGTATTCAAAAGGATAGGCCTGATTTAGCGAGGGCTGCTCGACTCTCTCTTAGCTATTCATGCCCATCTTCTTCTCCAACTTGGTTTCTTCCCTCTTCTCCTCTTTTCTTTAACTCCAAACCCCCAAACAAGATGTTTTTGAAGATTGCACCTCTCTTTCATGCATTTCCACTTTGCCCTTGCCCGGTTTACCGAAAAGTGCAACATTTAACAAAATGCATGCGTTGGAACATCGTAGGAACTTTATTTTAAAAAATATTTTGAAAGATAGAGTTTTAAGGTCTAAAAACCATTCAAAATAGCTTTGGTCCAAAATGGGGTACAAGGTTGGGATTTGACTTTCCTCTTGTCGAAGAAATCGAACCTTTGCACTGCACAACTTTCATCACCAAGTAAACCATCAGTAGCGCCCAAGTCTTAAGGGCGGTCAAAATGGGATGTCTACAGCAACGATCAATACTGCTGATGAAATGTGCAATATTGAATAGGGTCATGTCTAGGTGGGAGAGGTCAAGGATTGAGCGGTTTGAGATACCCTTTCTCCATCAGTACCTTCAATGCACAGGTTAGGCTCATATGGAGATGGGTGAAGGCTCATTTTTTGGAGGAGGAGGCATCAGTGTTAGAAACATTGACAAATGGGTTGGTGGGTATTGGCTGGGTATTCATGGGCTTGGGACTAGAATTAGGATGGGTGTTCTTGGTAAAGCATCCTTTTCATTGTTTGCCCCTGGAGTCAAAATGCTCTCAACCTAAGTGATAAAAGTGTCATCCATAATCTTTGTAACAATTGTGATCATTTGCTGCTTGTTCAACCCTTTGACCTTCAAAGTCTCAATAGCCCACTGAAGATGTGCATAGGGATCAATGCTTGCCCAGGCCTTGTTCTTGCCACTTGTTTCAGCCCTATCAAAGAGTCAGACAGCTATATCTGGCCAAGGCCTGTTTGATTTTGATTGGCCCATTCCACCTTTACCTTGTCCCAAGATTGAAGAATCCTTTGATAGGGTTGAAACCCCAAAGGTTAAATCTACCACCGTTCTTTGAAGGTTTCTTAATCATTCTCAACATCTCAGCAGTAGTGGGTTTGGCCATTTGGCGCTCTTGATGTGTCCGAACTGGAGTGGGTGTATCTATCATGCATAAATCAGTACTTTCAATAATGAACACTTCTGGCCTAGGCAAATGGGATAGAGTGATATATATATTGGGGTTGAAGATATGAGGTAGTGTATGGATGGCATTAAGATAAGGACGAGGTGCTTGGTCACAGATGGAAAGTAGGTTGGTGGTAACATTGGGTTCTTGAAGTGAAGCTATTATCTGGTTATCGATAAGACTTTGAACCTCATGACGAAGGCAGTAGCAATGATCAGTTCCATGACCGCACTGCTGATAGTAAGCACAGTATTTGGTGGGGTTATGTCTAGCAGGAAGTGGGTTAGGAAGAGGTTGGGGATAAGGGGGTTTGAGATACCTTTTTCCATCAAGACTTTTAGGGCGTTGGTTAGGCTCATATGGAAAGGGGTGAAAGTTCTACCTTGGGCTCGGGTCGGGCCGACTGTTTGCGAGTTAGATTTGGCAGAGGGATTGGCAGTTGTAAGATCGATGGTGACGGTATTGATTTCAGTGGGTTTGGAAATAATGCTACTGCTAGCATTGGTACTCCCGGAAAACACCCTCCTTGTTAATTCGCTTGCTCTAGGAATAATCCCTCCGTTAAATGCACTCTCAATCTGAACCCCTAATTCATGCAAATTTTTGAAAGTGAATAGTGAAGCGACTATTAAATTTTGTAACATATCTGGCTCAAGGTTCTAAACCACTTTCCCCACTTGGTCTTTCTCAGAAGGTCGATCTGTCATTTGTGCTGCCTTTGCTCTCTATCTTGCAAAAAATTCCAAAAAAGGTTCTTTAGGATTCTAGTGGGTTGCTTCAAGCTTTTCGGTGGTCATTTCAATTTGCGTATTGTAAGAATACTAATTGACAAACACCTCAGCCAAATCTTCCTAGTTCTGCTTCACTTTATCCTCCAACTTGGCGTACCAAGTGGCTGCTAGACCTGACAGGGTTCTTCCATACAGAGAGAGTTTCTGAGGCTTAGTCAGACCCATCGGTTTCAAGACGTCCAAAAAAAATCGGATATTTACCATAGGATCTCTAGACCCGTTAAAAAGGTCAATATGTGGCATTTTGAATTTGTCTAGAGTCTTACGACAGCCTCAATGTGCCCATCCTCAATGTCGGAAATGGAGTTAATTCCCTATGCCCTCTTGAATTGCTTCTCAAGGTTAGCAATTTTTAACAAGGTCGGGTTAAGCTGATTGATATCAAGGGAAAAAAGCCCCTCATTAGGCTGCACCAGAGGTTTGAAAAATTGAGCTTGAGCCAACCATTTTCGAGGATTTGGACCCTGCAAATTTTCAATTGGCGGAAGTAGGTCAAAGTTTGGCTAAGGGCCCGGGACTGATATGTGGTAGATGCCCTAGATGGGCGTTGCATATCAGCATTGGTCTCATCATGCATGGCAATTCCCTAGTTTAGGGCCATTATCATGGCCACAACTGCTTCTGGACTCTGCATCATCACGGGTCTGCTAAGTTGGATGGGTGTAACCTAAGAGCTGACTGACAAGGATTTTGACCTGTTTATACTTGATGTATCTGAACTGGATTAGTCTAAATGGGCTCGACTGAGTTGGGCTTTTTTAGAGTGGGTCTTTTGGCATTGGTTGGATCTTTTCTGAGCTGACCTTTGGGAATCAAATAGACTGGACCTTTGCTAAGTGGTTCTTTTTTTTTTTCTGAGATTGGATGGACTGTGATGGGTTAAGGCGGGTACTGCTCCTTCTCTGGCTCAGACAAACCTAGCATTAAAACAAATGCCCCATCAGATTGGGATACCAGGTATGCTAGTCACAATAAAGCAAGATACAATTTTGGGCCCTAATTCTGGTTTTGCTAAAAATTTACCCATATCAAACACAAACCCCTAGATTTTGACCCAAATTTTGATTCTGATATGACCCTCAAGTTTTGAAAAGAATTGCCTCAAGATTAACTCTCCAAGGATTGTATCACACACTTCCAAAGATTTCACATTTTGCACAAAAGAGGTTAGGGTTTCCCTGTCTTAGTTTTGGAGTGGTCTACAATTTTATTATTCAAACAAACGGTATCATAACATCCTAAAAAAATGGGAAAGCATCCTGCCCTAATTTGAATGGTCACTAGAGCTCACTACAAGCACTAGGCCGATTGGTCCAAAAGGGTACCTTAGCAAGATTACCTAATTTACCTCTCACACCTAACACCGAAAAGTGAAAGGAGGATCAAGCGGTATAGCAATAATCCAAATCCAAGGGTTATGTTTCCAACATGGTAGAGCCCATGACCGGCTAGTCTTTTGGTAAGTTTTTTAGGCAAGCCTCCAGCAAGTCATCCAGGAATAGAAAATGGAAAACACAGTGACTTAAAGTAACAAATGCAAATGCAATACAAAGAACATATATATGTAAATAAAACGTCACATCATGAAGTTCAAGTCAAGTTCTCTAACTCCACAATGGAGTCGCCAGAAACTGTAGCTTTCTTTTCGTGCTCCTTTCGGATATGATTAGCCCTAAAGTTCGGACTCCCATGGTTCTAAATCTAGTTTCACAAGTGCAACGTGAAATGGGGAAACACAAAAAAGTCCAAATATGGCAAACCTTTTGGAAAATCGATTTTTATCAAGAATGCCAAAAATGGACTACATTACCAGATTTCAGAGTCACCACCTAAATAATTTTGAGAAATTTAGGAAACCTAAGACTTGTGCCAAAGGCTACTTATCTGTCATCACCAAAGTGTCTCAGCTCAGGAACTTGGGTATGAGAGGGAAAAGTCATGAATTGAGCAACCCACTAGCCCAATCAAAGATCAACCTCTACTAATCATGTTATGATTCTTATTTACATTAAATGCTCTTATTTTGGTTGTTTAGGCTACTTTTTACTAAGTGATGCATACAAGTATAGATCAATTTACAAAATTTGGAACGCATTGATTTCATATTTGTTTTGAAAATTGTTTTGAACACGTGTCACTTAAAAAAGCGAGCATGTATTGACATTTAATCAAATTATCGCAAGTTAAGTAAAAAGACCTTCATTCACCGGCATTCAAACAGGTATATCACTTAAGCACTTAGCCTCATGGAATATGCTTGAGATGGAAACAATCACACACAATGCAACATGTTAAAGCAATAAGTGCTCACCTAGTACTCCAAGGCAAGCCAAACAAAGCAAAATAATTAGAAAACATGCATGCTCCTATATAATGCATTATGAGTAAAGTGACACATACAATCATGCAAATAACAAGTTCGGCTACTAGCATGGCATTTGATTCAATTCAAGACATGGGATAAAGCATGTATTCGAGCAAACCGAGTGGATGCAAGTCATGGAACAATGCTAAGGAAACGTGATGCTCTATGCTACCATTGTAAGCGGGTAAATAAAAGGTAGAAATAAATGGGGATTGGAAGACATACACTACATTATTACATATTTTGCCCTCGTACAAGAGGGTCCGAATGTCCAAGTGTCCACATTATTACTAACTATTCCAACACCAAATGAATGAATTAGCTAAACTAACTATTTATTACAACAAGGATATTATAAGAATAATAATTACAACACTGAATACAACAATATAATATGAACAATAAAAATAATTACAACAATAATTAAAAAAAATAATATGAACAATAATATAACAACATTAATGTATATAAAAAAATGCACAAGGATTGAATGCGTGTTAATGAAGGCGGTTTGCAGAAACTGCTATGTCTACCTTCTGTGGAACTGCTCTGTTTCACCCTCAGCCACTGCCCTCTGTTTTTTTCAAAAGTACTCTGCTCACCAAACATTGGAGCCTTGCCGGCCCCTAATAAGGCCCGGCGGAGTCCAAACAAATCCGGTCGTGCTTTATTTTCTTACAAAAAAAATGTTTTTGTGTTTTGAGGTGAAAACAGATTCTTATTTACATTATATGCTCTTATTTTGGTTGTTTAGGCTACTTTTTACTAAGTGATGCATACAAGTATAGATCAATTTACAAAATTTGAACGCATTGATTTCATATTTGTTTTGAAAATTGTTTTGAACACGTGTCACTTAAAAAAGCGAGCATGTATTGACATTTAATCAAATTATCGCAAGTTAAGTAAAAATACCTTCATTCACCGGCATTCAAACAGGTATATCACTTAAGCACTTAGCCTCATGGAATATGCTTGAGATGGAAACAATCACACACAATGCAACATGTTAAAGCAATAAGTGCTCACCTAGTACTCCAAGGCAAGCCAAACAAAGCAAAATAATTAGAAAACATGCATGCTCCTATATAATGCATTATGAGTAAAGTGACACATACAATCATGCAAATAACAAGTTCGGCTACTAGCATGGCATTTGATTCAATTCAAGACATGGGATAAAGCATGTATTCGAGCAAACCGAGTGGATGCAAGTCATGGAACAATGCTAAGGAAACGTGATGCTCTATGCTACCATTGTAAGCGGGTAAATAAAAGGTAGAAATAAATGGGGATTGGAAGACATACACTACATTATTACATATTTTGCCCTCGTACAAGAGGGTCCGAATGTCCAAGTGTCCGCATTATTACTAGCTATTACAACACCAAATGAATGAATTAGCTAAACTAACTATTTATTACAAGAAGGATATTATAAGAATAATAATTACAACACTAAATACAACAATATAATATGAACAGTAATAATAATTACAACAATAATTAAAAAAAATAATATGAACAATAATATAACAACATTAATGTATATAAAAAAATGCACAAGGATTGAATGCTTGTTAATGAAGGCGGTTTGCAGAAACTGCTATGTCTACCTTCTGTGGAACTGCTCTGTTTCACCCTCAGCCACTGCCCTCTGTTTTTTTCAAAAGTACTCTGCTCACCAAACATTGGAGCCTTGCCGGCCCCTAATAAGGCCCGGCGGAGTCCAAACAAATCCGGTCGTGCTTTATTTTCTTACAAAAAAAATGTTTTTGTGTTTTGAGGTGAAAACAATGCAGACAAAGCCTTTCTAAGCCATGTTTGTCCCTTCTGTCTTTCTCTATCATGGGAAAACTCAAGAGAAGAACAAATTTGGTTCAAAACCATCAATGGTTGGAAATTGACAGCGTGATGGTTTTGGACACATTTAGACAAAAATGAATAAATGCAATGAAAGATGACCACCCCTCCCTTCTATCATGAAACTAGCCCAAAGAGGGAGGTAGACACGCCTCAAAATTCATCAAAATATCCTGAATTGATATGTGATGACCCTTGACGCGATGGACTTTGCATAACATTCGGCCAAATCCAACTAATTTTATTCATTTTCTTTGTCGGTTTCATTGATTTTAAGCCAATTTTATTAGTCCTTTTTGACTTACCTTTCCATTCTTTAATCATTTTGTCCCAAAGTGATATTTAAGTCCACTAAATGAAGAGAAATGTCAAACAAGAAGTGATCCTAAGTATGAAAGAAAGACTATGCCTTGACAATGAACCTCCAAAGAGATTAAGCCATTGAGCATAGGAGGTCTCTTTCTCATGCCTTGAATAACAATCAATCGCTTGAAACAACTCTCAAACAAAGAAAACCAAGAAATGAGGGAGGGCGCAGAAATGATTATGCAAAGTTGATTGTTGGACAAGTGAGACTCTTTACATGGAATTAAGTAAGAAAAGCTATCAACTCGAATGACTCGGTGTCTAAGGCCTAAACAACCGAAGCCATGAGGACTTACAACACAACAAATAAAGTATTTAAAGCATAAACTATTTGAATGAAATAAAACAGCCCCTAACATATAAAAAACAGTAGCTAAAACATGTTAAAACAATACAAAAGATAGGCAAAAACAAAGAGATATAAAACTAGTAAGCAAGACTAAGGAGGGGTGGCTAACCCCTCCATTTTTGGGACTTCCAAACCATGTTTTTCAGCCTTTTTTAACTCTGAAAATCAGTTTGTAAAGCCAAGAAAATAGTGGTAAAACAAAGGGGATGAGCTATGAAATAAGGTGCAAGAAAGGGTGTTAGGCCTCTCTACCTTTAGTAGCTATTCAACCCCAAGTTCCAATACTTGAAATAGATCCAAAACAGTGTATAAATTAAGGAAAAGAGAGGAAAAGAGTGAGAGAGATGTAAGGAAGAAGATGCAAAGTTATACCTCTTGAAAAGAGAGATAACTTCTTAGTCAACAAACTTGATTCATAACACCCTCAAGTTTCTAAAATTTAGTTTGAAATCTCAACAAAAAGCTCCAAGAACAAGCTCTAATGGTGTATGTATTGTTCAAGAATGTTTGAAGATCAAAGGAAGCAAAGAGGATGGTTTTAGCTCTCAATCTCCCTCAAAGCCCTTAAAAAAATCTTCTATCCTTTAGTTCTGAATACAAGACGTCTATTTATAGAATTTGAGCGAAATTGGTCAAAAATATCTTCAAAAAACAACAGCTGGCGAATTCCCGCTAGTTGTCCTGTTTGGCGCTAATGAGACCTGGTCAAGCCCCAAAACCCACAGCTGGGCCCCATAATGCAATGCCAGGTCTAAAAGGCGCTTTGAAGAAGTTATCATTGAAACCTAGTGTAGACACCCCAGTTTTGACTACTTGTAAGACTTAGGCACTTTATTCCGAGCGCTCGATGATGATGATTTTATTGTGTATGTGGTTTTAATTCTCAATAAAAGAATATGAGTTCGGGTTCTAAACAATTCTCACCATACCCACTGTATTTCTACCCCAGAAAGTCAGTTTTGTACCTGTATTGAACCTAAAAGTGAGGAACAGTGGGCATACATTGACCTCCGGCCGTACATTAGTGACCTCATGCCGGAGACACCAAGGTCTGGCCGGACCTCTTGACTTTTCAGGCAGTTTGTACAGCAATCTGCCTGCTGCCCAATTCTATAGATATTTTGAGCAGCAGCTCAAGTTCTATAAATACGGGGCTTATCCTGCTGTATCAAAGGTTAAGAAAACAAGATTAAGAGTTAGAGAGAAAAAAACAATATCAAGAGTTTAGAAATATCTTAGAAATATCCAAAAATAAATCAAAGCTACTTCATCTTTGTCCTTCTATAAGCTCTCATATCATCCTTGTAGCTCTCTCAATATCATCCATACATACCATACAAGAGCTTGAACTTGGAACTTGATTTGAGACTTGAAGATCATAACTCAAACTTGAGGGTGCTTTGGAATCAAGTTTGGTTTACAACAAGAACACCTTCTCTACAAGAAGTAAAGCTTCCTTTGTTTTATTTCAATCTTTGTTCATCTTATTCTTGTGTTTTCATATTATTTTGGGACTATTTTAAGAGCTGAAACTTGTGATTAAAAGCTACCCAAAGGTGGAGGCGTTAATCACACTTGCTTGAACCTTATTCCAAGCTTTTATCCTTATGTTTCCCACTTGTTTTCTCTAATTTTTGCCACTATTTTGGGAGTGATTTGGGGCTGTTTTCCAACATCTAAAATATGTGATTTGAAGTTATAAAAGTGGGGGGGGGGGGGGGGGGGGTTAGCCTCCCTTCCTTAAATTTGTTTACTAGCTTGAATTTATTCACCTTTTCTCGCTTAAATTATGCTATTGGGGGCTGTTTAATTTATGTCAATAATTATTATTTTAATATTATGTTTGTGTTGTATTTACCAATTAATCAACTTCGCATAATCATCCCTGGAACCTCCCTCCATTCTTTGCTTATTTCGATTAAAAAGTTGTGAAAAATTTAGATTGTTATTCAAGCATAAGAAATAAATTTTTCCATACTTGATGGTTTAATTTTTTTGGAGGTTCATTACCAATGGCATAAAACTTTTTTCATGCTTAATAGTTTAATCTCTTCAGAGGTTCATTACCAAAGGCATACATCTTTCTTATACTAAAGCCAATCTTTTATTTTTTATTTCTTTTTATCACCGGTTTGTTTACTTTTAAGAGACTAACTTTCTAGTTAAACTCTTGGAAATCACCAAGGAAAGTATCATTATAGCTTATTATCAAGTTTGGATTTCAAGTTATTATCGCTCACTTTGGGTTTTTCCTAAGTCATTATCACTCTTTTGAGTTTGACTAGTCCTTGTTGCACATCTTGGGTTTGGCTTGAAATCCCTTATCCTTTGTAATTTCCCCCAAAGAAAATAAGGTTTATTTTCTCGGGTTAAGTTGGTGCTTGTTTCTCTTTATTATATTTTGGACTTAGTGGACATAAATATCACTTGTGAACAAAAGGAGAAAAGATAAAGAAATGGAAAGGTAATAAAAAAAAAGGCTAATAAAATTGATAAATTGGATTACAACCGACATAAAGAACTAATATTGGATTCGGTCACGTCATACCAAGTCTATTGTGTCAAGGCTTGTCTCACATCAATTCATGATGTTTTGATGAATCTTGAAATGTCTTTACGGCCAGACGTTATGCCGGAGTCTATTGATATTTTGATGAACCTTAAAACGTCTCTACTTCTCTTCTTGAATTCACTTCATGATAAGAGGGAAAGGTGGTTGTTATGCATTGCATTAATTGATCTTTGTCCTATCGTGTCCAAAATCATCTTGCAAATTAACTTGCAACCATAGATGGTTTAGGAACCGAGTTCGCTCCTCTCTTGAGAGTTTTTTATAATAGAAAAGGGTAGAAGAGACAAACATGGCTAGGAATACCCTGTCTGCACTGTTTCACCTCAGGCACAAAAAAAAAAAATAGATTTCCGTAAGAAAACAAGGTATGTTGGATTTATTTGGGGCTCGACTGAGTCGTATTCTGGGTCGACAAGGCTCCAATAAATTACAAACAATACACTTTTGGTTGAAAGCAATGATAGGGTGAAACAAAATAGTTCCCAACAAGGCAGACAAAGTAATTCCTGAGGAGCATCGCCCAATCATTGCATATTTGTTGTAATAAATTAGACAGCCCCTTTCCATTATTATTCATTCAGATTTGTAATAAATATTATTCGGACACTTGGACATTCGAACCCTCCTTTGTGAGGACAAATATGTAATAAGTTGTTTATCTTCCAACCCCCATTCTTTCTCCTTTTTATTTATCAGCTTATGATGGTTAGCATAGGGACATCATATTTTCAAATTAGCACTTCCATGACTCGCATCCATTCGTTTTGCATGCATAAAAGTTTGATTCATCATGTTATTCAAATGTCAAATTCAACCTCTTTACTTGAATACATGAGCTATCACATGCCTTGAATTGACTCATATGTCATGCTAGTAGTCGAGCTTATTACTTGCACGTTGTATGTGTTGCATTAGTCATGTTGCAGTATTCATGTTGCAGTAGTCATGTTGCATTAATTAGGATCATGTATTTTTTCTAACTATTTGCTTTCTTTTGACTCGCCTTCGGACATAAGGTAAGAATTGTTGCTTTAGCATATTGCATGAGTGTGATTGCTGCCATATTAAACATACTACCATGAAGCTAAATGCTTACTTGATATACCTGTTTGAATGCCTATGGATGAAGGCTATTCACTGAAATTGGGATACTTTGATTAATGTATATATATGAGATCACTTTTTCAAGTGGTTCATATTCAAAACAAACAAGAAATCAAACGTTCCAACTTCTAGTGAAATTAGTCTATACTTGTATGTTAAAAATAAAATAAAAACATATGCTGTACATAAGAATCACATCATGATTAATAGAGGCCGATCTTTGATCGGGTGAGTGGGGTGCTCAATTAATGACCTTTCCCTCTCATACCTAAGTTCTCGAACCAAGACACTTTGGTAATGACAAACTAATGACCTTTGGCACGAGTCACGGGTTTCCTAAATTTTCAAAAATAAATATTTGGTGGTGATTCTGATATCTAGCAAAGCAGTCCATTTTTGGCATTTGATTCAAAACATCAATTTTCCAAAAGAAATTGTCGGATTTAAACTCTTTTTGTATTTTCACTATTTCACATCGCACTTGTGAAATCAAATTTAGAACCCACAAGTGGAGTCCAAACTGTACAGGCAATTCATTCTTCCGAAAGGGAGCACGAAAAGCCGAGCTACACCTAGCCGAGTCTAAACAAGCCACGGCCAGATCTAAGCAAACCCGGTCGCGTCCAAAAATCTGCACTTTAGGCCTGACTTCAAACGAGCATATGTCCCTCATCCAGACTTGGTTTTAAGTGATTCTTGAGTCCAAATTGAAGCCCCGGAAGTCTACTTTCCAATGGTGGTGGCCTCACATCTAAATTATAAGTGTTCAAAGAGATATGCCTAATTTAATAAAGGTTGCTCATTTCTCTCTTAACAGTATGATGCTTAACCTTTTCCCGAACTAGTTTTCTTCCCTCCCCTCCTATTTCCTTCAACGCCAAACCTATAAATAAAATGTTTTTAAATATTTTTCGAAGAGTTCACCTCATTTCCATTTTTTTCACTTGTCCTTACTCGGTTTATCAAAAAAATGCAATATTATAATCGAAATGTGAATCTCAGAACATTGTAGAAACATTTGAAAAAATATTTTGAAAAATTGGGTTTCAAGATCTAAAATAGTTTGTCCAAAATGGGGTGTAAGGTTTGGGATTAGAGCTTGAATCCAAATTTCTTAGCTGAGAATTGAAAAGATTTTACAGTGTAACTTTCATCATCAGGTGTTTGGAATAAAAGGCCCAAGTCTTAAAGGCGGTCAAAAATAGGGATTCTACAATAGTTTACAAGGATCTGAATTACAAAAGAAACTACTCCTAAACTAAGAAACTACTCCTAGGTTGTTGTGTTGTTGATAATGTCCTCTCTCTGTGCAAATTTCTAACCTTTATACTTCTTATTTCACACACCCCCACGATCTCCTCAATCTGCAACTGCTGATGTGTAACTGCTGCAACTGCTTCCGACTTCTAGGCGGTCAAACTTTTTCAATCCTTCACTTTTGTATGTCAAAACACCTCTCCTTCATGTTGCCATATGTCCCTCAATACTTTGGACCTTCCATCGATAGAGAAAAACTTTCATCTTGCACATGCCCTTTTTTACAAGTCGCCCACTAAGTTCATAACCTAACCTGATAACTGTGCCATCATCTGAGTCATCCAACGCATGTGATCAACCTCCCTAATGCCACTTGTCCCTTTTTCACAACTATTGAATCCTCACTTGGTTTTGCCACATGTCGTATCTCAACTGGTCTACCTGTCGACAAGAACTAGTAAAAATTGGTGTAAACAATGCCCCCCTTGTTTAAGTTGAATAAATATCAAGTGTTTTTAACTTAAACAAACATGCTTATTTGGGCCAAAAAAATAAAGACTTGTCCTGTCTTTATATGAAATGTATTGCCTTATATGCACTTATCAACTTCGTTCAAAGGTCTCCCACATGGTTAGATAATATCTCTTAAGGTACTTCCCATTTATATTCCTCTTATGTAGTTGCCCCTCCAAAGATTTCAATTGATACGCACCTCCCTTAAGGACCTTAGGGATCCTAAAGGGACCTTCTCAATTTGGTGACCACTTGCCAAACTCAAGGTTTTTTGTTCCCAATGGCAAGATAGTTTTCCACACTAAATCACCTTCCCCAAAAAGTTTTAACTTGACCTTCTTGTTATAAACTCTCTGAACCTTCTTTTTCTGAGCTATCATATAATCAAAAGAAAAAATCCTTCTGCACTCTACATCTTGCAACTCTATGAATATGGCGTCTACATACTCATCAACAGGAATATCATAATGTTTAGCCACCCTACTAGACTTTATTGTCACCTCTAAGGGTAGAACTGCAACATGACCATAAACTAAGTCATAAGGAGATGCTTGAATGCTATCCCTCTTTGAATTCTTGCAGGCTCACAAAATCTTAGATAATAGCTCATGCCAATCCCTTGGATTGTCTCCTATCACTTTACTTAGTGTCACTTTGATTGTTTTGTTTGATGACTATGCTTGCCCATTTGCTTGGGCATAATATGGAAATGAGTTCAACATTTGAATGCCACTCTTTGGCAAACCCCATCACTTCATCACCATTAAACACTGTCCCTTGATCAACAGTAATTGTTTGTGGCAAGCCAAGCCTATGCACTATGTGCTTCTTGATAAAATCAATCACATGAGATTGATTCACCACTTTTAATGGGCCTGTTTCTATCCATTTAGTAAAATAATATGTGGGCACTAATATGAATACATGTTGTTTTGAGGATGGTGGAAATATATGGCCAATTAAATCTTTTGCCCAAGCCTTAAATGGCCAAGGTTTAGCAATTGAATGCAAATCCCTAGCTGGCACTTTTTGTACATTACCATGCCTTTGGCACTGCTGGCACTCCTTTGCATAATCAATGCAATATTTTCTTATAGAGGGCCAAAAATGCCCATGCCTTTTGATCAACCACCTCTTCTCACCTCCTTGGTGAGCACCACAAATGCCCTTTTAGACTTCTGCCATGACCTGCATCTGTTTTAACCCTCTAATAGATAACAATGTCAACCCACCTTGGGTTCTTCTGAACAAGTCATCTCCCAAAATGACATAAATCAAAGTTTGATATTTTATCCTTCTATCTACTTTTGCTTCTGGGTCACTCAAATACTTGATCAAAGGTGACCTCCAATCATCCTCTAACATTTCCAAAGTCAATATTGACAAGCCTTGCAACTGTTGACACATAAGACAAGGCATTGTTCTCTTCTGAGTCCGAACTATTCTTTCCTGGAAACCCTCAAACTAGAGGTTGCCTGGGCCATCTTATTGGCCTCCTTATTCTCAAGTCTAAACATTTGTTCAAACTCTACTATCTCAAAACCTTTGACCAGTTACAATACCTGCTCCAAATACTCTCCAAATATTGCACTGTTGCACCTATACTGGCCCATCACCTGCCTTATCACCAACTGTGAATCTCCAAACACTTTTAAGTGTGGAATTCTTAGACTTCTTGCTAACTCTAGGCCAATAATCAAGGCTTCATATTCTACCTGATTATTTGACAACACTCAATTTCATCTAATTGATATGATGACTGAAATACTTCATACAAATCTACCTTAACAGAACTGAAACACCTGAGTTTCCTTGGGGTGAAACCGACACCACCCCAGCACCAACACCTTCTTCAGTCTTTGAGCCATCAAACATTACCCTCCATGGCTTTTTTTCAACTGAAAATACCTCATACAAAGCTACCTCGACAGGGCTACATGGATGCTCAGCCAAGAAATCTGCTAGTGCTTGGCCTTTCACAGCTTTCTGAGATATATACGTAAGGCAATATTCAATTAAAGCCAACAACCATTTTCCTTGCCTTCCTCTCAAAACTGGCCTAGATAACATATATTTTACCACATCAATCTAAGCAATCACATTAACCTCTACAAGTAACAAGTAATGCCTTAGCTTGATGGCTGCAAAATATAAGGCCAAACATAACTTTTCGATAGAACTATATCTAGTCTCTACCTCATTCAACTTTCTACTCAGGTAGTAAACAGCTTGCTCGCACCCCTCCTTATTATCCTGAGCCAATAAACACCCAATCGATTGTTCTTCTATTGAAATATAACTTTAAGGGTTTCCCTTTAATGGGTGGCATAAGGATTGGAGGATTAGACAAATAGTCCTTAATTGCATCAAATGTCCTTTAATACATACTTTACCATCTAAAGTCTTCATCAGACCTCAATTTTAACAAAGGAGAGAAAGCTAGAGTCTTCCCTGCTAAATTGGTAATGAATCTCCTTAAAAAATTTATTTGCCTAAGGAAACTTTTCAACACCTTCTTGTTGGATGGAGATTGGGCTGCTTAACAGCTTTAGTCTTGTTTATGTCCACCTTTATCCCCTCCTGATGGACCAAAAAAATCCAAAAAAGTACCAACATACACCCCAAAAGCACACTTCAAGGGGTTCATTTTAGCTGGTACTTCCTCATCCTTTGGAACACCTGTCGAAGATGTTCTAAATGCTCTTCAAACTCATCAAACTTGATTGCCACATCATCAATATACACCTCCAAAAATTTCCCAATCAGATAATGAAAGATAAAATTCATAGCCCTTTGATAGGTGGCACCTGCATTCTTAAGCCCAAAAGGCGTCATCACCCACTCAAAGGTTCATAACGCCCCTCAACACCTGAATACAATCTTATAAGCATCATCTAGGCTAAGAAAGATCTGATTGTATCCAGCATGGCCATCCATGAATGATAAAATCTTATGCCTTGTAGTTGAATCTACTAACAAGTTTGCAACTGGCATGGGATACTCATCCTTAGGTGTGGCCAAATTTAAATTCGTAAAATCAATACACACTCTAGTTTTTCCATTCTTTTTAAGAATTGGAACTATATTTGACAACCATTCCACATACCTAGCTGTTCTAATAAAACCAGCTTTTAACAACCTTTCAATTTTCATCTTTTACCATAAGAGTGACCTCATTTGTTATTCTCTTTGGAGGTTGCTTATGTGGCACACATAATTTGACTTTATTGGCAGTTTATGCTTAACCAAGGACCTATCTAGTCGTTGCATCTCATCATAACTCCATGCAAAACAATCAGAATAATTTGAAATCAAGCCAACTAGCTTGACTTTACATTCATTAGATAATAAAGCATTTACATAAATAGGCCTCTTATAGGCCTCATCTCCTAGATTAAACTCTTCTAAAGGATCTTACACAACAGCCTTGAGATCATCAAGCTTTGCAAGAGCTTCCTTCAAATTTTCATACAACACCTCTTTATAGTCTAGAGGGCTATTATTTACAACACATTCTGCCCTAAAACAATGAGGCAACATACCACCCAACCTTCTTTCTAAAAGGAAATAAAAAAATTAAATTAAAAAAGCCTAACAAAAGTACTTCTAATTACATCAAAACTAAATTCACCCTCACTCTTCTTTATCTTCATTAGTAATGTCTTTAATTAGCACTTCATCTACAGGCTTGGTCTATAAGACACTTGGCCTAGCCATTTCCTAGCTCATCTGTCAAAAAACTTCCTCAACAAATTTCTAGAACTGGCCATAAGTTAGTCTAATTCCCCTTGACTTCAACTCCTTATTTTCCAACATAGCAAGGCTAAATTCTTCAGCATACAGCATGGCCTTCACATTGTGGATGTCAGTCTTGAATGGATTTGCCTCTGCCCAAAAAACCTTCATACGTTGCCCTTCTTGGCCCTTTACTATCAAGAAAATCAAGGCTTGATGAAGAGATAAAGGTACACAACCATTGGAATGAATCAAATCCTTTCCAAGTAACAAATTATAATTTGAGATAGAATCAATCACAAAAAATGTTGCCCCCATCACTCTGTCTCTAACTTGCAGTTGCAAGGCAATCACACCCCTTGTGTCAGATGAACCTCCTGAAAAATCACTCATAGATACATCAGAAGGGATTAAATCATCAACTGTTTTCCCAGTAACACTCAAAATCCTGGTGAGCAAAATATTCACAATAGCCCCATTATCAATCAACACCTTAGTTAGAGGACAACCATTCAAGTGAGCACTCACATACAAAGGCCTCAAGTGCCTTATCACTTCTGGTTTGGGTGACTAGAGTACCACTTTCTCACGACTACCAGTTTTAACCACCTGAATGGACTTGCTAGCCCCTACTCTGGGCTCACGCACCTCTGTCATCATCACAGTAGGCTCTAACAAATCTTCTACAGCACCTTCCAGCTGTTCTAACTGCCCAGGTTTTGCCTCAAACCTTTTTGGTAAAGCCATAATCATATTACAATCAGGGTTTGCAGGCAAAGAACCAAACCTAATTGCATAACTTTTAGACTTTGTCTTCTTTTGTGTCTTCCTTGCTGTCAACAAGAATCTCTTCTAATTTTCCTGCCACCACTGCATTCCCATCAATCATCACTTCATCTTCCCCACTCTCCTCATCAGAAAAGACAGCTTTAGATATTTCCTCCAGTTGTCTCCTAAGGAGAACCTTTTTAGGTATTTTATCCACCATCTTCTCTGTCTTGCTTGACTCACCCTTTTCTTCCTTCTTTTTCTCTCTTACCCAAATCAAATTGTTTTGGTCATCTCTCTTTGAATTATCTCCCCCCTTCGTTAAGAACATAACATGAAACTTTCTCTGCTCTCTTCTCATTTGAGTCCTAGTTGGACCCATAGGCTTCCATCCTGACAAAGGAAACTTTGGATGTATCACACCTTGCCAACCAACATAGTTAGGCACTGGTGGCTTCAGCATCCTTAGTTGCACTAGCGGGATAAGCTTGTCGAAACCTCACCCTTTAGCCATAATATTGCCCTAGCCTGAAAAACCTCTGACCCTGGCCAATAAACGGCCTTTGAAATGGTCTTGGCACAGATGCTGGTCTCTGAACATGACTAGGGCCACTAGATGGCCTCTGATCTTTCCACTGTCTTACTTTAACTCTGACCCCTTCTGCTCCATGAAGAGAAGGATACACATGCTGCCATATAAATAAAAATGGACCATCCTCCTCACCATTTAATATATATCATATAATTATTATATGATAATTATTTTTTTATAATACGATAGAATTATAATTATCAAAATACACAAATAATTTAACTAGAATTAATATATATAATTATTCGATAACAATTTTATAGAACGGTAGCGCCAATATTATCAAATTAAATAATTAAAATCATACTTTAATTTTAATTTTAAATTAAAATTGAAATTATTCTTTTACAACACACATTGTATCATCAAATATTTTTTGAAAAAAAATAACACATACATTGCATGGGTCAATTACTAACTATATTAATAAATGAAAGAGTACATAAGTTTAGATACAAAACAACCACAAACAAAAGATCAAGAAAATATCAAAATCAAAAGGAAAGTGAGTAGACCTAGTACCATCAAATCTAAAAAAAACATAAAAGCAACAACGTCATTCGGACTGGCAAAATATGGTTTTTCTTTGTTGAGGGGCTCGAAAATAACTTGGCTCGTTGTAATTATCCTCAATAACACTTACCCTCTTACGCTTTTTTCATCCACCCACCATAGAATAGTGTATGGGCGCCAACCCTAGCGTACATAGAAAAGTGTATGTGCAGCCCGCACAACTTGAAATTGTACATGGTACAAGTTAAGAGTTGTACCCCGCGTAGGTTGGAGTTACACCCCGCACAAATTGGAGTGCCACCCATCCAATGAGAGATCCCACAATGGTGGATGGTGGCCAGAGGGGTTAGTAGAGGGTGAAAGGAATGAAAATTTGTTTTCAAAACAAACAAAAAACAACTTTATTTTGCTTATAAAATTTTACTAAGTTTGTGAGTTTATAATTTTCTAAAAATAAATTTTATTTATAATTTTTAAAGTTTTTGTAATCATAAAAAGCAATGAATAAATATAAATAATACCAAACGAGATGTGTTATAGGCTACATTTTTCCATGTTCAAGCAATTTCACCATCCCATAAATCCTGGGGAGATTTATAAGGGCCGACATCTGATATGAACTCAACTCCAGGAAATCCTTTTGTGGAAGTTGATTTATCATCTCGGAGTCTTGTGCGCTTAGCTCCCAATCAAATATGTGAAGGTTCTCTTTGAGCCTCTCCTTGCTAAAGCTCTTCACCAGAACACTCCCCCCTTGCTCATAAACCCATCTAAGACAAGCCTGTGAATATGAAAACAAGGAAATTTTAATAATCTGTAGTCTGTCTTCATTTATGTTTTTGTTTTTATTTTTTTAATTTTTTGTCATTGCATTTTTAATCTACGACCACATCTATTGAATAGGAAGCATCCATTAATTTCATGTGAAAGTCAATAAAACCCAAGTCACCACTTTGGCAATTAGACAAATGTTCGCCATGCATTGTTACATTGTTAGCAGGGAAGAATGACCTTCACACGAGAGAGAGTTTTTTTTATAGGAAAATTTATAAATGTGGTGTATTTTTTAAAAATAATTACATATAATAGAAAAGTTTATGACTTCAATAATTAAAATTTATAAATTTTATCATTAATCTGAATTTTTATTTTTATTTTCAATCATAGGCTGATTTTGCCCCTTGTTAAGGAAAATTCCCCTATTTTATGTCCAAGTATAATAAATGTTTACCTCACTAGTCGGGTGGATCCAGAACTCGGATAGTGGACCGAAGGAAATGATGGAGCAAGTTCAATCAACTGAACGTTGGGTCACGTTTAGTCTTAATAGTTTAAATAATTATTATAATATTATTTTAGATTAATTTGCCCAGTAGTTTTTTTTTTTTTTTTTTTTTTTTTTTTTTACTTTTTTTTTTTCTATTTACTTTTATGCAATGTATGGTTGATATATACTATGATGAGCAAATTTGATAAAACCTAACCTGGGTAACAGATTTTCCTCTAGCTTTGGCAATCTGTTTGAGCACCTCACATTCCATGACCTGGTTACTTCCCCCAACTTGTTCCTTTGGCACCCAAAGGAGAGAAAGCTGTGACATGAATATCATTTTTCTCACAAATATCTCTTAGGTTCTTCTGTTGCCAAAGTGGGTTCATCCCAACCTTGCAAAATACAACATCAAACTACTCTGTTAAAGAGAGGAGGATAAATTAAAAGGACTCAAAAGCAAATATTGTTTTCAAAAATCAGAAGAAACATAAGTCTACTGGGAATCCTCACCTGGTTGACAGCTGGAGGGATCTTCGCTGTTGATAGTTATAGTTGGAGCTTCTTGCATGAGAAGTTACTGACTCCAATGGATTTTGTGAGGCCAAGACTCACACTCCTCCATGCCTTCCCAAACATACTTGAAATCCATGGGAAGAAGTTCTTGCTTATTTACAGGCAACTCATATTACCCTGGCTTCGAGCTCACTGGCCAATGAACCAGATAGAGATCAAGATATTCCAATCCAAGATTCCTAATTTTTTTTTTTGTTTTTTAAATATTAAATAAACTATAACAAAAGAATGATTTATGCAACATTACATAACCCCTCCACCCCAACGTTCACGTACTTGAGTGACTTTTGTATTGCAGGGAGGGCATGATCATGATGAGCATCAAAACACCAAAGCTTTGAGGTGATGAAGAGCTCTTCGTGAGATTTAATGAAGCCTAGGCGTATAGCATCAGCAATTGCTTCTCCTAGAGACTGCTCTGACTGGTATACAGCTGCAGAGTCGAGGTGTTGGTAACCAAGTTTGATTGCATAGAGGATTGATTCTTTCATGGTTTTGAAGGATACAAAGGGATAAACAGCTGTTCCAAACCCTACAAGAGGAATCACCTTATTATTAGTAGAACACAGTGACATCTCTTCCTTTTCATCATTTTTTCTATGCTCTGAAATAACATGCCATAGCTTTCTTATCTCCTTGGCATATGCATAATGCAACACACACACAGGTGTCTCTTTCTTTATTTTTTGACTATCTAAAAAAGGTGAGTAAGTATATCTAACTCTTAAAATTGTCCACTATGTGATTGGTTTATATCATACAAGTAACGTCACACGATACTCTGAGATTAAAAAATCATTACCCCTCAAAATCTTTTTTTTTTTTTTTTCCGTAATGTAAAACCTCATCCCACACATAAAAACGAAGTAGGTCTATGTGTAAGAAAATTTTAGATATAGTACCGTATAGTATTGTTCATCGATATTTCTAGTAAATGAGAAATCATAACATTCTTCATTTTCTAATTACTTAATAAAAGTGAGTTAGTAATGAAATGTGAGTCCCATGAATTAATAATCTTAATCATATGCTATAATCCACCCAATTAAACATGTCCTATATGATTGAATGTATGGCATACTAAAAGTTAATACCTAACATGACACATCATTGTCAGGAAAATTAGGATAATTTTTTTGAGGATCTTAGACATTTTCCATAAAAATAACATGGAAAGTTCCATAGGATTAAATCCTCCCACATGATGTGATTAGCATTCTCACGGGAAGTTGGGTTTGTTAATTCAATCTCGTGAGATTAAAGGTGAAAAGATTATTTTGTCCACATTTTACATAAAATAACAAAATTACCTTTCATATGATGATGACTTTTACATAATTTCATAAATTTAATTCCAACTAACTAAAAATACCACACCAGTGCACAATCAAATACAATTTATCCTGTATATCTAACCTAATTTTATCCTACGTTAATCTCATCATTCAATCCCATCAAACTTATAATCCTCATTAACTTAATCAGACAATTAAACATGACCATAGCTCCACAGTGCATGTGGAAGAAAAGAAGTTAGACTTGGCCTCGTTTGGCTAACACAATATTTTAATCAAAAAGTTAAAAATCACTAAAAAAAAGTTAAAAAGTCTTCAATTCATACAAAAAAGTCAAGATTCCTTTTTATTCAATCTACTTTTTACACGTCATTTCGTAAAAAGTCAAAAAAAAATTCAAACATTAATTTTTTTCACCTCATATTTTAGCTAAAATACCAAAAAGTCTACTGAAAAAGTCACTTCCCAAAACGAACCTTACTTCCTTTTCAATTCAAAACATAAGCCAAAGTGAAATTGCTTCACTTTTGTATACTACTATTGTTATAATACAAATTACAGAACAAATTCAGCAAAGAGAGATATTAGGCTAGGTGTAGATGAAATTATGGTAATCATGGAAGTGAGATTAACAAAACAACTACCCAAATTAAAATTGTTTTGGTATTTTAGTTTCAAATATCAAAGTTTCAATACTGTATCTCACATCTATAAATAATAAAAAGTTTGTAAATTTAATAATGGGCAAATTTTTCATGCATCCCTGCATTTTACTTATTGTGTTATTTTAGTCTTCGTAATTTTAATTAGCTCGATTTGATCCTTAAATTTAAATTTTGTGTCAATTTGACGCAATTGATAACCATAATTAAGATTTTTTTAGGATAAATATTTTAACTTTGTAATATAGAGTATATTCCTATATATCCGTAGTATTGATTCATATTCGGATATTGTTGAGATTTGTTCATAATCTAGGTTTCTATTATTTTTGCGAAATTTTTTTTGTGAGTTTTGAAGATGAATTTGGTTTAGGAAATATCTATATCTATATCTATATATATATATATATTTTTTTTTTTTTTGAAGGCAGTGCCGGGAAGTTGTGGGTTTATATATACAGAATTTGTGCGGTTTGAATTATCCTACCATATGCAGGACACTAGACAACCTGGTATATCATTTTCCTCTTCGTTTGGTATGATAGGATACACCTCATGGCTTCCAATTTTTAGCGTTCTTTCGACTTTGGTTTATATAGGGTTATAGATTTGTATTGGCTTTGTATGATTGGCTTCCAATTTTTAGAGTTCTTTCGATTTTGATTTATATATGATTATAGATTTGTATTGGCTTTGTATGCTTCTGATTTTTCTGGGTTTTATTAATAGAGATATATATACCATGTGTTTGATAATATGCCAATAAGACAGAACTTATTTTGGGATGCCGATTCATGGTACTATGATTTATTGAATGAAATATAGGAATACTCATTATAGCTTTTCCTACTACTCAAAAAGCATTTTAGAATAAAAACAAGTTCTCCCAAATGTCAACTCAAATTATATAAGCTCTTTTGCATCGCAATTGACAGGGGCAACACAGGGAAATGGTCCTTTTCTTCCAAGAGTAATAGTTTTCTAAAAGATGGATCTAATCTTGTTTTGGATAATTGAATATATATGGCTCTAAAGGTTCTAAATAGCAGTAGCAAATGTTGTTTATGATAGTAACATGCGTTACAGTTGAGACATACCAATTAATTATGTAAAGTTTCTGATATAAATGTATCATTGTGTAAATGCTGTAAAGTTCATACCAAAGTACTAAATGCCTAAATGTCTTAAATGAATACCAAATATCATTTCCAAATTGTTAACAAAACGAAGGTAGGAGTCTGAAAGAAATCATCTTATGTTAGTAGTTCAATCTGATATCATATCTACGTCAAAGAAAAGGTCACCGGAACTGTGGTTAACCTGTTTCTCAATCAATGCACTATATGCAAGATCCACAAGGACACATTGAGTGATTTGATTAATATAATTCAATCACAGCACAAAATTGATTACATGTGCAACACAACATGTGCAAATTTATATAAAGCAAGCACCAAAAGACTAGCATTCATTGGCCATGTAATCAATTGTTGTCTTTAATCAAATTAAACATCAAAGAAAAGAAGAACATATGAATAATAAAGACAAGAATTTCTAGAACGAAGCTGAATTTTGGAAAATTTTGGACTATGATAGTTAAAACCAAATGACTAGTAGTGATAATCAGCAAGGAAACAAAAAGCTAATTGATTCCAAAAATAAATTCTAAACTTCCATGATCTGTGCATTTAAAAATAACATATACCAAATTTTCAATTGATTGATTTAAAACTGTAACATTTTACGCTTTACAATGAGGATTACGATGTACCTGTTGTCGGAACATAGGCGAATCGTCCAGTTTCATGAAAGCAAACTTGCTTTCCTGTTGGCAATACAACGCCGATTCGACGAAATCCTCGAATTGCATGTTTACTTTCAGCATCTGATTTCTCCAACTGTAATCTCATCATCATTCAGGCGCACGTACCCAGAGTCGGCCCTGGCCCAAGGCGAGTTGAAGGAGATCAGAAAAGTGTAGGCTAAGGTAAGGAGATCAAAATTTTGGGGATTCAGGAGCAATGAGAAAGAGAAATCATTTGTAGATCGGAGAGGTGCCTATTTTGGAAGGTTAACGCTATGTTTGGATTGAGTGGTTTGGAGAAAAGAGAAGAAATTGAGATACATGTATTTTTTTTATTTATTTGGATAATTTAAGTAGAAAGAAATTGGGAGAAATTGAGAGAATCAAAGATAAACTTATTTCTCTTATAACTCTTATTTTCAATCTTTCTAAAAGTAGAGAAATTGAAAGAGAAAAGAAATTAATATTTTTATAATACCAATTTTGTCTCTGTAAAAATAAAAGAAATAAAATAATTGAAAATATAAAAAGATTATTTTAGTAATATAATATAAAATAATTTCTTTTCTTTTCTCTTATGAAATCTAACCAAATAAGAATGAGAGAAATCATAATCATTTTTTTCTTTTATTTCTTACTTATCCAAACAAGAAGGCGAGAAATCATAATCATTTTTTTCTTTTATTTCTTACTTATCCAAACAAGAATGAGAGAAATTATAATCATTTCTTTTCTTTCCTTTTCTCTTATAATTAAAGTAGTCATTTCTTTTTTTTTTCTTTCCTAAATTCCCAAACATAATGTAAACGTTGATTTTTTTTTTTTTTTAAATGATGTAAAAATAATAATAATAAAGAGGGAAAAATTGAAAGAGTTGAGAAGTTATGAGTTAGAGAGATATGGAGAGTAGAGAAATCAAGAGAGATGGGGAGAGTTGATAAAAGAAATAAGTATTGAGTTAAAGCATGTATTGAGTTAAAGCATCTACAACAGTGTATTTTTTTTTCATTAAATTTGAATAAAAATTTCTTTTGATATTGTCACGACCCGCTCCCCGTACCTAAGGGTAAAGTATCGTGATGGCCAGTAACTGAAGTTATCTCCGGCCAAATCTTTAAACAATTACTAACTGCGAGCGGAAAATATTTCAGTGAGGGTACTAAAATAATCATTAAAGCTTTTATTTAATTACATTGTCAGAGCTGAACTATGTCTACAAAGTGCTTTGTGCCTATCTCACACGCTGGTCATGACATGTCACCTGAAAGTGGTAAACAACTATAAGCACATGGCAGAGTGAGAAATATTATACTAAGAGTATAAGGGCATAAAATTCACCATGGATAATTATTAGCTAAACAGAGCTTGATATTAAAATACAGAAAATATATCATACAGAAATCATTTGACATATACTACACAAATTACGTAAATAACTATAACCATGGTACGGAACAGAACAGGGGTCACTGGAATGATAATCAGAACAAGGGTCAACAGATTCATGACAAACCGGGGACCACAAAGTAGTCAAGCAGGGGCCAATGGTTGTTTCAGTCCCCCAAGGCGTGGGACTCCCATGATGGTACTTACAAAACATAATTATTTATAAGGTTATAGCCAAACATTCTTTAAAATATAAACAAACATATCTATGGGTTTCCTTTTAAGCAAATAGGGCTCATAAAAAAATCCACGTAACTGAAATAATAATATAATTTATAAAACATAACTTGTACAAAATAAATATGGTAAGTCAAAACATAAGTAAAATATATTTTGGTAACTCA
Source organism: Camellia sinensis (assembly GCF_004153795.1). Lineage (NCBI taxonomy): Eukaryota > Viridiplantae > Streptophyta > Magnoliopsida > Ericales > Theaceae > Camellia > Camellia sinensis. The sequence continues at coordinate 868,310 of NW_021027154.1, read as the reverse complement.
AGGTATAATATAACTTACCTTAACTTTAATATCTCACTTTTTCTTTCTACTATCAAAAACTCTTTCGCCTTTCATTATTTTTTCCTTCCTTCTCTCTTTTCTTTCCCTCCGTTCTCTCTTCTTCTTTCTTTCTTTCTTTCTTTCTTTCTTTCTATGTGGGTGATTTTCTGACCACACTGCCCGCGCTAGTAATCAACTGGAGAGCACCGGCAGAATAGATGGCTTCAGTGAACCTACAATAGAAAGAAAAGGCTCCGACGGTGGCTCTTCCACCCGGGGGCACTCCGACGATCAAGTCAGTATATCTCTCAAAGATAATCAAGTGCTAAACTCACAAGCTTGAGTATATAACTGCGTACCTTAGACCCACGGGGGTGCCTCTCTTTTATAGTTTACTCAATCCAAGTCCTACTAGAAGCCTGACTTCTATGGACTCCAATTTAGTACTTACTTTGGATTCCTCAAGAGATAAAGATAAACTCCATAAGAGCTTTATCCTTATCTTAGCAGATGTCTTCTCTTTTCTCTAGGACTCTTGTCCATATCCAAGTTGAGTTCCCTCTTCATTCTAAGACTCTTGTCCCTTATCCGTTTATCTCGGATTCCGATATCTTCGGAGATCACCTCGGCCTTGCCTAGGCAACCTCGGCATAACTACCAGGACACCTGGCACCTCGGCTGACACGTTGGCATCACCATGCCACGTGTTGGTATACAGAAAATACATCCCCACAACTGCTCCCTAGGTTCTATTACCTGGCATTCTGAGGTGATGGAACCTATATCTGCATTTTCTCCCAGTACCTCGACGTGAGAACTCTTCGGCCGAGATCATTTATTTTAGGCCGACATGCCTTCATCAAAGAATAAGAACTCAAACGAACTCCTCCACGCGTATGAGCTGTCATGCACCTTTTCTCAACCGTTCCCCTCACGTGCTTTATCCTCATTGGCCCGTGTCTGTGATGCGCCTGAAGGCTGTATTTCATCCATCTGCGCCGTCTGACGTGTGCGTTGTTCCAGGCGTAATAAATGCCCTGCCTTTGCCGCCATTTGAAGTTTTTTACAAAACTTTTCTCTCTATCTTCATTTCTTTACTTTTGCATTCGATTTTCTGGCTCTCTCTCTCTCTCAACTTTCTCAAACCCGCCATTGCTCCAGCTCCAAGCTCTGCAACTGCCTTCATTCTTCCATTCCGGCGAAGCTTTCGGCGCTCCGTCTTGTCTGCAACCGTTGCCTTACCTCGGCGACTTTCATTCCGGCTTCATTTGTTCTGGTAAGCCTCTGTTCTTATTCCCAATTTCTTTTATGTGCTTTCGTTTACTTACTGCCATTATTGCGCTGTTCAAACCTTTAGTTTGCTAAACTATTCATCTGGATGTGTCTATTCCATGATTTTACTCATATCTTGAACACTTGCACTGTTTTAATACTTTTCTTGCCACTGTTCTTCACCTTTTACTTCTGTATTTCTTTCGCTTTTAAAAACCATACCTCTGTTCTTCGTTTCTGAAACGTCATTCTTTGTTTTCTTGTTTTCTATTTTTCCTTTCCAGATCTGTGCCTTTGATCTTCATCTTCATAGTTCTTAGGCTTGGGATTTGTTTGTAGAACCTTTAATTTAGGGAAAACTGAAACAATCCTTACCAGCATATACCTAGGGTTTCACCGAGGTCCGGATAACCCCTTAAGAACACCTTTCTTTCTGAAACCTAGCCCTCTATTTTTAGGCCGACGTTATGGGTATGTGGAGACATAGGGTAGATACCCCAACCAAACTCGAGTACTTTAGGCGGGAGTTCTCTATTCCTGCCGATGTCCATCTGAGGCTAGCTGAAGATAGTGACTCTATCATGCCCACAGATGATTCAATGCCCTTTCCTATAGTAGCTTTTACTGAGTGCGGACTTCGGCTCCCACTTAACATTCTCTTTCATGAAATTCTTCACTTTTACAAGTTGAACCCTATGCAACTTGCCATAAACTCTTATCGAGTGATCAATGGCATCATAGCTTTAGCTAGGCAAGAGAACGCTAGGATTACCCTGGCCGATGTACAATATTGTTATACCATGTGCCCCCTTAACCTGAAGGAAAAAGGTTACGTCTACTACCTCAAGCCGAGGTCTACTGAATTCAAAATTGTAGCCGACCTCCCAGACTCCAACAAGGGAGCTGGGGATGACTTTGTCATTGCTTCGGAAATTGGGAATTTGGTCCAGACGAAGATATTCACCTCTACCCTCTTCCTCGAACAGTTAAAGAGGGCAAGGGTAAGAGCCCAGCGTCAATACTTAGTCATTTCTTTTCCAAGTCTTCAAAACTTTGTCTATTTCTAATGTCTGTTTGTTTGTCCTGCAGATCTTCATCAGCCACCAAAAAACTTCCGCCAATCCTTCTTCCCAAGAAAAGATTTAAAGAAGCTCCTAGATCTTCCAATCCACAAGCGCAAGGCTCCCCTGTTACTGAATTTTATTCCGACATACAAATCCACATTGCCCGACGTCCCAAAAAGAAAGAAGAAGAGCCTATCTCCTCCCTCTGCTACCACTCTGCAAACAGCATCATCATCTCGGGCTGACCAAGGGTCAACCTCTGATCCAGCCGACCAACCATCAACTTCAGCCCCATACTTGATCCCAATACCAGAAAGAAAGCGTCGGCAATGACTCGTCAAAACTGCTGAGATGGGTCGCCCGAAGCCTGTTGCCCAAGATCTCCTAGCCGACCTTCCCACGGATGTTGACACTCAACCGACGCAAACCATGCCCCCACCAAAGCCGAAGAGAATTAAAAAGGCTCAGCCCAAGGCCAAAGCCGCTGAGATTGAGGCTAAGGATGCTCTGCCCATCTCTCAATTGGCTGAGAGTAAAAAGACTGCTTCTACCTCCGTAAAAAGGTCTGCTGAGGCCCAGCCATCAGAATCTACCCAATCAAAGAAGCCGAGGTCATCATCTGCGACGACCTCGGGTTCCAGAATACCAAAAGTCCCTTGGAGACCAGAGATTACTCTGGAAGATAAGCCAATCCTAGCCAGCGACAGTGCTGATGACGTAAACGTCGGCGTGGCCCTAAGTACTGCTCTATTCCTCCCAAGAGATCTTGAGCGAAATGCCAAGATGAGTGAGTATGAGAACTACGCCTTTATGCTACAACACTCTGTCCAAGTAAGTGCCCTTGTGTTGCAATCTGTTTTCTTTCTTAATTTGTAGAATTTGTGTAACAATTTGTGCCTTGTGTTCTTTCAGGCCATCCAACATGCCCACTCCCTCTCCATGCAAGCTTTTGAAACAAGGGAGAGGTTGGCTGATATGAAGAAGGAGGTTTTTGCTCTTAAAAAGGAGAGCAAAACTCTTCAGTTAAAAATGAAAAAACTGGAAGACCAGGCTGAGGCTGCCACCAAAGCCCAAACCCTAGCCGAAGAAAAGGCCGAGTCTGCTGAGGCCATCAAAAAAGTTGCCGAGGCCGAGAAGAGAGAGGCTGAGGCAAAAAAGGCCCAGGCTGAAAAAGAGCTTCAAAAGGCTCTGGCCACCAAAGAAGCTGAGATTAAAGAAGCTGATGAGAAGGCTTACTCTCAGGGAATGGCCGACGTCACTGAGGAGTACAAACTGCAAGTCAGGCAGGCATGCAACAGGGGCTTCTCCCTTGGTTGGATGGCCCTTGCCAAAAAACTAAACATTCCCGATGATTCGCCACTGCGCAAAGCCGATGCTATTCCTCTGCCGTTCCCCCTTCCTCCTCCATCAAGTCAACCTGGAGGGGAATCTGAATCTGAGTCTGAGGATGCCGATGAGGAAGAGGATGAGGCTTTGGTCAGAAAACCGAAGGATGCTGATGAGGCTAAGTCCCCTCCTCAGAATGAGCAAGTCCTTGACTTGACTCAAGATGAAGAAGGTGATGAGGTTATCCCTGAAGCTGTTCCTGACACTGTTCCAGCTGGCATTCCTTCCGAGGTTAAGACTGTTGAACAAACTCTTCAGGAAATTGATGCCGAAATAGCGGCAGAGAAGGAGGCCGAGGTTGTATCAGATCTCCAAATTCAACAATCTGGAGGAGAAGACCCTTAGCTTTATGTTCTTCTTTTGCTTACTTGTATTTTGTT
>NW_021027154.1:839512-864183 GCF_004153795.1 Camellia sinensis | reverse complement strand
TTTCCTTTATCTTTTTCTGAACAATGTAAGCTTTTGTGTGGCCGACGTGCCTCCCAATTTTGTAAATGTTAACTCAGCTTTCCTTTTCTTAATGCTTGAATCTTTGTCTTTTCTTTGATTGCTTCTGCGTGGTTTCTATACTTAGAATATTTTGCATGATTTACATACTTCTTTCCTTCCATGTGCAATCTTCTCGGGGTTACATATCTCGGGTGTAATAACCACAAGCTTTACTTCGGCAAGTTACTGACCTGCAACCTTTTCATAAGTTTCAACAAGTGTAAAACATATACTATTCAATGCCAACTTTGCAAACTTTTTCTTAAGTTTCAACAAGTATTTTTAACAAGTAATTTCAACAAGTACTTTGCAAACAGTGATCTCAGTCTAACCTACTTGTAAATTGCTATAAAATTTCAATAAGTGTTAAAACAATATACTTAGCTTTTTACCTCAACCTGTAAATTGTTGTAAATTTCATCAGATGATCACATGCCGGCTTACGTTATCTTGTAAATTGCTACAAATTTCAAACAAAGTGTTAAGCATCTTCTTGGTTGGACCAACCTGTAGATTGCTATAAGTGTGCAAAACTATAACCTCGGTTTCACTTCAACTTGTAAATTGCTACAAATTTCAACAAGTGAGAGAACAGTAATCTGGCTTAACTTCGACTTGTAAATTGCTACAAATTTCAACAAGTGAAGATAAGGAATCAGCTTAATTCCAACTTGTAAATTGCTACAATTTCAACAAGTGAATTAAGGAATAATCTCGGCTTAATTTCGACTTGTAAATTGCTAATAAATTTCAACAAGTGAAGATAAGGAATCAGCTTAATTCCAACTTGTAAATTGCTACAAATTTCAACAAGTGAATTAAGGAATAATCTCAGCTTAACTTCGACTTGTAAATTGCTACAAATTTCAACAAGTGAAGATAAGGAATCAGCTTAATTCCAACTTGTAAATTGCTACAATTTCAACAAGTGAATTAAGGAATAATTTCGGCTTAACTTCGACTTGTAAATTGCTAACAATTTTCAACAAGTGAAGATAAGGAATCAGCTTAATTCCAACTTGTAAATTGCTACAAATTTCAACAAGTGAATTAAGGAATAATCTGTCTTCCTCTGCCCCCAATGTGAACCTGAGTTCTACTTTGGTTTTCATTATTTCAATGTTTTCCAAAAAATACCAATATGTAACTTATCCATCATATGTGTTTTAAAGAAAAGGGAAAAGATTTATTGATGACATCGGCCAAAAATAGTGCATATCTAATGATAGAAGAATTTCAAATTACATGTGTTCCAAGGTCTTGGCAATGCTTTGCCCTCGTTATCTTCAAGCCGATAAGCTCCATTGCTAATACCGAGTAAATTCTGTAGAGTCCTTCCCAGTTTGGGCCAAGCTTGCCCTCTCTGGATCTTTCTTGTTTGCCGACGACTTTTCTCAGAACTAGGTCACCGACTGAAAATCTCTTGGATTGACCTTCTTGTTATAAGCTTGGCAAGCTGTTGCTGGTATACTGTGAGTTGAATTGCAGCTTTCTCTCTTCGTTCTTCAAAAATCCAGATCTCAGGCTAAGATTATATCATTGCGTGCCATTCTCTACTCCCTGGGTTCTGATCCCGGGATGCCGATCCCAATGGGATGACTGCTTCTGTGCCATAAGCCATGGCAAAGGGGATTCCCCTGTTGATCTTCTCGGCGTAGTCCGATAAGCCCAAAGTACGTTGGGTAACTCGTCTACCCACTTTCTTTTGCTGCCTGCAGCCTCTTCTTTATTCCATCTAAAATTACTTTGTTGGATGCTTCTGCTTGCCCATTGCTTTGGGAAAAACTTGGTGTTGAAAAGTAATTCTTGATCTTGAATTTCGCACAAAAAGTTCTTGATGAGTTTGCTGTCAAACTGTGTTCCGTTGTCGGCAACTATTGCTCTTGGAATTCCAAATCTGGTGATGATGTTTCTCCATATAAATTCTTGACGTCCACATCTCGGATTTTGGCAAGAGGTTCTGCCTCTATCCACTTTGTAAAGTAATCTGTTGCCACCAGCAAGTATTTTCTCTACCCAGTTGCCTGGGGAAGTTTCCCAACCAGATCCATGCCCCATTGGGCAAACGGCGAAGGGCTGGATACTGGGTTTAGGTCAGCAGCTGGCTGATGTATCAAAGGTGCAAACTTTTGGCATTGTTCGCACTTCTTTACGTAGGCTTCAGCATCCTTCTGCATGTAGGGCCACCAAATACCCTGGGTAATGGCCCTGTGGGCTAATGATCTGCCCCAGCATGGCTTCCACAAATTCCTTCATGAATTTCATACAGGAAATCTTCAACCTGCAAAGGGGTTACGCACCTTAAAAAGTGGTTCCAGTGAAGGACCTTCTATAGAGGTGTCCATCTTCTGTCAGACCAGAATCTTGCTGATTTCAGTCTGACTTTGTGTGCTTCTTTAACGATCTTCTGGAGCTTCCTTCTTTCAGGAATACAACAATTGCATCCATCCAGCTTGGCCTCATGTCCACACACATTGCTGCTGCTCTGTGTTTCTTGGTTCTATGCTCGGCCCGACATATTAGTCGATCATAAATTGTCCTTGTTTTTCCAGTCTGTATTGAACTTGCCAGGTTAGCCAACGCGTCGGCGTGGGTGTTTGTCATCTCGGCTAACTTGGAGGTAGTCGGCAGTTCTGGAATAGGGCTGCCAATCTGATGACCTCTTTTGCATATGCCGACATCCTTTCGTCCCTGGCTGCAAATTCACCTGTTGACTGTGTTAACAATGAGTTGTGAATCACAAAAAAACTATTACCTCATCTACTTCTGCTGCTGCTGCCAGTTTTAGCCCTGTAATTAATGCTTCATATTCTGCTTCATTGTTTGAGGCTTTGAAACCCCAAACGGATAGACTGTTCTATTATTTCTCCATCTGGAGATATCAGCAGTACTTCTTGCCCCCGCTCCTTGTCGGTTCGAACTTCCATCGACGAATAGCTGAATGAATCGCCGATGTAGATGCTGCAGGGTCTGAGCTTTTCCTTCCTTTGCTCTTTTTTGCTTTTGGCTGGGATTCTCCTTGCTTGTTGAGATAATGCTCATCCTGGCCAACGGAGCCCGATGTTCGATTGTTTCGGGGGTGAATTCTGCCACGAAGTCGGCCAAAACTTGGCCTTTAACTGTTGTTCTCGGCCTGAACTCCAGGTCATACTGACCTAGGGCTAGACCCATCTTGCTATCCTTCCTGTTAAGTCTCCTTGCCTGCAACAAGGACTTCAGTGGATGATCTATTAGGACCACAATCTTGTGCGCCTGAAAGTAATGGTTCAACTTTTTTGAAGCCATTACTAAGGCTAGCATTAATTTCTCCAGTGGTAGATACCTTGTTTCTTACATTGGCCAAGGTTTACTACATAATAATAAACAGCTTTTGCTCCCCTTTTTCTTCTCGGATTAGTACTGCACTGACTGCGTGTTCTGAAACTGCCAAGTACAAAAACAGTTCTTCCCCTGGTTCTGGATTGGAAAGAAACGGAGTTGTGGTCAAGTACTTTTTTAGGTCGGTTAAAGCGGCTTTCAACATCTTCTGTCCACAGAAAAGTCTGTGGCTTTTTTCACCAGGTTGAAGAAGGGTCTGCATTTATTCTGAGCTTCTGCTGATGAATCTGTTTAGGGCTGCGGCCCTTCCAGTAACCATCTGAACCTGTTTTGCCGACGTCGGGCTCTGCAAGCTCTAGGATGGCCTTGATTTGGTCTGGGCTGGCCTCAATGCCCTTTCTCGTTACCAGATACCCTAAAAACTTACCTGATCCAACTCCAAACGCGCACTTTGGACGCGTTAAGTCGGAGCGGTATGTTTTGAGTATATCAAAGACTTCTTTTAGGTTGGCAAGATGACCCTTAGATTCTTGGTCTTCAACGACCATGTCATCGATGTAGACTTCTACCTTTTGCCAATCAGGTGCTTGAACATTTTTGTTACTAACATTTGGTAAGTTGCTCCGGCGTTTTTCAATCCAAAAGGCATTACCTGTAACAGTTATAAGCCTTTTAGGGGTGATGAACGCAGTTTTCTCCTCGTCTGGAGGGTACATGGCAATCTGGTGTACCCCCTGTATGCATCTAGAAAACTCATCACTTTCAATGCCCTGAAGTAGCGTCTACGAGCTGGTCAATCTTGGGCAGAGGAAAGCTGTCTTTGGGGCAGGCTTTATTGAGGCTGGTAAAGTCTACACAAACCCTCCATTTGCCATTCTTCTTCTTACCACTACTGTGTTGGATAGCCAAGTTGGGTAGTGAACTTCTTGATGGCCCTTGGCCTCCAGAAGTCTATCTACTTCTTCTTCTATTGCTTCGACGTGCATCAAACGTCGGTCTTCTGGCTCGATGAATCACAGGTCTGCCGACCTGTCGACATTCAGTCTGTGGCAAGTGACCTCGGGGTCAATTCCAGGCATCTCGTAAGGTGTCCAGGCGAACACCTCAATGTTGGCTCTCAAAAATCTTCCAGTTCTCTTCCTCCTTCTTCGGCTAAGCCTGAGCCGAGAAGAAAAGAAGTGTTCTTCGTCGCCCTCCTAGACAAGGATTTTCTTTTAGTGTCTCTTCACTCTTTTCGGTTGGCTCCTTGCCGACATCTTCTAGGACCTCCATGTCCTCGTCTTCAATCTCTGCCTCTTTTGGCTTCGAATGCTGTACGTGGTCTTCATTGCTGCCATGGAGCAAGTTTTTGCCTGTAGTTGATCTCCTCTAACTTCTTCAAATCCCATGCTCTGTTGGGAACCGTAGTAGTTGATGCAGTGTTGAGGGAACTGCCCCCATTGCATGCAACCATGGTCTTCCCAAGATGATGTTATATGGTGAGGGTGTGTCAATCACCATAAATTCTGTTCTTGATCTTTTTAGTACCAGCTTGTACTTCCACGCTTGCTCGCCTAGTGGGCCATGTCGGCGTTCCATTGAAAGCCGACCATAGGGTTGCTGGAATTGTTCCAGGTCGTCAGGGTGAAGGCCTAGCTCCTTGTAACATCTGACGTACATGATGTCACAAGAGCTGCCTTGATCTATTAGGATGCGTTTCACCTTGGCATTCCCAACCTAGAGGGATACTACCAAGGCCTCATTATGCGAATGTTGTGTGGGTGATTTTCTGACCACACTGCCCGCCTAGTAATTAGCTGGAGAGACCGGCAGAATAGATGGCTTCAGTGAAAGTTATCATCGCGTCCTTGGCATTCTTCAGGCCGAGGTCTTTTGTATCCGACCTGGTTCACGTGCTGCAGGTGTTTTACTCTTTGGGTTTCTCCCCGAATGTCGCTTTCGTTCACCTTTGAGTGGATTACATTTACCACCGTGGTCCTCCTGCCTGTGGTTGCTGTGCTGGGGGTGGCGGTGCTGCTGGTGCTTGAGGCAATCTTGGCATGTTCTTCTCTCATCCTGGCCTCATCAACAAGGTCCCTCAGATGGCCTTGCCTTACTAGGTCTTCTAGTGTGCTTTTAAGGCTCTGCAACCCTGAGTTGGGTGTCCTTCTTCATTATTTTGGTAAGCACAGAGACATTTGTCACACTCATTAATGAAGTTGGACAAAAATTGGAATTCAAATTTGAATTAAATTCCCGCAATATTTTTTGAAAAAATTCAAATGAATTTCGTCCAAAAAATTAATACAAGAACCGACCCAACCCACAACCCACACCCACGCCCAGCCGGACGGCAGCGGCGGCGCGCGTGTGTGTAGCGGTTTGGGCTAAGGTTCACTTTGTCCATAACTCCTCCCTTCTACAAACTTGGGGTGCCCTTGGGGCCCAACCCAAGTATTGTAGGCCAGAGCTTGGGGGTGTTTGGTATTAATCGCAATAAGGGATGACAGAGGAAGAAGGTAAATAATAAAAACTAATAGGAACACCCAACATAGTTTGTGAATAAAAAAAAAATAGTGGCAATAAAACATAAATTAAAAGGATTTCTTACGCAATGCACACTTGCAAATATATAGTTGGTAACTAATTACTGATTTACCTTTAAATTCTCATGTTGAAGATAGTTGGACTTACCAAATTGGTTATGGTTATTTTCATATTTTAGGCTAAGAAGTCATTTCCTTCTTATCACTTCAAGTTGTTAAATAAAAAAATGGGACTAGTTTTGTGGTATTATCTAATTGTTATGCATGAAACCACGAATGAGCAATGGTAACAATGAAACAAAAAGAAAAAAATATTTAAAAAAAACTTCACACTTTTTTGAATTTAAAAAAGTAACTTTTGAAATTTCACATTTTTTTAATTTCATAAAGTTTCTTAATTGAATTTTTTTTAAATTTAAATTTCTAAAAGTGTGAAATTTTACATATTTGAATTGTAAAAAAATAAAGATAATTTTCACACTTGTTATGAATAGGAATAATGTGAATTTTTTAAAAAAATGAGAATATTCACACCAACTTTTATATTTAAAAGTTCACAATATTTTATTTACGCTGTGTTTGGTTGTAAAGTTTGAAAAGGGAGTTTGAAAAGGGAAAAGAAAAAGAAAGGGAAAGAGAAGGGAAAAAGGTAAATGAAATGTAAATAAAATATACTTACATTTTATCTAGTTTCACACACATTTTTTCTTTTTCTTTCTAAATCCCTTCTCAAATCCCCAACAAAATACAACATTAGGAAAAATTAGTGAAACATCACTCTCAAACTTTGTGTAATAGGAGAGGTCCAAGATTTTTTTTTATTAGTTAAAGTCTCTCGATGAAAATTTCTTTGTAATCATACCAAATAAATTTCTTTGTGAAAATTGAAATTTCTATGTGTTGGGTTGAAATTTCTTTGAGTTGGGTGAAAGTTCTCTAAGTTAAATTTTTTTTGTAAAAATATTAAGCGACCTTAACTATTATAAAAATATTGTATATCATTTATCTTATATAATTTTAATATCAGAAACCTTTAAAAAAATTATCCTTTTATTTATTGAAAGTGTGAATATTCACATTTATAATTATTATATTCTTTGAAAATTCACACTAAAGAGATTCACATATTAACTATGGTGTTTTTTTTGTTGGAACAATCTTCTATATAAATAAAATAATTTGAAACAATTCAAACAAAATAAAATAAAACTTACAGTATTTATTTTGTAGAACCGAATAAATAATTCAAAGACCAAGTCGAGTGTGTGGCACTCTGTCCTTAAGACAGATTCGCCCTGTTACGGTGCTTACGGTTGAGTGGCGTCTATCTCCCAAGATACAATGATCTTCACAAAATTGTTGTAACACACCAAACAAAATTGTACGGCGAACCAAACCTTATGTTCTATACGCTCTTTAATTTAATCTAAAACTAATATATGAAGAATAAATGCACTAGAACAAAATGGACAGTAAAGAGACAAATATTCAGATTGATTTTCGGATTGGAAAAAATGCTGGACAGTGCTGGTATATATAGAGCAGAACAGGTGCAGAATTTTGAACTAAACAGATGCCTTATTTGAAATGAACAGGTATACTTCAAAATTCAAACAGATTTAATCTGTTTGAACAGATTTAACTGCTAGACAGTTAAACCCGGAACTGTTGGGCAGTTTTTTGGAAGTTAAAAAACTGAAAAACAGTTTTAATCTGTTGAGGAAATTCGGACAGAAGTTGGACAAAAATTGAAATTCTAATTTGAATTAAATTCCCGCAATATTTTTTGAAAAAATTCAAATGAATTTCGTCCAAAAAATTAATACAAGAACCGACCCAACCCACAACCCACACCCACGCCCAGTCGGACGGCAGCGGCGGCGCGCGCCTGTGTGGCGGTTTGGGCTAAGATTCACTTTATCCATAACTCCTCCCTTCTACAAACTTGGGGTGCCCTTGGGGCCCAACCCAAGTATTGTAGGCCAGAGCTTATAAACTCAACAAAACTCTCTTAAAGTTTCAATGTGGGACAAACCTCACAAGGAAACCCACATTACAAACTTTAAATGTTCATTTCACGAACCCGAAAACGACGTCATGTTCCTATTTACTCATAAATGGTTTTGACAAACCGTCTTAACCGTGTGACTTGCCACGTGGCAAGGAACACTTCGCCTCTTCGGACCCACCCCAAAAGACGTTCGGGGCCCACTCAATTTTGGGCTCAAAGTCGGCACAAAATATGTATATATAAACCAACTTTTCCAATAATCCCCCACATGAATGGAATTTGACGGAGAGAAAATGCAACAACATGATCTAAATACAGAGAGTACATAAATTGGAAATATCCTGCAAAGGATAGGTAACTTTTGACTTTGAACCTTCCCTTGTGAGACACTATCGGATTTACTAGCTAACTAGTGAACATGATGTCTTGAACTGTTCAGCCGTTTGTGTAAACCAAGACAGTAGAACTCACACAGTATATTCCCAAACACAGTTTAGTTCTCACTATTATGTTCATTTTGGCCCTGAAGTAGTCGGCAGTTCTGGAATAGGGCTGCCAATCTGATGACCTCTTTTGCATATGCCGACATCCTTTCGTCCCTGGCTGCAAATTCACCTGTTGACTGGTTAACAATGAGTTGTGAATCACAAAAAACTATTACCTCATCTACTTCTGCTGCTGCTGCCAGTTTTAGCCCTGTAATTAATGCTTCATATTCTGCTTCATTGTTTGAGGCTTTGAACCCCAAACGGATAGACTGTTCTATTATTTCTCCATCTGGAGATATCAGCAGTACTTCTGCCCCCGCTCCTTGTCGGTTCGAACTTCCATCGACGAATAGTCTGAATGAATCGCCGATGTAGATGCTGCAGGGTCTGAGCTTTTCCTTCCTTTGCTCTTTTGCTTTTGGCTGGGATTCTCCTTGCTTGTTGAGATAATGCTCATCCTGGCTCAACGGAGCCCGATGTTCGATTGTTTCGGGGGTGAATTCTGCCACGAAGTCGGCCAAAACTTGGCCTTTAACTGTTGTTCTCGGCCTGAACTCCAGGTCATACTGACCTAGGGCTACGACCCATCTTGCTATCCTTCCTGTTAAGTCTCCTTGCTGCAACAAGGACTTCAGTGGATGATCTATTAGGACCACAATCTTGTGCGCCTGAAAGTAATGGTTCAACTTTTTTGAAGCCATTACTAAGGCTAGCATTAATTTCTCCAGTGGTAGATACCTTGTTTCTACATTGGCCAAGGTTTTACTTACATAATAAACAGCCTTTTGCTCCCCTTTTTCTTCTCGGATTAGTACTGCACTGACTGCGTGTTCTGAAACTGCCAAGTACAAAAACAGTTCTTCCCCTGGTTCTGGATTGGAAAGAACCGGAGTTGTGGTCAAGTACTTTTTTAGGTCGGTTAAAGCGGCTTCACATTCTTCTGTCCACAGAAAGTCTGTGGCTTTTTTCACCAGGTTGAAGAAGGGTCTGCATTTATCTGAGCTTCTGCTGATGAATCTGTTTAGGGCTGCGGCCCTTCCAGTAACCATCTGAACCTGTTTTGCCGACGTCGGGCTCTGCAGCTCTAGGATGGCCTTGATTTGGTCTGGGCTGGCCTCAATGCCCTTTCTCGTTACCAGATACCCTAAAAACTTACCTGATCCAACTCCAAACGCGCACTTTGACGCGTTAAGTCGGAGCCGGTATGTTTTGAGTATATCAAAGACTTCTTTTAGGTTGGCAAGATGACCCTTAGATTCCTTGGTCTTCACGACCATGTCATCGATGTAGACTTCTACCGTTTTGCCAATCAGGTGCTTGAACATTTTTGTTACTAACATTTGGTAAGTTGCTCCGGCGTTTTTCAATCCAAAAGGCATTACCTTGTAACAGTATAAGCCTTTAGGGGTGATGAACGCAGTTTTCTCCTCGTCTGGAGGGTACATGGCAATCTGGTGGTACCCCCTGTATGCATCTAGAAAACTCATCATTTCATGCCCTGAAGTAGCGTCTACGAGCTGGTCAATCTTGGGCAGAGGAAAGCTGTCTTTGGGGCAGGCTTTATTGAGGCTGGTAAAGTCTACACAAACCCTCCATTTGCCATTCTTCTTCTTCACCACTACTGTGTTGGATAGCCAAGTTGGGTAGTGAACTTCTTGGATGGCCCTGGCCTCCAGAAGTCTATCTACTTCTTCTTCTATTGCTTCGACGTGCATCAACGTCGGTCTTCTGGCTCGATGAATCACAGGTCTTGCCGACCTGTCGACATTCAGTCTGTGGCAAGTGACCTCGGGGTCAATTCCAGGCATCTCGTAAGGTGTCCAGGCGAACACCTCAATGTTGGCTCTCAAAAAATCTTCCAGTTCTCTTTCCTCTTCTTCGGCTAAGCCTGAGCCGAGAAGAAAGAAGTGTTCTTCGTCGCCCTCCTAGACAAGGATTTTCTTTAGTGTCTCTTCACTCTTTTCGGTTGGCTCCTTGCCGACATCTTCTAGGACCTCCATGTCCTCGTCTTCAATCTCTGCCTCTTTTGGCTTTCGAATGCTGTACGTGGTCTTCATTGCTGCCATGGAGCAAGTTTTTGCCTGTAGTTGATCTCCTCTAACTTCTTCAATCCCATGCTCTGTTGGGAACCGTAGTAGTTGATGCAGTGTTGAGGGAACTGCCCCCATTGCATGCAACCATGGTCTTCCCAAGATGATGTTATATGGTGAGGGTGTGTCAATCACCATAAATTCTGTCTTGATCTTTTTAGTACCAGCTTGTACTTCCACGCTTGCTGCGCCTAGTGGCCATGTCGGCGTTCCATTGAAGCCGACCATAGGGTTGCTGGATTGTTCCAGGTCGTCAGGGTGAAGGCCTAGCTCCTTGTAACATCTGACGTACATGATGTCACAAGAGCTGCCTTGATCTATTAGGATGCGTTTCACTTGGCATTCCCCAACCTAGAGGGATACTACCAAGGCATCATTATGCGAATGTTGTGTGGGTGATTTTCTGACCACACTGCCCGCCTAGTAATTAGCTGGAGAGCACCGGCAGAATAGATGGCTTCAGTGAAAGTTATCATCGGTCCTTGGCATTCTTCAGGCCGAGGTCTTTTGTATCCGACCTGGTTCACGTGCTGCAGGTGTTTTACTCTTTGGGTTTCTCCCCGAATGTCGCTTTCGTTCACCTTTGAGTGGATTACATTTACCACCCGTGGTCCTCCTGCCTGTGGTTGCTGTGCTGGGGGTGGCGGTGCTGCTGGTGCTTGAGGCAATCTTGCATGTTCTTCTCTCATCCTGGCCTCATCAACAAGGTCCCTCAGATGGCCTTGCCTTACTAGGTCTTCTAAGTGTGCTTTTAAGGCTCTGCAACCCTGAGTTGGGTGTCCTTCTTCATTATGGTAAGCACAGAGCCTACCAATGTTTCTTCCCATAAATTCCCCTGGTGTTCTTGCCGGTGCCCTGAAATAGGGTTGATTTCGTATTTGGTCCAGGACTTTATGGATAGGGATTCGGAACACCGTCGTCACTGCCTGTTTACTCTTCAATTCTGTTTCTCGTTTGGTCGGCCCGTTGGTACCTTGGCTTCGCTTCGGCGAGCTGTTTCCCTTCTCCTGCTTCATCTCTTTGTTTCTCGACGTATCTTCCTCGGCTCTGGCGTACTTTTTGATTCTCGCCATGAGTTCTTCCATGCTTTTTGGCAATGTTTTTGCTAAAGACTTCCGTAATGGGCAGTCATCTTTCATGCCGTTCTTGAAAGACACGACCGCTACTTCTTGGTTGCATTCAGGTATTCGATTGAACACCTCGTAGTACCTCTTCGCGTAGGCCCTAAGGCCTTCTTCCTTGGTGATTCTTAAAGCCATCAGGGCATTGACCCTCAAGGGTTGTAGTTTGTTTGTTACAAACCTGGCCACAAATATCTCGGTCAGGCCTTCCCATGTCTTTACGCTTCCCTTCGGTAGCTTATGGAACCAATCGGATGCAATTTCCCCAAAGGATGAGGGAAATACTTTGCAGAGCAACGGCTCGTTCCCACTGTATAATGCCATTGAGTTCAGGTATAGTCCAACGTGAAAGTTGGGATCTGACTTACCATCATAAATTTGGAACCTTGGCATACTGAATCTCTTTGGTGCTCCAAATTTGTCCAGTTCTACCGAGAACGGTGTTCTCGGCTTAACTGGGGATGTCACCTCGGTTTCAACATTCTGCTGCCTTCTTTTGAGGTAATCCCTCAAGTCTTCCTTACTCCTACCTGGAGCTCGGCTATCGCTGGACTTCAATCTTTTTGGTACACTACTTTCGGCATCGTGGTGGGCCCGTTTCGATCTTTCTCCATGGGTTGTGTCAAAGCAGAGTGCCTGCCCTTGAACATGCCGATGTTCTTTATGCCCTGGATCCTTCATTCGATATGTCCTTTGGGACTCTTCTTGCCTCGGCTCCTCTCGTCCGACTTCCCTGGAAGGTCGGTGTGAGTGCCTTCCACTCCTGGTGTGCTGTGGGGCTTCGGGGATTGCTTTCCTTCCTCCCTTCTGGGTGTTAATTGCCGGCATCGGCATATCTTGCAGCGGGTATGGTGGTTGCATAACATTGTTTTGCATCATGAAGTTGACCACTGACTGTAGGTCTGCCAACTTGCTTGCCAAGCCTTTTACTTCCTCATCTCTCCGTAAGCACCTATCCCTCCATACCTGAAGGTTATCTTCGTTATAATACTTGCTTTGGTCTGTTCGCTTTGAAGTACCGCCCTCCTGGCCGACGTCTTTCTCTCCCTGACCCTGGTCATGATTTTCTGTACTGTGGTTGTCTCCTTCAACGTCAAGATCAATTGGTCTGCCACTCCTCCTAGCAGGAGTGTCGCCCCCAATGTTTTCCCTCTGTCCGTCACTGGCCATCTATTCTTCTAAGATTCTGATAGACGGCGCCAAATTGTGTGGGTGATTTTTTGACCACACTGCCCGCCTAGTAATCAGCTGGAGAGCACCGGCAGAATTGATGGCTTCAGTGAACCTGCAACAGAAAGAAAAGGCTCCGGCGGTGGCTCTTCCAGCCGGGGGCACTCCGACGATCAAGTCAGTATATCTCTCAAAGATAATCAAGTGCTAAACTCACAAGCTTGAGTATATAACTGCGTACCTTAGACCCACGGGGGTGCCTCTCTTTTATAGTTTACTCAATCCAAGTCCTACTAGAAGCCTGACTTCTATAGACTCCAATTTAGTACTTACTTTGGATTCCTCAAGAGATAAAGATAAACTCCCTAATAGCTTTATCCTTATCTTAGTAGATGTCTTCTCTTTTCTCTAGGACTCTTGTCTATATCCAAGTTGAGTTCCCTCTTCATTCTAGGACTCTTGTCCGTTATCCGTTTATCTCGGATTCCGATATCTTCGGAGATCACCTCGGCCTTGCCTAGGCAACCTCGGCATAACTACCAGGACACCTGGCACCTCGGCTGACACGTCGGCATCACCATACCACGTGTTGGTATACAGAAAATACATCCGCACACTTTCTTTCTTTCTTTCTTACTCCTTTTCTTTGTTTCACAGCAGCTCCTCCTTTTATACTAGAAGTTTAATGCTTGTTCTCCAAGGTTTAGGTGACACTTTCTTCTCTCTTTTCTTTCCCTCCTTTCTTTGTTCTTTCTTTCTTTCTTTCTTTCTTTCTTGCTCCTTTTCTTTGTTTCACAGCAGCTCCTCCATTTATACTAGAGGTTTAATGCTTGTTCTCCAAGGTTTAGGTGACACTTCCTTCTCTCTTTTCTTTCCCTCCTTTCTCTCTTCTTTCTTTCTTTCTTGCTCCTTTTCTTTGTTTCACAGCAGCTCCTCCTTTTATACTAAAAGTTTAATGCTTGTTTTCCAAGGTTTAGGTGACACGTTACTCCTATATCTCAACCATTACTACACGCTGGATTTGAGATTATCCTTTCAACGGATAAGTTTCAATAGTTACTTAACTATATTTAAGTTCAAATCTTTAACTAATTATATTATTTTATAAAATTACATATAATAATACAAAATAAATTATATATTTTTTCAACTGTAATTAAATAATATTAGTATAAATTTTATAAAATAATTAAAAATCTGGGTGGTTAGAGATATCAAGTGTTCTAACAAAGGATTTTGAGCTTTTATCAAAACACCAGTTGACCTGGCGGATGTCCTGCTGGTTGACCGGTCAGTGTATTTTTTTCATAATTTTTTTGCCTAGAGGTGGTCATTCGGGGACATTCGGTGGTGAAAATTTAACAGTTATGAATAGTAATTTGATGAAAACTTTCAACATCCTCAATTTGGTGAAAGATTTTTGATATTTTCAATTTGACACTTATTTGATGAAACTATTGGAACAAGAAAAATGAGATCTTTTTTCATCAAATTTAAATTTTATAACAAAATTGATAAACCATTGGAAATGGTCTTGAAGTGATATGGAGAGTAGAGAAATCAAGAGAGATCTGGAGAGTTGTTTAGAAAATTAACAAAGAGAGAGAAAGTTGTGTAGTTGAGATATAATAGAGAGGTTATTGAATGGTCTAGGAATATTGCTCCATATTATTAGACACTCGACACTTGTTAAGTTATTTTCTACTAACCTAACCCAAAAAAAAAAAAAATAGGGAGCTTTTTTGATAAATCCACTTTCTAAGAGCTTTATTCCATCCAACCCATATTCTTTTTTACTATTCCATTAGGTCCTATTTGAGATAAGAAGATCAAAATACCCTTTTCATCTACTTATGTTACATTTAGTTCACATTATTTTCTTATGTTTCAATAAGTCCTATGGGCGACATAATTACCAAAATACTCCTAATGTAAATGTTCACACCGTCAATGTGAATGTTCATATCGTTAATGTGTAGGGGCCCAACCCATGTCGATCCTCGTGGGTACCTGAAAAAATTCGAGTCGGACTGGGGCCGGTCTAGCCCATTGACAATGTGAATATTCACATTGACATGTTAACATTCACATTAATAGGAGTGTAAAATTGGCCCGCGTCCCGTGGCGGCGCCGAACACCCGCCCGCGCCATGGCGGCCCGGGGCGGAGGCCTGCTCCAGCCCGTGTGACAATGTGAATATTCACATTGACATGTTAACATTCACATTGATAAGAGTATAAAATTGGCCTGCAGCCCAGGGCGGGCCTGGCCCGGCCCGTTGACAATGTGAATATTCACATTGACATGTTAACATTCACATTGATAGGAGTGTAAAATTAGCCTGCGCCTTGTGGCTGCCCCAAACCCGCCCACGGCCCGTGGACGGCCCAGGGCGGGCCCGACCCGACCTGTTGACAATGTGAATATTCACATTGGCATGTTAACATTCACATTGATAAGAGTATAAAATTGGCCTGCAGCCCAGGGCGGGCCTGGCCCGGCTCGTTGACAATGTGAATATTCACATTGACATGTTAACATTAACATTGATAGGAGTAACATTCAAATTGATAGAAGTGTAAAATTAGCCCGTGTCTCGTGGCTAACCGAAACCCGCCCACGGCCCGGGGCGGGCCTGGCCATTTTTTTTTAATTCTTTTAAATTTTTCTACCAAAATTTTATTATTTTTCACAAAAAAAGACACTAGGCCTCGGCGCGGGCCGGGCCTCGGACCGAGCCTTGAATGGGCCTTAACCGGGCCGATGGGCCGGACCGGGCTGGGCTTCAAAGTGATGGCCCAGGCCCTAGGCTAGGGTCTCGGACTAGGCTCGAGCCTGGGCCCAAACGACCCTTTCTCGGGCCGGGTCAGGCTAGTCCACGGGCCAAAAAATTAGGCCCAGGCCCTAGCCCTAGCACAAGGGTATTCGGGCTTTGGACGGGCCGATGGATTGAGCCTCGGGTCAGGCCGGTGGGCCTGGGCCTAGCCTTGAGCTTAGGTCGGGCTTGGGCGGGCCTGGCCATTTTTTTTTAATTTTTTTAAATTTTTTCTATCAAAATTTTATTATTTTTCACAAAAAATACATTGCGCCTCGGGCGGGCTAGGCCTCGGACCAAGCCTTGAATGGGCCTTAAGCGGGCCGATGGGCTGGGCCGGGCTTCAAAGTGATGACTCTGGCCCTAACCTAGGGGCTCGAACATGCTCGGGCCCGGACTGAAACAAGCCTGCCCCGGGCCATGGGCCGGCTTCGGGCCGCCCACGGGCCGCGGGCCAATTCTACATTCCTATCAATGTGCATTTTAACATGTCAATATGAATATTCACATTGTCAACGGGCCAGGCCGGGCCTACCTCGGGCCGCGGGCAAGCTTCAGGCAGTGGGCAAATTTTACACTCTTATCAATGTTAATGCTAACATGTCAATGTGAATATTCACATTGTCACGGGTCGGGCCAAGCCCGCCTCGAGCTGCGGTCGGGCTTCAAGTCGCCCACGGGCTGCGGGCCAATTTTACACTCTTATCAATGTAAATATTAACATGTCAATGTGAATATTCACATTGTCAACGGGCCGGGTCGGGCCCGTCCTGGGCCGCTAGCCAATTTTATACTCTTATCAATGTGAATGTTAACATGTCAATGTGAATATTCACATTGTCAACAGGCTGGGCCGGGCCGGGCCTGCCCCAGGCAGCCCATGGGCCGTGGGCTGGTTTTGGGCAGCCACGAGGCGAGGGCTAATTTTACACTCTTATCAATGTGAATGTTAACATGTCAATGTGAATATTCACATTATCAACGGGCCGGGCCGGGCCCGCCCCTAGCGACGGGCAGGCTTTTGGCCGCTCATGGGCCGCGGGCCAATTTTATACTCTTACCAATGTGAATATTCACATTGTCAACGGGCCGGACCGGGCCCGCCCTGGGCCGCCCATGGGCCGCGGGCGGGTTTCGCGCCGCCACGAGAAGCGGGCTAATTTTATACTTCTATTAATATGAATGTTAACATGTCAATGTGAATATTCACATTGTCAACGGGCCGGGCCCGCCCCGACTCGCGGGCGGGTTTTGGGCCGCCCACGAGCCAATTTTACATTCCTACCAATGTGAATTTCAAAATATGAATGTTCACGTCATAAAATTGCTAACCGTTCAAAAAATATTTATAAGGGTATCAAAATTAAATATAAGGGCATAAGTGTCTAAGAAAATAGTATAAATCAAGAAAATGACTTTATGGAATAAAACTATACATACATGGGACTAAATGGGTTAAAAAATTCCTTCATGGACTTCTTGGGTTAAAATACTTCTAAATGGGATTTATCAATAAAAATCCCAAAAAAGTATTAAGGCTTGGTTTGGGAATTTTTACTTTTAGTCAAAAAGTTAAAAAGTCATTATAAGTTATTATATTATTCTTTTTATTTTATTTTTTTGCACATTTTTTTATAAAAAATTAATAAAATAACTTATCCCAAACGAGGCCTTAGTAATTTTAACCAATTATATTGAGTTGGGACACACCTAATGGGTACAAAAGAGGGGGGATAGATTTGGGGAAAGAAATCCTTGACAAGTTGATATTTAAAAAAATAAAATAAATAAAACTGAGAGTTGATAAGTAAAAAAGTAGGAGATATAACAAGAGAGAGCTAAATATGAGAAGTTGAGAAGTACTAATGAGTAAGAGAGAGGTTTTGGGAAGAGAAATCTTTGGGAAGTTATTTCAACCAAAAAAAAAAAAAAGATTAAGATATGAAGATTGATGAGTTTGGATCTGTGATAAGATAGAATTTCAAAATCTAACAATCTAACACCACATATTGAAGTTGTGACAAGGAGCAATGCTATGTATACAGAGGATGAAACATAGAAGCTAAATACAAAAATTGTTTACTAGTCGTCCACTCAGATGATCGGAATGTACCATGACAGTCGCGGTCGATACCATGACAACTGCGATCGACAAGTTCTGACCAGTCATCCAGGAAGACAATTGGATGCACAGTTTTTGTGCTCCAATCTGTGTTCCATCCTCTGTGCTTCTAGACTTTTTGTGTGATAAGAAAGAAATTTGAAGACGAAAGAAAGTATTGCCCCCTATGGATGACTCTGTCTTATGGCCCACAATACGAAGGGCTGAGTAAAAAGGCCGTAAAAGTTACTCCGGCCTAAGAGAGGTACAGAATTACTCCGGCCCGAGATAAGTGTAATGTTACTCCGGTCCGGAAGTGACTTGGAGTTAGGCCGCTCTCAAATTTGGTCCGGTCATGGCGTATTGTTGTTAGGACGGTTAGAACCTTGCTACCAGGTAGCTCGGTCTAAACACACCATGGTTTGTACATGAGAAGAACCGAGATAATGAGGAGTAAAAGGAAAAAACCGAACTAACGATAGTTCGGCCTACCCTGCGGCTCAGCATAGCCATGCTTACTTCGGCCATGTTGGAGTTCGGCCATGGTAAAAACCATCTCACTTGGTTTAAGCAGTGGGGGGGTGTTAAAGGATAAGCATTATCCTTCAGGAGGTTAAATCCTAGGAGGACTCTGCATGGAGGAATAGAAGTCCTACTAGGATTGTGCCACTCGAAACCTATAAAAACTCATAAACATCACCTTTGGAGAGGTAACACACAACTTTGTTTTCTAAATACACAGAGCTTTTGTCTATTTGTCAAGTTTACTGACTTAGGCATCGGAGAGGTTTCTGGCACACACCCGCCGGCTAGCTCACGTTTGTGTTTTCAGGTGATAAAATTACGACGTACGGAGGAGAGTAGACTTGGTCAACAGGATTATACGAGAAGGTTTATTTCTTTCCCGTACAATTAGCGTCGTCTGTGGGAATTGCAGACAGAACAAAACCTCTTGACTAAATACTTCTCCTCTTTACAAACAATGGCGCACATTGAAGAATTGCCACATTCCACCATCGACGGGCAAACTCCAGATGGGGGAGCAAGGCGTGAAGGATTACCTTCTATCCCTCCCATGGCAGATTTGGAGTCCTAACGACATAACCCCAGGAGAGATACTAGGGGAAGACGGACTCACAGCCCCCGTCAATCTCGCTCGCAAAGTCCTGACAAGCAAAGACGGAGGATTGATCCTCAAGCTCTGGAAGACTGCGTGAAGGAGCAAGACGAATTAATAAAGAAGATGGCGGCCGACATGGAAGCCTTGAAGCGCCAGATAAAGAAAAAAGAAGTGGCGACAGGAGAGGGGCGCAAAAACAAGACGCCCCCTCGCCACTCAGAAAATCGTAGTAGAAATACCACACCCTCGCAAGGAGAGAGTAGAAGCCTCAAGACAGGCGATACTCAATCCTGGTCTTCCAGAACTCGTCACTCCAAGTCTGAGAGGACGAGATCTGAAAGATCATACACTGAAGGAAGCACGTATTGGCCCTCGCATACGCACCAAACCAGATCTAGACAGACGGAGTTACCCAGATCATCCGACTTACGAACCGTGCTCGAAGAAAAAGCACGATGCAAAGAGGATGCCAGGGCACGGGATCCACACAGAGTTTCTGCCTTACAGCGGTTGGCTCCTCGGACGCATGGAAGCGTCGAGGTTGGAATGCCAATACCGCGCCCTGCCTACGAACCAACGGACAAAGCATTAGCAAGGTTGCAGACTTTGCTGTTTGTTCTGGTGATTGAAAACGCGCCCCTACCATCAGGCTTCCTTCAGCCCAAATTCACTACATATGAAGGGAAAACAGACCCCTACTCACACTTGAGCCACTTTCGCCAGGTCATGGCTGTATACAGGCGAAACGAGGCCCTAATGTGCATACTCTTCCTATCTAGCCTTGGCGACCTAGGCTTAACTTGGTTCGAGAAACTTCCAGAAGGCAGCATAGCCTCTTGGGCACAATTGGCAGAGGCCTTCGTAACAAGGTTCCAAACGAACACTAAAACCCCGGTGGAGATTGACCAATTGCTCTCCATCGACATGGGCGAAAAAGAAACCCTAAGATCCTACAATAGTCGCTACTGGGAGACATTCAATCAGATTGGGGACTGCCCCACCAATCTCGCCATTGCGCAGTATAAAAGAGGCCTTCCAGTCGGGAACAGACTAAGGGACTCGATCACCATGACGCCACCCCTCACCATGGAAGCCCTGATGGAAAAAGTGTATCAGCACATCAAGGTAGAAGAGGATGGCGCACGTGCTAAAGAAAAATCTGGGGCGACCATAGTACCAGAGAAGAAGACCTCAGCGAAGGTCAATGTAGTAGACCGACAGAACAGAAACGGACGTGGCAGGCGAGACAACGAAGAGGACCCAAATAAAAGATAGTTGAGGGTCCGCACAGCCATAACCACGGTATTCAAGAAACCGATCTACCGAATTCTAAGTGAAATAAGAGATGAACCTTTCGTCAGATGGCCAGCCAAACTAGGGGAAGCGCAGAAGGACTATGACGAAAGATCACGGTGCACCTTCCCTAAAGAAAAGGGACACCACACTGAGAATTGCACGCCATTGAGACAACACCTGGAGGAGTTAGTGGCAGCAGGACACTTGGATAAGTACATTGAAGGAGGGACGCAACCAGCCCCCCAGGATCACAATAACCCCAATGGGATGCCAGTCGACGCCCCACCTCAAGGCGTTATCAATGTAATACATGGAGTCTTTGAACCTGAGCGTATATGCGAGCTCAAAGGATCAATCAAAAAGGCTGAACACTTAAGAGAGGTGTTAAGTGCCCAACCTGCCACCAAGAAGGGGAAGACAAAGGCAACAAATGTCATGTCTTTTTCGGATAAAGACTTAGAACGGATATATTGCCCTCACAATGATGCCCTGGTCGTCACTCTCCGAGTCAAGGATTTTGACGTCAAGCGGATTCTGATTGACCAGGGTAGTTCATGTGAAATCATGTACTACGAAATATTTAAACAACTAAAGCTACAAGACAAAGACTTGGCGCCTGCCGTATCACCCCTAATTGGATTCAACTCTATGCCAGAATGGCCCGTCGGCAAAATAATTCTTCCAGTTAGAGCTGGAAGCGTGACGAAACAAGTGGAGTTCTGGGTATTGAAGGTCCCCTCCACTTACAACATCATCTTGGGCAGAACATGGCTGCATACGATGCGATCGGTGGCGTCATCCTACCACCAAGTAATGCGGTTCCCCAACGACACCGGTGTAGTTGAAGAAGTCTATAGAGATCAGATCATGTCGAAGTAATGCTTCGTCACGGTGAATGGCAGCCGCGCTGCCAAAGGATACGTTTATTCGGTGGAAGAACCTGAGAGTAATGAGCTATTCACAGATGTCGGCAAAGCAGCGAATCAGAAAGCAGTAGAGGACTTGGTAGAGGTAAAAATAGATGAAAAGAACCCGGATAAGTTCTTTTTGCTCGGTTCGTCGTTGTCCAGCACTGAGAGATTAGAGGTCTTGGAATTCTTGACCTCTAACATCGAAGTGTTCGCCTGGACACCCTACGACATGCTAGGCATTGATCCGAACTTCATCTGTCACCAACTCAATGTCCAGCCATCCGCCAGGCCAGTCATTCAGCGCACTCGCAGATCGACACTTCACCATGCCGAAATAGTGGCGGAAGAAGTAGGTAACCTACTGGAGGCAGGAGCAATTAGAGAGGTGCACTACCCAAAATGGATCTCCAACACGGTCGTAGTACCAAAGAAGAATGGCAAATGGCGTGTCTGCGTCGACTACAAAACAGTCAACAAGGCGTGCCCAAAAGACAGCTTTCCTCTACCACGGATAGATCAACTGGTAGACCTAACGGCGGGGCACAACCGACTTAGCTTTCTGGATGCATATAGAGGCTACCACCAAATCGCCATGCATGAACCAGACCAGGAGGTCACATCCTTTACAACTCCAAGAGGACTATACTATTACAAGGTCATGCCCTTTGGCCTGAAGAACGCAGGGGCAACATTCCAACGAATGGTCACCAAGATGTTTGAACCATTGTTAGGAAGAACGATGGAGGCTTACATCGACGACATGGTGGTCAAAAGCAAGGATGAAAACAACCATCTCAAGGACCTAGGAGAGATGTTTGAAATCCTAAAGAAGCACAAGTTGCACCTCAACGCATCCAAGTGTGCATTCGTCGTAGGATCTGGCAAATTCTTGGGCTTCCTTGTGACCAACCGGGGTATAGAAGCAGACCCCTCCCAGATCAAAGCAATTCAAGATTTGGAGAGACCAAACTCAGTAAAAAAAGTACAACATCTCACCGGCATAACGGCCGCGCTCAATCGGTTCATAAGCCGATCGTCAGACAGACTACGACCGTTCTTTCAAGCTTTAAAAGCCAAGTTCGAATGGGACGAAGAATGCGACCATGCACTAGAAAGCCTGAAAGAATACATGTCCTCTCCACCATTACTGGTCACCCCAATACCAGGAGAAGAACTCTTCCTATACCTTGCAGTCTCTCAGCACGGAATTAGCACAGTGTTGGTCCGCGCAGAAAGAATTCAACATCTGCCCATCTATTATGTCAGCAAGACATTGCTGGGAGCCGAAACAAGGTATTTGCCACTGGAAAAACTGGCATTAGCCTTGATAATGGCCTCCAGGAAATTGGCACACTACTTTCACGCCCACACCATAGTCGTCCTCACAGCTTTCCCACTAAAAGCTTTGTTTGAGAGGGCGAACTTTTCTGGGCGAATTTTGAAGTGGGCAGTAGAGCTGGGACAATTCGATGTCAAGTTCCAACCTAGAACTGCAGTAAAAGCCCAATCCTTGGCAGACTCCGTCGCAGAATTTACTCCTGGAAGTCATCATATCTGCCCAGTCGACCTAACTGACACAATCGAACTAGGGATGGAAGTTGACGCCGAAATAACGCAACCCCTAGCAGAAGGTACTCAGTCAGACTCCAAGGCAGACCAGACTAAAGACAGCAAGGAAGAAGCAAACCAAGCTACAACAAACCAAGACTCACCAACAAATAAAGACTTGGTTCAATCAGATAACGAGGGGCAAACAGCAAGCATGGACCTTGAAGAAAACACCAGCAACATTCTTGACCCCACGACATCATCCGACCCCTCCACCTGCTGGAAGTTGTTCGTTGGTGAGATGTGGAAGCTCTTTGTGGATGGAGCATCCAACCGGCATGGTGCAGGACTTGGCATAGTCCTCATCTCACTAGACGGCCTGGTTGTGGAGCAAGAAATCAACCTTGGCTTCCCAGCATCAAACAATGAAGCAGAATATGAAGCACTTCTAGTAGGACTCAAATCAGCATACCATATGAAGGCCACCGAATTAATGGCCTACAGCGACTCACAGCTGGTGGTAAACCAAATTTCTGGCGACTATGAAGCAAAGGATGACAGGATGGCCAAGTACCAAGAATTGGTCAGAACAAAGATCAAGAAATTCGAAGTAGTAAGGATAGAACAAATCGGCAGGGAGGAAAACAGTAGAGCAGATGAACTAGCAGGCTTCGCCTCAATGGCAGACACCCCCATCCCTCATCCACTACTGATCGACTACCTACCTAGACCAAGCATTGAGGACCCCGAAGCAGAAGAGGTATGTTGCACAGAACTAAACCCCTCATGGATGGATCCCATCATACTATTCTTGAAAGATGGCGTCCTACCGGAAGAAAAGAAAGAAGCCAACAAAATTAGAGCAAAGTCACAGCGATTTTGGCTCTCCCCATCTTTGGCATTATACAAAAAGTCGTTCTCAGGACCCTATCTAAAGTGTGTCCACCCCAGCAAAGTGGAAGCATTCTTGTACGAGATACACGAAGGGGTGTGCGGAAGCCATCAAGGAGGAAGATCGCTAGCTTACAGGGCCATTTCACAAGGATACTGGTGGCCATACATGCAGGCAGACTCAGAGAAATATGTGAAGAAGTGTGAGAAATGCCAAAAATTCGCGCACCAAATACATCAACCAGCAAGAGAACTCCTACCATTAACTAGCCCATGGCCTTTCGCAATGTAGGGCTTGGACATAGTAGGACCACTTCCGACAGCACCCGGCAACAGAAATTTCTTTCTCGCAGTAACAGACTACTTCACAAAATGGGTGGAAAGCAGAAGCATTGGCATCAATCAAGGAAAGAGATGTGAAGAAATTCGTCTGGCAAAACATCATTACTCGGTTTGGCATACCAAAAGCCCTTATCTCAGACAATGGCACTCAGTTCGACGGCAGAATCTTCAGGGGCTTTTGTGAAGAATACAAAATAGAGTTCTATAATTCTACACCGGCATATCCCCAAGCAAATGGACTGGTAGAAGCTTCAAACAAAGTAGTCTTGGATGGATTGAAGAAAAGGTTGGAGAAAGCCAAAGGCAAATGGGTAGAAGAACTTCCTCATGTGTTATGGGCTTACCGCACCACACCTCGACGATCAACAGGAGAAACACCATTCTCCTTAGTCTATGGAATGGAAGTAGTAATCCCACTGGAAATTGGCCTCCCCACAATTCGAAGCGAAAATTTTGATCCCGACTTGAATGGAGAAGCCATAGCATTGGAGCTCGACCTTGCGGAAGAAAGAAGAGAAAGAGCACTGGTTCACATTGCCTCATACCAACAAGAGTTATCCAGGAAATACAACAAAACGGTACATCTAAGACAATTCAAGATCGGAGATTGGGTACTGCGCAAAGTGATGGGAAACACCTTAATACCAGGAAATGGCAAGCTAGGGCCTAATTGGGAAGGTCCTTACAAAGTGGTTGGGTTAGCAGGCAAAGGGGCATACCGCCTCGAAGACAAGGACGACAAAGCAATCCCTAGACCATGGAACACCGCCAATCTCAAGTTATTTTATTTTTAGCTTTCCTCTTTCAAACACGTGGTAATTTCTTTTTCTTCAATAAAACAATCGATTCTTTTCAGCATGAGTT
>NW_021027154.1:812213-830209 GCF_004153795.1 Camellia sinensis | reverse complement strand
CCCGCCACTGTTACCCACCCACCCATCATCACCACCCACCCACGAGGCTGAAAGCCCACCATCACCACCCACCACCCAACCACCATCCGCCACCCACCTGCCACCACCACTCACCACCCGCCACCACCACCCACTTGCTACCACCCACCACCCGCCACCGTTACCCATCCACCCACCACTACCACCAGCTACCCACCACCCACCGTCACCACTTTTCACCACCGTCTTCCGCCGCCACTTGTCACCACTTGTCATTTCTCATTCTTTTTTATATTTTTAAAATTTTTAAAATATTTTGTCAATTACTAAACGCGTTTGTAGTTTATGTTTTTTTAAAAATAAACAAAAATTAATTTATAAAATCTTTATAAATATAAATTAAAAATATAAACATTACCAAACACATCTAAAGTAATTAGAGTAGGCCAGCTTAAAAGAAGAAAATTTTGTGTCGTGACAAGAAACAAAGTAATTAGACTAGCTGTGTAATTTACACCTAAAAAAGTTGTATAGATTGCACTGAAAGTCTCATAAAGTCAATAATATTAAAATATAAATAAATAAAACCCTCTTACTGATATTGTCCTAAAATAGAAGAAAAATCCAAAGTTGTGTTAAGAAGCAAAGTACAGAGACGTGTGTAATTTACACCTCAAAAAATTGCATAGATTGCATTGAAAGAAAAGTGTCATAAAGTCGATAAAAAATTTAAATAATAGAAAAAATTCTTATTGACATTTTCTTTGAGGCCTAATTGAGGTTTGCACTCCTTGACAACTCTCATGTTGATAATGATTCTATATATTAGTCTGTGAATAAGATTTCATTGTGTGATATTATTAATCAATCAAGAACAATAGAAAATGGGAAGCATTCCAGAGATTCGACTTGGTTCAACTAATGCGACAATTCCAATAGTAGGCTTCGGAACGGCTGCTTGGCCTTTTGGTGCATCAGAAACCATGAAAGAATCCATTTTGAATGCA
Organism: Camellia sinensis; assembly: GCF_004153795.1. Classification (NCBI taxonomy): domain Eukaryota; kingdom Viridiplantae; phylum Streptophyta; class Magnoliopsida; order Ericales; family Theaceae; genus Camellia; species Camellia sinensis. The sequence goes on along the minus strand of NW_021027154.1, from coordinate 829,223 downwards.
CTAAAACTCGGGTATAGGCACTTTGATGCTGCTGCAGTTTACCATAAAAAATAAAACAATCATATATTTAGTGAAGTTTTTTTTTATATTTTAGATAGGTATATTTAGTGAATTTAATATATGAATAAAAGTAAAGTCATGTGTGGGGATGTATTTTCTGAGTACCAACACGTGGCAAGGTGACGCCGACGTGTCAGCCGAGGTGCCACGTGTCCAGGTTGTGACGCCGAGGTTATCTCCAAAGATATCAGAATCCGAGATAAATGGATAAAAGATAAGGGACAGGAGACCTAGAGTAAAGAGAAGACTTTGCTAAGATAAGGATAAAGTTCTTAGGAAGTTTATCTTTATCTCTTAAAGAATCCAAAGTAAGCACTGAATTGGAGTCCATAGAAGTCAGGCTTCTAGTAGGACTTGGATTGAGTAAACTATAAAAGAGAGGCACTCCCATGGGTCTAAGGTACGCAGTTTTACACTTTGAGTAGTGAGTTTAACACTTGATTATCTTTGAGAGATATACTGACTTGATCGTCGGAGTGCCCCCGGGTGGAAGAGCCACCGCCGGAGCCTTTTCTTTCTGTTACAGGTTTACTGAAGCCATCTATTCTGCCGGTGCTCTCCGGCTGATTACTAGGTGGGCAATGAGGTCAAAAAAGTACCTCCACAATTTGGCGCCGTCTGTGGGAATCTTAGAAGAATAGATGGCCAGTAACGGACAAAAGGAAAACATTGGGGGCAACACTTCTGCTGGGAGTGGCAGACCAATTGACCTTGACATTGAAGGAGACAACCACAATGTAGAAACTCATGACCAAGGCCACGGTGAAAAAGACGTCGGCCATGAGGGCGATACTTCAAAGAGAACAGACCAAAGCAAGTATTATAACGAAGATAACCTTCAGGTATGGAGGGATAGGTGCCTACGGAGGGATGAGGAAGTAAAAGACTTAGCAAACAAGTTGGCAGACCTCCAGTCGGTCGTCAATTTCCTGATGCAAAATAATGTCATGCAGTCATCATACCCGCTGCAGGATACGCCGATACCCGCAACTAACACCCAGAAGGGAGGAAGAAGAACAATCTCCGAAGTCCCTCAGCACACCAGGAGTGGAAGGCACTCTCACCGACCTTCCAGGGAAGTCGGACGAGAGGAGCCAAGACGAGAAGAGTCCCGAAGGACGTATCAGACGAAGGACCAAGAGCCCAAAGAACATCGGCATGATCAAGGGCAGGCGCTTTGCTTTGACACGACACATGGAGAGAGGTCAAAACGAGCCTACCACGAGGCTGAAAGTAGTGTGCCGAAAAGGTTGAAGTCCAAAGATAGCCGAGCTCTAGGGAGGAGTAAAGAAGACTTAAGAGATTACCTCAAGAGGAAACAACAGAATGCTGAAGCCGAGGTAACTTCCCCGGTTAAGCCGAAGACACCATTCTCGGTGGAACTGGACAAATTTCAAGCACCAAAGAGATTCAGTATGCCAAGGTTCCAAATATATGATGGCAAGTCAGATCCCAACTTCCACGTCGGGCTATACCTGAATTCGATGGCATTATATAGTGAGAACGAGCCGTTGCTCTGCAAAGTGTTCCCCTCGTCGTTTGGGGAGATTGCATCAGATTGGTTCCATAAACTACCAAAGGGAAGCGTAAAGACTTGAGAAGGCCTGGCCGAGATGTTTGTGGCCAGGTTTGTGACGAACAAACTGCAGCCATTGAGGGTAGACGCATTGATGGCTCTGAAGATCAGCAAAGACGAAGGCCTTAGGGCCTATGCGAAAAGGTACTATGAGGTGTTCAATCGAATACCAGAATGTAATCAAAAAGTAGCGGTCATGTCATTCAAGAACGGCCTGAAAGACAATTGTCCACTACGGAAGTCTTTGGCAAAAACTTTGCCAAAAAGCATGGAAGAGCTCATGGCGAGAATTGAGAAATATGCCAGAGCCGAGAAAGACACATCGGGGAATAGGGAGGTAAAGCAGGAAAAAGGGAACGACAAGCCGAAGTGAAGCCGAGGTGACAACGGAGTTAACAAATCCGAGATAGAATTGAGGGGTAAACAGGCAGTGACGACTGTGTTCCGAATCCCAGTACACAAAGTCTTGGAACAAATCCGAAATCAACCTTATTTCAGAGCACCAACAAAGGCCCCAGGGGAACACATGGGAAGGAACGTTGGTAGGCGTTATGCTTACCACAATGAAGAAAGGCACCCAACTCAGGGCTGCAGAGCCCTAAAAGCATACTTAGAGGACTTAGTAAGGCAAGGCCATCTGAGGGACCTCATCGACGAAACCAGGACAAGAGAAGAACAGGCAAGGTTGCCTCAAGCACCAGCGGCCCCGCCTCCCCCAGCACAGCAACCATAGGGAGGGGGACCTAGGGTGGTTAATGTAATTCACTCAAAAGTGAACAAAAATGACATTCGAGGAGAAACCCAAAGAGTAAAACACCTGCAGCATATGAACCAGGTCGGACATAAAAGACCTCGGCCTGAAGAGTGCCGAGGACCGATGATAGCCTTCACTGAAGCTGACTTAAAGATGGTCCAGCATCCGCATAATGATGCCTTGGTAGTATCCCTCCAGGTTGGGGAGTGCCAAGTGAAACGCATCCCAATAGATCAAGGCAGCTCTTGTGACATCATGTACGTTAGATGTTACAAGGAGCTAGGCCTTCACCCAGACGACATGGAGCAATCGAATAGCCCGATGGTCGGCTTCAATGGAACATCGACGTGGCCACTAGGTGCAATAAGCTTGGAAGTACAGGCTGGCACTAAGAAGATCAGGACAGAATTCATGGTGATTGACACACCTTCACCATATAACATCATCTTGGGAAGACCATGGTTGCATGTAATGGGGCAGTTCCCTCAACATTGCATCAACTACTGCAGTTCTCAACAGAGCATGGGATTGAAGAAGTCAGAGGAGATCAACTGCAGGCAAAAAGTTACTCCATGGCAGTGATAAAGTTTACTTGCAACATTCGAGAGCCAAAAGAGGCAGAGATTGAAGAAGAGGACATGGAGGTCCTAGATGATGTCGGCAAGGAGCCAGCTGAAAAGAGTGAAGAGACACTAAAGAAAATCCTCGTCCAGGAGGGCGACGAAGAGCGCTTCTTTTTTCTCGGCTCAGGCTTAGCCGAAGAAGAGGAAAGAGAACTGGAAGATTTTTTGAGAACAAACATAGAGGTGTTCGCCTGGACACCTTATGAAATGCCTGGTATTGACCCCGAGGTCACATGTAACAAATTGAACGTCGACAGGTCGGCCAAACCTGTAATACAACGAGCCAGAAGACCGATGTTGTTACACGTCGAAGCAGTAGACGAGGAAGTAGATAGACTTCTAGAAGCCAGAGCCATCAGAGAAGTCAATTACTCGACATGGCTATCCAACACAGTGGTGGTAAAGAAGAAGAACAGTAAATGGCGGGTCTGTGTAGATTTTACGAGCCTAAACAAAGCCTGTCCCAAAGACTACTTTCCTCTACCCAAGATTGACCAGTTGGTAGACGCCACATCTGGACATGGAAGGATAAGCTTCCTGGACGCTTACAGGGGGTACCACCAGATAGCCATGTACCCTCCAGACGAAGAGAAGACAGCGTTTATCACCCCAAAAGGCCTGTACTGTTACAGAGTAATGCCTTTTGGGTTGAAAAACGCAGGAGCAACCTACCAAAGGCTGGTAACCAAAATGTTCAAACACCTGATTGGCCAAACAGTAGAAGTCTACATCGATGACATAGTCGTGAAGACCAAGGAGCCTAAGAGTCATCTTGCCGACCTAAAAGAGGTATTCAAGATCCTCAAAACATATCGGCTCCGACTCAACGCATCAAAGTGCGCGTTGGAGTTGGATCTGGTAAATTTCTGGGGTACCTGGTAACAAAGAAGGGCATAGAGGCCAGCCCAGATCAGATCAAGGCCATCCTAGACCTACAGAGCCCAACATCGGCAAAACAGGTACAAATGCTTACTGGGAGGGCCGCAGCCCTAAACAGGTTCATAAGCCGAAGCTCAGACAAATGTAAACCCTTCTTCAACCTGGTGAAGAAGATCACGGACTTCCTATGGACTGAGGAATGTGAGGCCGCTTTGGCTGACCTAAAGAAATATCTGACCACGGTTCCGGTCCTCTCAACACCTGAACCTGGGAAAGAGCTGTTTTTATACTTAGCTGTGTCAGAACACGCAGTAAGTGCAGTACTAATCCGAGAAGACCAAGGAGAACAAAAGGCTGTTTATTATGTAAGTAAAACCTTGGCCGACGCAACAACAAGGTATCTACCACTAGAGAAATTAATGCTGGCCTTAGTAATGGCCTCAAAAAAATTGAACCATTACTTTTAGGCACACAAGATTGTGGTACTCACAGAGTACCCATTGAAGACCCTGTTGCAACAAGGAGACTTAACAGGAAGAATAGCAAGATGGGCAATTGCCTTGGACCAGTATGACTTGGAGTTTAGGCCCAGAACAGCAATAAAGGGCCAAGTTTTGGCCGACTTCGTGGCAGAATTCACGCCTGAAACCATTGAACATCGGGCTCCATTGAGCCAGGATGAGCATTGTCCCAGCAAACAAGGAGAATCCCAGCCTAAGGCAAAAGAGCAAAGGAAGGAAAAACTCAGACCCTGCAGCATCTACATCGGCGACTCATTCAAACTATTTGTCGATGGAAGTTCGAATCGACAAGGAGCGAGAGCAGGAGTACTGCTGATATCTCCAGATGGAGAGATAATAGAACAGTCCATCCGTTTGGGGTTCAAGGCCTCAAACAACGAAGCAGAATACGAAGCATTAATTGCAGGACTAAAATTGGCAGCAGCAGCAGAAATAGATGAGGTAATAGTTTTTTGTGATTCACAACTTATTGTTAACCAGTCAACAGGAGAATTTACAGTCAGAGACGAAAGGATGTCGGTATATGCAAAAGAGGTCATCAGATTGGCAGCCCTATTTCAGAACTGCCGACTACTCCAAGTTAGCCGAGATGACAACACCCACGCCGACGCGTTGGCTAACCTGGCAAGTTCAATGTAGACTGGAAAAACAAGGACAATTATGATTGACTATATGTCGGGCCCGAGCGTAGAACCACAGAGCACAGAACAGGAAGCAATGTGTGTGGACATGGGGCCAAGCTGGATGGATACAATTGTTGCATTCCTGAAAGAAGGAAAGCTGCCAGAAGATCGTAAAGAGGCACACAAAGTCAGATTGAAATCGGCGAGATTCTGTCTGACAGCAGATGGACACCTCTACAGAAGGTCCTTCACTGGACCCCTTTTAAGGTGCGTACACCCTTTGCAGGTTGAAGATTTCCTATATGAAATTCATGAAGGAATTTGTGAAAGCCATGCTGGGGGCAGATCATTAGCTCACAGGGCCATTACCCAGGGGTATTGGTGGCCCTACATGCAAAAGGATGCTAAAGCCTACGTAAAGAAGTGTGAACAATACCAAAAGTTTGCACCTTTGATACATCAGCCAGCTGCTGACCTAAACCCAGTATCCAGCCCCTGGCCGTTTGCCCAATGGGGCATGGATCTTGTTGGGCAACTTCCCCAAGCAACTGGGCAGAGAAAATACTTGCTGGTGGCAACAGATTACTTTACGAAGTGGATAGAGGCAGAACCTCTTGCCAAAATCCGAGATGTGGACGTCAAGAACTTTATATGGAGAAACATCATCACTAGATTTGGCATTCTAAGAGCAATAGTTGCCGACAACGGAACGCAATTTGACAGCAAACTCATCAAGAACTTCTGCGCGAAATTCAAGATAAAGAACTACTTTTCAACACCAAGTTTTCCCCAAAGCAATGGGCAAGCAAAAGCATCTAACAAAGTAATTTTGAATGGGATAAAGAAGAGACTGCAGGCAGCAAAGGGAAAGTGGGTAGACGAATTGCCCAACGTGCTTTGGGCATATCGAACTACGCCGAGAAGATCAACAGGGGAATCCCCCTTTGCCATGGCTTATAGCACAGAAGCAGTCATCCCATTGGAGATCGGCATCCCAGGGATCAGAACCCAGGGAGTAGAAAATGGCACGAATGACACACTCTTAGCCCGAGATCTGGATCTTTTGGAAGAACGAAGAGAGAAAGCTGCAATTCAGCTCGCAGTATACCAGCAACAGCTTGCCAGAGCTTACAACAAGAAGGTCAATCCAAGAGATTTTCAAGTCGGCGACCTAGTCCTGAGGAAAGTCGTCGGCAACAAGAAGGATCCCAGAGAGGGCAAGCTTGGCCCAAACTGGGAAGGACCCTACAGAATTACTTCGGTATTAGGCAATAGAGCTTATCGACTTGAAGATAACGAAGACAAAGTACTGCCAAGACCTTGGAACACTTGTAATTTCAAATTCTTCTATCATTAGATGTACATTATTTTTGGCCGAGGTCATCAATAAAATCTTTTCTCTTTTCTTTAAACACATATGATTGATAAAGTTACATATTGGTGTTTTTTAATGAGAACCCAAGTAGAACTCAGGTTCACATTGGGGGTAGAGAGAAGACAGAGACACTTAATTCACTTGTTGAAATTTGTAGCAATTTACAAATTGAAGTTAAGCTGAGATGGTTCCTTATCTTCACTTGTTGAAATTTGTAGCAATTTACAAGTTGGAAGTTAAGCCGAGATGGTTCCTTATCTTTACTTGTTGAAATTCGTAGCAATTTACAAGTTGGAAGTTAAGCTAAGATGGTTCCTTATCTTCACTTGTTTAAATTTGTAGCAATTTACAAGTTGAAGTTAAGCCGAGATGGTTCCTTATCTTCACTTGTTGAAATTTGTAGCAATTTACAAGTTGAAGTTAAGCCAAGATTACTGTTTCTCTTCGCTTATTTAAATTCGTAGCAATTTACAAGTTGAAGCAAAGCCGAGGTTATTGCTGAACACTTGTAACAATCTACAGTTTGGTTAAACCAAAAAAGATGTTTAACACTTGTTGAAATTTGTAGCAATTTACAAGATAACGTTAAGCCGACATATGATCGTCTGTTGAAATTTATAGCAATTTACAGGTTGAAATAAAAGCTAAGTATATTGTTTAAACACTTGTTGAAATTTGTAACAATTTACAAGTAGATCATTGTTTAGCACTTGTTATAACTTGAGAAATGCTTTCAAAGATAGCATCGAATAGTGTATACTTGTTGAAATTCATGAAAAGTTTACAGGTTAGTATCATACCGAAGTAAAACTTGTAGTTACTAAACCCGAGGTCTTTGACCCCAAGAAGATTGCACAAAGGAGGCAAAGTATGAAAGGCATGCCAAATATTCTAAGTATAGAACCATGCAGAAGCAATCAAGAGAAAATAAAGACTAAAGCATTCAGAGAAAAACAGTTGCAGTTGTGTACAAAGAAGGCACTACAGCCTAACCAAAAGAAAATTACTCGGCAGTGACAAAGATAGGCACATCGGCCACAAAAAGAAGCTTACATTGTCCAAAAAACAGAAAAGTAAAAAAGTTCAAACAAAGAAAGACATTGGAGTCAGGCTTCTTCAGCATCAACAGCTGGATGGGTTGGAACCTCGGAGGATTCTGGTGGAACCACCTCGGCAATCTTTTCCGCCGCCAACTCAGCGTCAATTTCGGCAAGTGTTTGATCAAGACTTCTATCAACTGGAGGAACATCAGATGATGCTTACTCAGGAGTGGTCTCCTTGATAACCTCTTCATCCTCCTCACGAGTCAAGTTTAGGACTTGATCATCCTGAGGAGGGGACTTGGTCTTACTAACATCTTTGGGCTTCCTTACCAAAGCCTCATCATCATCCTTATCCTCATCCTCAGATTCAGACTCAGATTCATCTTCAGCTTGGCTTGGCGGTGGAGGTGGAGGAAATGGAAGAGGAATAGAGTCGGCTTGGCGCAGTGGTGAATTGTCAGGAAGATTAAGTTTCTTTGCAAGGGCCATCCAACCAAGGGAAAAGCCCCTGTTACACGCCTGCCTAACTTGTAGTTTGTATTCCTCTGTGACATCGGCCATACCTTGAGCATAGGCCTTTTCGTCAGCCGATTTGATATCGGTGTCTTTAGTAGATAAAGCCTCTTGAAGTTCCTTTTCGGCTTGGGCCTTTTTGTCCTCGGCCTTTCTCTTCTCGGCCTCGGCGACCTTCTTAATAGCCTCGGCAGATTCGGCCTTTTCTTGGGCTAGGGTTTGGGCTTTGGTGGCAGCCTCAGCCTGGTCTTCAAGCTTCTTCATCTTTGTCAGAAAAGTTTTGTTTTCCTTCTTTAGGGCAGAAACCTCCCGCCTCATATCGGCCAACTTCTCCCTCGTTTCAAAAGCTTGCATGGAGAGAGAATGGGCATGTTGAATAGCCTGAAAGAACCCAAGGGAAAAATTATTACCAAACTTTACAAGTATAGAAAAAGAGGCAGAAAGACAAGTTGCCAAATGGGGAAACTTACTTGTACAGAACGTTGGAGCATGAGGGCGTAGTTCTCGTACTCGCTTATCTTGGCATTCCGCTCAAGATCGCCAAGAAGGAGAACAGCAGTACTGAGTGCCACGCCGACATTGATGTCATCGGCACTGTCACAAGCTAGAATAGGCTTATCTTCCAGGGTGATTTCAGGCACCCAGGGGACTCTCGGTATTTTAGAACCCGAGGTCGTCGCAGACGATGACCTCGGCTTCTTTGATTGAATGGACTCTGATGGCTGTGTTTCAGCAGACCTTTTTGTGGGAACGGAAGCGGTCTTCCCGCTCTCAGCCAGTTTGGATATAGGTAAAGTGTCCTCAGACTCAACTTGAGTCACTTTAGCCTTTGGCTGGGCTTTCTTGGTTCTCTTCGGCTTTGGTTGGGGCGTGGTTTGTGTCGGCTGAGCGTCAACGTCCGTAGGAAGGTCGGCTAGGAGATCTTGGGCAACAGGCTTTGGGCGACCTATCTCAGCAGTTTTGACAAGTCGTCGCCGACGTTTTCTTTCTAGTATTGGGATTAAGTATGGGGTTAAAGTTGACGGTTGATCGGCTGGATCAGAGGTTGACCCTTGATCACCTCGAGATGTTGATGCGGTTTGTAGAGTAGTAGCAGAGCGAGGAGATAAGCTCTTCTTCTTTCTTTTCGGGACGTCGGGCAGTGTAGACTTGTACGTCGAAATAAAATTCAGTACCAGTGGAGCCTTGCGCTTTTGGATTGGCAGATCTAGGAGCCTCTTTAAGTCTTTGCTGGGAACGTAGGATTGGCGAAAGTCTTTTGGTGGCTTACGAATGTCTGCAAGAAGAAACAGACATTAGAAACAGATAAAGTATTAAAGACTTGAACAGAAACAACTAAAGTATTGACGCTGGACTCTTACCCTTGCCCTCTTTAACTGATCGGGGAAGAGGGTAGAGATGGGTGCCCTCGTTTGCTCCAAACTCCCAATTTCCCGATGCAATAACATAATCGTCTCCAACCCCCTTGTTGGAGTCTGGGAGGTCGGCTACGATTTTGTATTATGTCGACCTCGGCTTAAGATAATAAACGAAGCCTTTTTCCTTCAGGTTAAGGGGGCACATGGTATAACAGTACTGGATGTCGGCAAGGGTGATCCTAGCGTTCTCCTGCATAGCTAGAACTATGATGCCATTGATCACTCGATAAGAGTTTATGGCAAGTTGCATAGGGTTCAACTTGTAAAAGTGAAGAATTTCGCGAAAGAGAATGTTAAGTGGGAGCCGGAGTCCACACTCAGTAAAAGCTACTATGGGAAAGGGCATTGAATCATCTGTGGGCATGATGGAGTCGTTATCTTCAGCCAGCCTCAGATGGACATCGGTAGGAATAGAGAACTCTTGCCTAAAGTACTCAAGTTTGGTCGGGGTGTCTACCCTATGTCTCCACATACCCATAATGTCGGCCTAAAATCAAAGGGCTAGGTTTCAGAAAAAAGATGCTCTTAAGAGGTTATCAGGACCTCGGCAAAACCCTAGGTATATGCTGGTAAGGATTGTTTCAGTTTTTTCCTAAGAATTGATAGGTTCTATAGACAAATCCCAAACCTAAATCTATGAAGGCAAAGATTGAAAGCAAAAATTGAAGGTAAAGATCTGGCAAAGACACAAAAAACAGAAAACAAAGGCGAAGTTTCATAAACAAGAACAGGGATGGGCTATCAAGAACATGAAGAATACGAGAAATAAAGAACCAAGATCAGTGGCAAAAATACAGTGAAGTGGTGTAATGGCGCGTGTGTTCAAGATATAGGCAAGGGCCAAATCAAGGAATAAACACATTCAGATGTATGATTCACAAAATAGATATTTGAGCAAGGCAATAATAACAGGAGATTCCAGAAACGGTCAAGAATTGAAATCAGAAGTAACAGTTGCTTACCAGAAAAAATGAAGCCGATGTAAGGATTGCCGAAGTCAGTCGGTAGTTACAGATGTGGCAGAACGACGAAAGTTCCACCAGGAAGACAAATACAGAGCTTGGAGCCTCAGTAATGGCGGATTTGAAAGAAAGAGTTTTAGAGAGAGAAGAGAGCAAGTGAATCAAAGCACAAAGTGAAAAGACGAAAGCAAAGATAGTGTCTTTATTGAAAACGTGAAACGGCGGCAAAATAAGGCATTTATTGCGCTTGGAAAACCGCATGTGTCAGACGGCGCAGACAGATTAAGACAGCTTACAAGCGCGTCACATGCACGGGCCAGTAAAGATGAAACATATGCAGGAAACGGTTGAGAAGTAATGCATGACAGCGCATGTGCGTGGGAAAGTTCATTTGAGTTCTTGTTCTTGAAAACAAGACATATCGGCTTGACATGAATGATCTCGGTCGAAGAGTTCTTACGCCGAGGTACTAGAAGACAATACCAATATAGGTTCCATCACCTCAAAATGCCGAGGTAATAGAACCTAGGGGGCAGTTGTGGGGATGTATTTTTTAAATTCCAACACGTAGCAAGGTGACGCCGACGTGTCAGCCGAAGTGCCACGTGTCCTGGTTGTGACGCCGAGGTTATCTCGGCGAGGCCGAGGTTATCTCCAAAGATATCGGAATCCGAGATAAGCGGATAATGGATAAGGGAGTTGTATAGATTGCACTGAAAGTCTCATAAAGTCAATAATATTAAAATATAAATAAATAAAAACCTCTTATTGATATTGTCCTAAAATAGAAGAAAAATCCAAGTTGTGATAAGAAGCAAAGTAGAGAGACGTGTGTAATTTACACTTTAAAAAATTGCATAGATTGCATTGAAAGAAAAGTGTCATAAAGTCGATAAAAAATTTAAATAATAAAAAAAACTCTTATTGACATTTTCCTTGAGGCCTAATTGAGGTTTGCACTTCCTGACAACTCTCATGCTAATAATGATTCTATACATTAGTCTGTGAACAAGATTTCATTGTGTGATATTATTAATCAATCAAGAACAATAGAAAATGGGAAGCATTCCAGAGGTTCGACTTGGTTCAACTAATGCGACGATTCCAACCATTCTGAATGCACTAAAACTCGGGTATAGGCACTTTGATGCTGTTGCAGTTTACTATTCAGAGCAGACCCTTGGTGAAGTCATAGCACAAGTTCTACAGCTCGGCCTCATTCAATCTCGCACTGAGTTTTTTATCACATCAAAGTTTTGGTGCTCCAATGCACACCCTGACCGTGTCCCCCAGCACTGCAAAATACTTTGCAGTAAGATAGATAATTTTCATTCATATACTAAATATGCTACCGAAATTTTTGCCACGTTTAGAAATTTTATCTTTGCAGCCGTATTTTTTATTTATTTTTTTGGATAGTCAAAAAGAAAGTAAATTAAAAATAATTAAACATTACAAAGGGAGAGAGAGAGAGATAGAGAGAGAGAGATAACAAGAAATCCCAACAAAAAAGATAACGTTGCCAAGTTGGCTACACAACATTCACAACCACACTTCTAACATAAATTATCTTTGCAGCTGCTGAATACAACATTAATAAAAAAGTTATTCTCTGGTTGTGAAGCAACATGTTTGATGTTTAATCACCTCTACTTTAGCTCTTAAGAAACTAACCTTTTTTTTATTTTATTTTTTTATTATCAGCAAAACTAGCTCTAAGAGCATCTCCAGCAAGGACAGTCAAAATAGTTATTAAAAATTTCACTTAACTATTTTAGTTAATCATTTTTTTAATATACACTCCAACAAAGCTATCTACTTTAACTATCTTTTATTAAAATATTCTTATACTTTAAATATCTTCTATTAAAATATTCTTAGAAACAAAAGTTTAAATTAAAAAAGGATAAAAAAAAATTAAGAGCCAGTGCACAGTACCTCGTCTTTCCTAGCGAGGTACTGTAGCAAAATGTTACTTTGGCTTCACATTAGCTAGCCTGCTGGAGAAGCTATTGTAGAGTTTTTGGTGAAATGAAAAGACTTCTAGAGATGTTCTAAGAAATTAAGGCCAAGTTTGGGAAGATTAAAAAAGTACATTTTTTTGTCTTTTTGGACTAAAAAATTGAGGTTGAAAATATGGATGTTTGGGTTAACTTTTTGACTTTTTATTGAAAAATGTGTAGAAAAATAGAGAGGTGATGTGACCCATATAACTTATTTGGGAGATGCTAGGCAATAAAATAAATTCAAAATAAGTATTGTTGACTTTTGGTGAATAGTGTTAACTTTTTAACTTTTTGAGTAACTTTTTGACTTTTTGACTTTTTTTAAAGTCCCCAAACTTAACTTTACCCAGAAAACAATCCTTGTTTTCACAAGTTCACACAATTCCTCCATAACAGGATGGCAGCCATTGAAAACAAATTTATTCTTTTGTTTCCATATTGACCAAAAAACTGCAAGTGGGATTGCTCTTCCATATCTTCCTTTCAGAATTTTGTTTTCCCATCTGCGTCCAAACCATCAATGCAATATTCCTTTCACTGAGCTAGGCATAGCCCATTGGATGCCCCACCAATTCAAAATTGCTGACCATACTCGCCAAATGGGTTGGCACATCAACAGCATATGGTTCAAATCTTCAGCCTCAGGCTTACAGAAAACACACAAAGTGTATGCATTTCCACCTAATACACCAATGTGATGCAGTTTGGAACTTATTTGGTTGATAGTGGAATCGGATTTCGATCCCGTGGACGTACCTCACATTGAGGGAACCACGTAAAATTCTTGTGTTGTTTTTATTTAATTTTTCCGCATTAGTTTTTATTCCCATTGATTGATTTACTTGTGGGGACTCACATCGATTTTCCCTAACACCATTTGCATTAGAATAGGAAAATGAGATTGCTTGAAAATAGCATTGTGTAATTCAAATACATAAAATATTTATTATATAATTGTGTATCAATTAAGTAATAATAATAAAAAAAATTAATAAACCCAAGGTCCCAAGTAATTTTCATTCCTCTCATCTAATTAATTTTGATATTTTTTTACAAAATGAGACTTGATCTGAACACCAAATCTAGTGCCTTCACTTAATAACAGTATTAGGGGGTGACAGAAATGATGTCAAACATTTTAAAACTTTTTTTTTTTTACATTTTAATCTATATTTTCTCTTTTCAGTAATTTTAAAATATTATAGTCAATTTTTTTAATCTTTTAGATCTACTTACTTATTTAAATACAGTTGACATGAGCAAAATTTGTTAAAAATATTTTAAAAATTCACTAATACAAAAAAAAATTTAAAATTAAAATTAAAAATACAAAAATTCAATACATTTTCATATATATTTTTTTTATAGTTATTGAATTTTGTTTATATTTCTTCACAACATTTTATTTTTTATTTGTATTTAAATTATGTGGATCTGAAATGTAAAAATAAAAAAAATAATAAAATATTTAAAAAATTTACTAAACATAAAAAAAATTGTTTTTGAAAATTTCAAACTAAATAGAGTGACATTTTCCAAATTTAAGGAGAAACAACTAAAGGACTTACTACCCAAAATGGTCGTAGAGTTAAAGGAGAGGCAACCAGAGCGTTTACCACCTAAGAGGTTGCATAGTCAATTCTCACAGAGGCCAAACATCTCTGTCGTTAATATCAGGATTTTGAAATTAGTCAAGGTGCACATAAATTAGTTTGAACACACATTTATCAAAAAAATATCAAAAAATATTAAAACATAAATAATAATCAATAGAGAGAGAGAGAGAGATCAACATGGTCTTCTACGGAGATCAAAGGAGGAATCTCATTTTTTTTTTCTCTGTACATTCTTATAACTATCCCGTCTCATATTGAAAGTTTGAATGAGTGGTTATGGATATATAAGATACCATTGGCTTAAAGTTTTGAATCATGTTAATAGGTTCACTAATTACTTGTATATGTGGGTCACTGTTCACGAGCGCTTGGATTTATAAGTGGCCGAGTTTAGTTTCTCTAGACCCACAAATTACTTAGACAAGCTGCCTACATGATTAGACTAAATTCATACGTCTCTTCAAATTGCCCTTAAAAAGAAAAAAAATCTGAGTTGTACGAAGAAGCAAAGTAATTAGACTAGGCCAGCATAAAAGAAGAAAAATCCTAGTCGTGACAAGAAACAGAGTAATTAGACTAGCTGTGTAATGTACACCTAAAAAAATTGTATAGATTGCACTGAAAGTCTCATAAAGTTAACAATATTAAAATATAAATAAATAAAAAACCTCTTATTGATATTGTCCTAAAATAGAAGAAAAATCCAAGTTGTGATAAGAAGCAAAGTAGAGAGACGTGTGTAATTTACGCCTCAAAAAATTGGATACATTGCATTGACAAGCCTCATAAAGTCAATACAAATTTTAAATAATAAAAAAAATTCTTATTGACATTTTTCTCGAGACCTGATTGAGGTTTGCCTGACCTGACAACCCCATGTTGATAATGATTCTTTGCCCTTCTTTATAGTAATTTTGAATGATTTAAATAAATATATTTTTTAATTTTTTATAAAATATGAGTTGGGTATAGATTGAGTTTGAAGTGATGTGCAAGGTCGACCCTGAGATTTAGGGGGCCTAAGGCGAATTTTGGAAATGGGGGCCCCTCTTACATTAAAAAAAAAAAATTCATAGATAAAACGATAAGTTATAACTTTTTTATTCGTTTGTAGCCACAAAAAAATTTACTTGTACATATAATTATTAAAATTATAAACAAAACAATTTAATCAAACAAAAGTAGGACAAAAAAATTAGGAAAAAATTATTCAATTAAAACTGATAAAGACCTAAGTAAAAAAATTTGGGCAAAATTATTTATTCCACTAAAATCTAATAGATAAAGAAGGTAAAAAAAAAAATTAGGGCCCATATATTGTTTGTATTATTTTCTTGGGCCCAAACACTTTGTTTAATATATATATATATATATATATTTTATTTTAATAAATATGGGCCAAACTACACTTACAAATAAATTTAGAACAAACTACACTAATAAATAAATATAGACTAAACCATATATGGACCCAATAAAATATTTTAGGGCCCTTTAAATTGATTCAAAAATCAAAAAAAAAACATTGAGCCTATAATATTTTATCAAATTTGGGGCCCTAATTTTGGGGCCTAAGGCTCAGGCCTTACTGGCCTTAGGCCAGGGCCGGCCCTGGTAATAGGTAGAGAGGTAATGTAACTTAAATAAGATGATGTATTTCAATAAGATTATACTTTTTGACTTTTTTAAGTTATGACAAACAAGACATCGGCAAAAAGTCATTACAAAAGTCAAAAAATTTAAACTATTCACACTTTTTTGGCAGGAAAACTGCAACACTGGTCAGACACCAAAAAGACCGAAATGCCCCTGTTTTTTGTCCACAAATTGAAGTCAAGTGTGGACAAGCAACCTGTACAAAAAAATAAACAAAACAAAACAAAACAAAACACTTTATACATATCTTCTCTGGACCCCCACCTCACATGTATCTTGTCACGTAACGCACAGTTAGTACCAATAGGGGCGTAGGGGCAAACAGGCCATTTACATATTTATTACAATATTATAATACATATTTTTGGTTTTTGTCCACAAATTGAAGTCAAGAT
Organism: Camellia sinensis; assembly: GCF_004153795.1. NCBI lineage: Eukaryota > Viridiplantae > Streptophyta > Magnoliopsida > Ericales > Theaceae > Camellia > Camellia sinensis. The sequence goes on along the minus strand of NW_021027154.1, from coordinate 813,203 downwards.
GTACTATCAAAAGGGTAATTTTGGAAAATCAACTTTTTTCAAATCCAATAAGTGTACTACCAAAAAAAGTTGGATTCCCCAAAAGGGATCAATATTTTGGGACGGAGGGAGTACAAAACACTTTGTACGATGTATATATCTTCTCTGGACCCCTATCTCACATTGAATGCACAAGCCGTGTATCTTGTCACGTAACGCAGAGTCAGTACCAATAGGGGAGTAGGGGCAAATAGGTCATTTACATATTTATTACAATATTATAATATATATTTTTTTTTGTAAAAAATCAAAAAATTAAGTAAAAAATGCACTTATATAGATCATCCCTATAAAACTTTTTTAACCAAAAAATCAAAAAATACATTTTTTTAATTTTTCTTCATATTAATTTTTATTTCCATTGATTGATTTACTTTCGTTTGGTAAACATTTCAAAATATAATTATATTCATTGATTTGAGTGTGTTGTTTATTTGGAGTATTCAAAACTCAATTCAAAACATAATCATTACTTTTCAAAACTCATAACCAAACACATAATTCAAAACTATTTTCAAAACTCATTTCAAATCAATATTTTAATTTTTAAGATTTTAAACATTTTAATATTTAAATATGTTACGATTTTTTTAATTTTTTGAATATTTTAAATATTTTAATTTCAAAATATTACGATTTTAATTTTTTAAATTTTCAAATATTTTATAAAAATAAATTCAAACTTTATTTTATAAAAATATTTTTAAATATTTTAATTTTTTGGTTATGTATTTGGTTATGATTTGAGTGTTGAGTTGTGAAAGTAGTATGGAGTTTCGAGTTATGCGTTTGGTTATGAGTTTTAAAAATAATTCTTAATTGAGTTTTGTTTTATGTGTTTGGTTACGATTTGAGTATAGAGTTGTTTTTAAATTTAAAATATTAAAATTTTAAATTATTTAAAGAACGTAAATTAAAGAACAAGAACTAATTAATGTATAAAAAAAAAAA
>NW_021027154.1:745827-807185 GCF_004153795.1 Camellia sinensis | reverse complement strand
AAGGCCGAGATGAGCAAGATTAGAAGTTGTGATAGAGGTATTTTACCCGAAGAGATTGCACAGTCAAGGTGTACTTTGAAGACATGCAAATTTTTCTAAGTATAGAATCATACAAAAGCAGAAAAAAGAAGACATTCATTCATCAGAGTATTACTAAAAATGCATTTAAAGAAGAAAGAAGGTACTTCGGCCTGAATATTGAAAAATAAATTCAGACTACAAAAATGGCACGTCGGCCGGATTAAAAGCATACAAAGAAGGACAAAGTACAAGGTACAAGGTACAAGGAGTAAAAGAAGGAAACAAAACTAACTCGGCATCAATGGCAGGATATAGAATTATCACCTGAACCTGAAAATGATGTTCCCATAAAGGGTGAGCCACAGCCCAGTAGAAATATACTAAACCAAATATAAGCATTGAATAAAGCATTAGTATTTAATAGATAGTTAACCAAGATAATCAATTACATCATTATACAGTCTCATGACACTAATGTCTAAAACACGTTTTACTTTCCAGCATTATCAATATGGCTCAGAACCTGGCCAAACTTACAACAGTGAACTATATATATATCATATTCACATTATTCCAATGTCAACAAACAATTGAGACTCAGGCTCAAATCAAAACACTTCATACTTCCAGTTTGATACACATTTTAGTGTTGTATCAATAAAACACTTCAATAAAAATAAGCACACATAAAAGTGATGCTAATGGAGTCCATCCCCTGTCTCCTCCCAAACAAAATCCGGTTTAGAGGTCCATCCCCTATCTTCCCCTAAACCGTGGAGTACATCCCCTATCTCCTCCCAAACAAAACAATGTATGCAAACACATAACATATACAACACACAATCAATACACATAATGTCTGTATTAATTCAGCAGTCAAAATTGATGACTTAATCAATGATTAGTTTCAGTTATCCCTAATCCACATGCAGTGTCTACAACAAGCATGACTATCCTCCACCGATAGCCCAAAACAGTTATTTCTAGACTTGGAAAATAAATATATCAACAATTCAATAAGCGAGTGAACTAAATTATCCAACTACACCATTTAATCAATGAATTCCTCAATTTCATGAATTTAATAAAATTCCCCAATTTCCTTAAATTAATTATTCAAATTAATTTACTAAAACAACTAGGGTTTTTCCCCAAATTACCAAAGTACTCCCAACATATCAAAATACCAAAACTTAGAACAAAACTTATAGGATGGAGTAGGAAATCCCTACCTCGAAGAAAATAACCCGAATGGAGAAGACGGAGATGAAGACCAAAGACCAACGTGCTCCAAATCCCAAGTTTCTCAGATTAAAACGAAGCCCTCAACCCACTCTAACTTTTAAATAAAGGACCAAGGTTAGATACTCACCCTAGGTAGATCAATTCTTAGAGAGAAGACAAGTTTAGAGAGAGAAAAAGAGAAAGAAACCCTCAAGGGACGGTTTTTAAAAGTTAAGAAAGGAAAAGTAGGTCAAAAAGTGATCCAAAAAGTGAAATCACGGACTGATGTAGTCGATTCCCCGCTCGAGCGTGGAAAACCCCGCTCGAGCGTCAGACACAGACTCACGCTCGAGCGTGAAAAGAGACGCTCGAGCGTCGATTGCACACTTCCAGAAGTTTTGCAGGCGATGGTACACGCTCGAGCGTCAAACTATCCGCTCGAGCGGAGGGATAAAATCAAGAGATCACGCTCGAGCGTAAAAACTGCCGCTCGAGCGGACGAACTGCAGAGTAAAGTACTGGGAGATGGAAAATCACGCTCGAGCGTCAAAACTACCGCTCGAGCGGAGAAGCAACAACGAAGAGCCCGCTCGAGCGTAAAAACTTCCGCTCGAGCGTGAAGGCCAAAATCTGGGCATCACCTATTGGCATCTAAATTCAACCAACCTGTACCAGACCCGCCCAACACAATCTATACTTCAAATACAAAGAGATTAAAGGACAACAACAACCAATAAATAATGACAGGATCCACTGAACCTAAGTCCGGATACAATAATCTAAAGAGAAAAGACCGGGGTCGCTATAAGGATTGATAAAAAAAGCATCAATCTGGTCTTCTACGGAGATCAAAGGAGGAATCTCATTTTTTTTTTCTCTGTACATTCCTTAACGATGCCGTCTCATATCGAAAGTTTGAATGAGTGATCGTGGATATATAAGACACCATTAGCTTAAAGTTTTGGATCATGTTAGTAGGTCCACTGATTACTTGGGCCAACAAGTAGTGGATTGTTACAAATGATTTCAAAACCGAACTATATATGTGGGTCACTATTCATGAACCCTTGGATTTATAAGTGACAGAGTTTAACTTTTGGGTCATATTAGTAAACCCACAAGTTACTTAGCCCAGCTGCCTACATGATTAGACTAAATTCATATGTCTCTTCAAATTGTCCTTAAAAAGAAAAAAAATCTGAGTTGTATGAAGAAGCAAAGTAATTAGACTGGCCAGCATAAAAGAAGAAAAATCCTAGTCGTGACAAGAAACAAAGTAATTAGACTAGCTGTGTAATTTATACCTAAAAAAATTGTATATATTGCACTGAAAGTCATATAAAGTCAACAATATTAAAATATAAATAAATAAAAAATCTCTTATTGATATTGTCCTAAAATAGAAGAAAAGTCCTAGTCGTGATAAGAAGCAAAGTAGAGAGACGTGCGTAATTTACACCTCAAAAAATTGGATAGATTGCATTGAAAAGTCTCATAAAGTCAATAAAAATTTTAAATAATAAAAAAAATTCTTATTGACATTTTCCGGGAGGCTGCCCTCCTGACAACTCCCATGTTAATAATGATTCTTTGTCCTTCTTAGGATGGTTTGTGATGATCTAAATAAATATATTTTTTGATTTTTTATGAAATATGAATTGAGTATAGATTGGATTTGAAGTGATGTGATAGAGAGGTAATGTGACTTACATAAAATGATGTGATTTCAATAGAATAGTACTTTTTAACTTTTTTAAATTATGACAAACAAGAACTAGGCAAAAAGTCATTATAAAATTCAAAAAGTTTTTACTATTCACATTTTTTTGGCAGGAAAACTGCAACACTGGTCAGATGCTAAAAAGACCGAAATGCCCCTATTTTTTGCCCACAAATTGAAGTCAAGTGTGGACAAGCAACCTGTACAAAAAAATAAAAAACAAAACAAAACAAAACAAAACACTTTGTACATATCTTCTCTGGACCCCCACATCACATGTATCTTGTCACGTAACGCACAGTTAGTACCAATAGGGGCGTAGAGGCAAACAGGCCATTTACATATTTATTACAATATTATAATACATATTTTTGGTTTTTGTCCACAAATTGAAGTCAAGTGTGGACAAGCAACTTGTACAAAAAAAAAAACAAAAAACAAAGCACTTTGTACATATCTTCTCTGGACCCCTACCTCACATGTATCTTGTCACGTAACGCACAGTCAGGACCAATAGGGGAGTAGGGGCAAACAGGTCATTTATATATTTATTACAATATTATAATACATATTTTTTTTGTAAAAAATTAAAAAGTTACGCAAAAAATACACTTATATAGGTCATTCATATAAAACTTTTTCCCTATAAAACTTTTTTAACCAAAAAATCAAAAAATACATCATCCCAAACAACTCCTTTATATATTGGTCTATGAACAAGATTTCATTGTGTGATATTATTAATCAATCAAGAACAATAGAAAATGAGAAGCATTCCAGAGGTTCGACTTGGTTCAACTAATGCGACAATTCCAGTAGTAGGCTTCGGAACGGCTGCTTGGCCTTTTGTTGCATCAGAAACCATGAAAGAATCCATTTTGAATGCACTAAAACTCGGGTATAGGCACTTTGATGCTGCTGCAGTTTACCAGTCAGAGCAAACCCTTGGTGAAGCCATAACACAAGCTCTACAGCTCGGCCTCATTCAATCTCGCACTGAGCTTTTCATCACATCAAAGCTTTGGTGCTCCGATGCACACCCTGACCGTGTCCTCCCAGCATTGCAAAATACTTTGCAGTAAGATAGATAATTTTCATTCATATACTAATAATTGACAAAGTTATACATATTACTTGATTTTTATTATGTTTCATTACATGTATTTTAGGAGACTTGGGTTGGAGTATTTAGATCTATATCTCATTCACTTCCCAATCAGCTTGAAATTAGGGGGCTACGAGGTGCCTTTCAGTAATAAGGACCTTCTTCCCATGGACTTCAAGGCTGTTTGGGAAGCTATGGAGGAGTGTCATAAACTCGGCCTCGCCAAGCATATAGGAGTTAGCAACTTCTCTTGCAAAAAGATTCAACAGTTACTTCTCACATCAAAGATCCCTCCAGCTGTCAATCAAGTGAGTGCCCTATTTTTGAAAGATGAAGTCCATCATATTATGATGTAGATCCAACTACTTAATTCATCTCTTTAAATATGCTACCGAAATTTTTGCTATGTTTTAGAAATTTTATTTTTGCAGCCGTTTTTTTTTTTTTTTTCATCGTCAAAAAGAAAGTAAGATTGTGTTTGGTTATGTGTTCCAAACACATTTCCACCCACTCATTTGAATATGATGTTTGTTTTGAGTTTTCAAATTATAATTTCAAATCTACTTTTAAAAACTCCTTTCCAGGCTGGAAAATTTGGCTAACCCGGTCGTCCCCCGGACGTCCAACCGATTGACCAGAACAGTGTTCATTTTTTTTCCCTTGGACACCTGTTATTTTTATATTGTAAATAGAAAAATATTTTTAGAATTTTTTAAATTTTTATATGAGTTTTGAGTAGAATTTTGGATTGTGTGTTTAGTTATGAGTTGTAAATTTTTTAATCAAATAACTTTTTTAATTTCAAAAACTCAAAACTCCCTCCAAAACTCAATTCAGAACTCATAACCAAACAAAATTTCCACACTCAAATCATATTTTCAAAACTCACAAATTCAAAATACAACTCTATTTTCAAATCATATTTAAAAAATTTACCAAACGCTACCTAAAATTTTATTAAAAATAATTAAACATTACAAAGGAAGAGAGAGAAAGAGAAGAACAAAAATGATTGAGAGCTCTAATTTTGGGACTTTAAGAGGAGCTCTAATTGTGGGACACACCATGTGATGTGATATTTATGCTTACTTATTTGTGTTTTTTTTTTTTTTTAATATTTTTTTTCTATAGAACTCATATTAACTCTAATTTTAAAGCTCTTAATCACTGCTCTAACAAGAAATCCAATAACGTTGCCAAGTTGGCAACACAACATTCACAGTCGTACTTCAAACATCAATTATCTTTGCAGCTGCTGAATACAACATCAATAAAAAAAAGTTATTCTCTGGTTGCGAAGCAACATCTTTGATGTTTAATCACCTCTACTTTAGCTCTAAGAAACTAGAGCTTTTTTTTTTTTTTTTTAATCAGTAAAAAGAAATTTTATTGATGAAAATATTAAAGTACAAAGAGAACAATGATGCACAACAATAAAGAGATACAAGTGTAAAGAGCATCACAGTGAAACTTAAATAATCCCAATGAGGATGATACGAATAAACAAGCCCAATCATCTGGAAGCATTTGGTGAGAGACCAACTGAAACGGAAAAAAAAACAAACAAAAAGAAAAAACAGAGTAAACAAAAGCAACAGAGAACACAAGCATTAATTCACCCCCTATATCACCCACTACAAGTTCGCAACATCTACATAAGCTCCACTTGAGTTCCAACGACATATACTTGTGAACTCCCAAGTCATCCAAGCCCTTGTCATTTCTTCACCCCAACAACAGCAGCCATAGGATTCCAAGCTTAAGAAACCAACCTGCTACAGACAACACCAGCTCAGAAAACCCCTTATCCGCACCAGATTCAGCAACTCCTTTATGTGCATGCCTTATTTGATTCAGATTTGAAATGAAATCGTTAACTGATAAAACACCCCTTCAGTGTTGAACTTTACCCAGAAAGCAATCCTCGTTTTCACAAGTTCACACAATTCCTCCATATCAGGATGGCAGCCATTGAAAACACATTTATTCCTTACTTTCCATATTGACCAAAAAACTGCAAGTGGGATTGCTCGTCCATATTCCTTTCAAAATTTTGTTTTCCCATCTGTGTCCAGACCACCAATGCAATATTCCTTCCACTGAGCTAGGCATAGCCCATTAGATGCCCCACCAATTCAAAATTGCTGACCATACTCGCCAAATGGGTTGGCACATCAACAACATATGGTTCAAATCTTCAGACCCAGTCTTACAGAAAACACATTTGCATTTCCACCTAATACACCGATGTGACGCAGAAAAACAGAAGTTTTCAATTTCCCTTTCCAAGCTAACCAGCCCATAACTTAACTTTTGGAGGAGTTACATTTTTCCACAGCAAATCAGTAATAATTTTAATTGGGCCACAAGTAGAATCACACCAACTATATGCAGAGGAGATACTGCACTCACACCTGATGGTGAAGCCTTCCAGCTTAAACTGTCAACTTGCCCCAATCTAATATGTGGTATAACAGTTAAAAAGTTATAGAGCCTGGCACCTCCTCTTCTTCCCAAGCAAATAAACTCCTTCTGAAAGACAAACCCCAATCATAAGAATTCCCCCTTTTATCATGGAACCATTTAAGCTGTGTTTGGTTGGGGGATTTGGGAAATGATTTGAAAAGGGATTTGGAAAGGAAAAGGGAAAGGGAAAAGTTAAGTGAAATATGAATAAAATATACCTATATTTCACCTAGTTTCACGCCCATTTTCATTTTCCTTTCCAAATTCCTTCCCAAATTTCTCAAACGAGCACAGCATTAAGAGATCCCTCCTTCTCTGTTGACTAGCTATAGAGTCTTGGAAATTCATCTTTAAGAATTCGACTTCCACACCAATTGCCCAACCAAACTAGCTTCTTCTCTTCTAAGAAAGTAGCTTGAATTCAATCACCCCACAGTTTGTCATGTCACTTTAGAAGAAGAATTACCATTTTGAGAATTTTGCTTGCCTCCAGTACAAAAAAAATTCTCAAGTGTTTTGCAGAACTCAAGTGTTTTCTCCAATTTATCTACTTTCATTTGAGATGATTCTTTGATTTGTTAGCGTCTATTTTTCATTTATTTATTTGTAATTCCATTTCAAATATGGATCCTATATTTTGGGGTTAATTAATGTCATTTCTTGTAATAAAAATAAATAATAAAAAAAAACATGTGATTTTTTAAAAATCATACTAGTATGTTAACATGTATTATTGCATTGCGAATTGAATAATGAAGGTGGAGGTGAACCCAGTTTGGCAGCAAAAGAAGTTAAGGGAATTCTGCGAGAAAAAGGGTATCCATGTTACAGCATACTCACCTTTAGGTGCTAGAGGAGCCCTGTGGGGAACCAACCAAGTCATGGATTGTGAGACACTCAAAGAGATTGCTGATGCTAAAGGCAAGACTGTTGCTCAGGTAACATTTTATGTTTAGGAGATTTATGTGTAGGTCATAATATGTAAATTTATTGTTCAATGGGTCCTATGATAATTAATGGCATTTTTCATCAAACACTATCAAAAAAATGTCACTAATTATTAATTTAAATGTCACTAAATGTCAGAAAATTTTCAGTGACAGTTTAAAAATTTTGTCACAAGAAATGTCACCAATTATAAGTTTTAGCGACAGTTTAAAAAATATGACAAAAAAAGTCGCTAATTTTTAACTTTCAATGATAGTTTAATAAATTTGTCACAGAAAAAGTTACTAAGGCCAAGTTTGGCAAGTTACCAAAAAATTAAAAAGTCAAAAAGTTACTCAAAAAGTTAAAAAGTTATTACTATTCACCAAAAGTCAAAAATTACAACTGCAAAACTCTCAATCCTAATTTTTCCATACACACTAATTTATACAATTTTTTAATACACTACAATTTTTTCATATACATTTTTCTATAAAAAGTCAAAAAGTTAACCCAAACATCTATATTTTTTTCCTCAATTTTTTAGTCCAAAAAGACAAAAAGTACACTAATTTAAGACACCCCAAACAACCCATAATTGTAAGTTTTAATAACAATTTATAAAAATCGTGACAAAAAAAACTCACTAATTGTCAATTTTTAGCGATATGTGCAAAAAATCGTTACAAAAAATTATTTTTAGCAAGGATTTTATTATGACTTATTTTCAATAGGATTTTATGGAAATTAAGTTCAACACTATTAAGAACTACTAATAATTTATTCTTATTTTTAGTCAAATGCCTTGGGCTCTAATACCACATGTAAGAAATTATTGCAATGACAATATTAGCAAACAAAACGAGAGGATATGTTTACCACTCTTCCCATGTGTGATAGGTTACACAAGCTTATAACCAATATCTATAGGTGACTAGGTAATAACTATTGACCCAAATTTCAATCCAATTAGAACTCCACCTATCACAAGTCCTATTGGGCACACTCACTAAAATTCTAGGGAAAGTTACGGGCCAATCCTTTGGACCGGACTTAATTCTCATGAGGTACTGACTCAAAAAGATTTAGCACATCTTTCCATTTTACCCTTGACATTCAGTCCAAATAAAGAAATCAATCAACCATTCTACTTTCTCTCTCTCTCTCTCTCTCTCTCTCTCTCTCTTTCTCTGTCACAACTGTTCGAATCTCTCTCTCTTAACCAGCCACCGAAGACCACTTCTGACTGCCGGCGACCATCATCGACCTCTGATGACTCCTTTGGCCTTCATCTTTGACTGTCGACAGCCATTACTGACCTCCAACAACTACCTCCAAACTTTGATAATATTTTTTTGTGAGGCCATTTTCCATCTCCACCATGTCAATACCACCAGTACCTTCTCAAACAAGGTGGCAACATTAGATAAAAAGAAGAATAAGGATGAAGAAAATGAAGAAGAGAGATGAAGAATCCTTACTAGAAAATAATTCTTCACATTCGTAGATTAACACAAAGAATCAAAGACAACTCTAGTAAAAAAATTTATGATTGATACATTCAGTGATAAATTTAATCACTGTCTGCTTGTTAAAAATTACAAAATCTCATCATCATCATCACAAATCAACACAAGATTCAAAGACATATTCAATGATAAATTTATCATTGATTGTTTTTAAAAAATTACAAAAAGAAAATCTTATCATCATTGTCACAAATCAACACAAGATTCAAAGACATATTCAGCGTCAAATTTATCACTAATAGACACATTCACTGATAAATTTCTCACTGATTGTTTGTTAAAAAATTATAAAAAGAAAATCTCGTCATTATCGTCACAAATCAACACAAAGATTCAAAGACATATTCAGTGATAAATTTATCACTAATAGACACATTTACATAAATTTCTCACTGATTGTTAGTTACAAAATTATAAAAAGAAAATCTCGTAATCATCGTCACAAATCAACACAAAGATTTGAAGACATATTCAATGATAAATTTATCACTGATAGACACATTCATTGATAAATTTCTCACTGACTACTTGTTAAAAAATTACAAAAAGAAAATCTTATCATCATCGTAACAAATCAACACAAGATTCAAAGATATATATTAGTGATAAATTTATCACTGATATATTAAACCCTTGTTTGCAATAGATTTTGAGAGAAATAAAGAGAGAGGGAGGGAGGGAGGGAGAGACGAGATTTGGAAAATCAATGTTGCTTGTAGTTGTTTGAGGTCGATTTCACAGTAGAAACAACTAGATCAATGTAGATCTAGGACGGAGTATTTGGCGATGACATAGTGTAAATCGATGATGGCGAACATGGTTAGTAAACAGTGACGGTGAATTGGAGCTGGTGAAGTATAGATCGGCGACGGTGGATATGATTGGTGAACGATGGTGGTGGTAGTGGCCAACGAAGGTGGTGGTGGTCTGTAACAGACGACTGTGGTGGTGGTGGTGGTAGGTGGATGGCCATGGTCATGACAACGGTGGTGGTATTTTCTAGAAAGAGAGAAAGAAAGAGATATGGATTGAAAATCCAAACCCAAACTCACATCACAGTATTTTGATGGCAAAAAACAAACAGAACACGGCAAAAATAGGGGAAAACAAAAAAGGGGTAAAACGTTACAAAGAATAGAGCTCTAGAACTTATTGGAGCATAAGATCAATCTTTAGGACTAAGAGAGGAATAACTATAAAAAGCAGGACCGGCCAGTAAAAATCCCAAAATTGTACAACTATTAGTCTGTACTCTCTATAATACCTGGTCTAAAGGTCAAATCATAATCACTATGCAAATACTAAACCATGAGATCATAGGTGACAATTTTAGTAAGATCACCTTCATTGATTTGAGTTTTATTAAACAAAACAAAATATGAGTTATGAAATCCAAATTAGAATAATCTACAACTAATTCTTCTGTCATGTTTATTCTATTTAGAGTGTGAGTCTTCATATTATCTAAATGTTGCTACATTGATAGGTTTGCTTGAGATGGGTTTATGAGCAAGGAGTGAGCGTACTTGTGAAGAGCTTTAACAAAGAGCGGATCAAAGAAAATCTTGACATATTTGATTGGATGCTAAGTCCCGAAGAGTCTCAGAAGATTGACCGAATTCCACAACAAAGAGGGTATCTTGGACTCCAGTTCATATCCGACCAAGGCCCTTATAAATCTGTTGAGGAGTTTTGGGATGAAGAGATTTAATGTTTTATTAAAAGCTTCCTTCTAGTAATGAATAAGTTGGAGAGCGTGTTATAACTTGTTAAGGTTATAATTTGAAGAACAAATTTGTTGTTTTTGGCTTATTGTAACAGGACATTCTTAGTGCATGAAATTTCTATTACTGCAGATATGAGGGGGGTCAGATATATGTCCTCTTATTCCTCCTACGCAAAAGACTATTATATTATAAGTTCGTGTTCATCGATTATGTTTCTAGTGTGCCTTTTATTTATTCATTTTCTCCCAAACAAAATGATACTTTACGAGAAAAATTAATAAAGTAACAGAGATATCAAAAAGAATAATACCAAAATTATCTTCATCATGAGATTATATTTTAATTGTTAAATTCCTAAAGAAGTCAAAAATTGACATGTGGGTGGCAACATATTGACGCAATAGATATATCAAAATGAGTAATACCAAAAACATCATCGTCATGGGATTAATTTTAGTTGTTCAATTCCTAAAGAAATCAAAAATTGACCGGTGGGTGGCAACATATTATTAACTTCCCACTCGTTAACATCACTGAAAATGATACAAATTGTGTGAGTGATTTTCTGACCACACTGCCCGACTTAGTCTTCAGCTGGAGAACACTGGCAGAATAGATGGCACATTGCTGACCTGCAACAGAAAGAGAAGGCTCCGGCGGTGGTTCTTCCACCCGGAGGTACTCCGACGATCAAGTCAGTACTCAATATCTCTCAAAGATAATCAATCATCTATTCAACTCACAAGCTTGAGCATAAAAAACATACCTTAGACCCATGGGGGTGCTTCTCTTTTATAGCCAACATAAACCTAGTCCAAATAGAAACCTAACTTCTATGGACTCAGGATTACTGCTAATCTGGGACTCTCAGTGGGATTAGGATAAACTCTCTAAGAGTCTTATCTTTACCCAAACTGAAGTCTTCTCCCAATCTAGGACTCTTGTCCCTTATCCATGTTGAGTTCTCTCTTCATTCTAGGACTCTTGTCCCTTATCCACTTATCTCGGATTTCGATATCTTCGGAGATAACCTCGGCCTAACCGAGATGACCTCGGCATAACTACCACGACACGTGGAACCTCGGCTGACACGTCGGCGTCACCATGCCACATGTTGGTACTGAAAAAATATATCCCCACAACTGCCCCCTAGGTTCTATTACCTCGGTTGCAAAAAAAAAATAAAATTATGCACTGTTTCAGTCAATCAGCCGGACGATCGACTAGCCAAATTTTCCTACATTGGATAGAGTTTTCAAAAGTAAGTGTGGAATTAATTTTTTAAAACCATAAACAAATACCACGTTCAAAACAATACACCTCCTAGCCGAGGTTCTTGTTCCATTAATTCGTAAACTCCAAGAGCTTTGCAACTGCTCCACTCACATTCTTCGGTGGGTTTCCGATTTCCAGTTATCTATTTTACTCCGGCGATCTTCATATCAGCGTTCAAAACTCTTTTATTAAGCTCAATCTTTCATAACTCTTCTGAATCCGTTTACTTGCCCTCTATTGTCATATATTTTCGTCTGTTTTCAAGTTTTTGATTGTCTGAATGCCTGGCACTACCCTTGTCATATCCGCTTTCTGTTGCTAGCATCATGTCTGGGTCATTACTTTCTTGTTCTTCACATACTTGCTTAGTACCTGTGCACTTGGTTTTATTCTTGAACTTTGTCGTCTTCTTGACTATTTTTCTCTTTTTTCATTTAATCCTCTGGCTTTTTTTTCCTTTCTAGCTCTTTTGCTTAAATCCGTCATTGTTCCAAGCTTTCAAGCTTCTGCAACTGTCTTCATTCCTCTCCTTCGGTGAAGCTTACGTCATTCTGTCATTTTGTCAGACTTCGGCAATTCTCAATCCGGCTTCCCTCTTTCTGGTAAGCCACTTTTCCTCCTGGTTTTATTTCTTGTTGCTTTCCAAGAAGCTCTGCTTCATTGTTAATCACCATTGCTGTTTTACCCGTTGTTTCCAAATCATCTTCTTGAATACACAATGTTCACACATCTGTTGATTTCTGCCACTGTTCTTGGCTTGACACACCTGTGCAATCTTTTTGTCTTGATTTCCTGATAGCTTCATCACCATTTTTGATTTACGAATTACATTCTTGTTTCTGTTTTCTGTGTCTTTTCCCAGAGTTTTGCTTTCAATCCTTGCTTTCAAAACGCTGAGGTGCCAATCGCCGAGAAAAGCTTTGATCAAACTCTTCAGGAGATTGATGCTGAGCTCGTGGCTGAGAAGGCTACTGAGAAGTTCTTTTCAACTGTCTTCTGGGGGTGAGACACAACGTGCCGCTGATGCCGAGTAGTTTGCTTCTTTCTTGAAATTGATGCCGAGGTAACGGTAGAGAAGCTCTTCCAACTGACTGCCGAGGCTGAACCATCGTCGTCCGTCGAAGCAGATCAGTCTGACGTTTGTTGCTTTCAGTCCCTAGTTCTTTAAGGTCTTCATTTTTGTACTTGCCAACCTTCTCAGCTCTTAACAAGCTTGTTGGTCATCTCGGATGATCACATCTCGGAAACGTCTTTCAGTGTTATCTCGGCTATACCAAACTTGTAAATTGCTACAAATTTCAACAAGTGGTAGACTTCATAATCTTTGGTTAACTCATCTTGTAATGTGCTCAAAAATTTCAACAAGTATTATCATTCCTTCTTCCACTGCATTTGATAGCCATGTCGAGTAATTGACTTTTCTGATGGCCCTGGCCTCCAGAAGTCTGTCTACTTCTTCCTCTACTGCTTTGACGTGCATCAACGTCGGTCCTCTTGCTCGTTGGATTACAGGTTTGGCCGACCTGTCGACGTTCAGTTGGTGGCAAGTGACCTCGGGGTCAATGCCAGGCATTTCGTAAGGTGTCCAAGCAAATACCTCAATGTTTGCTCTCAAAAAAAGCTTCCAATTCTCTTTCTTCTTCTTCGGCTAAGCCTGAGCCGAGAAGAAAGAAACATTCTTCATCCCCCTCCTGGACGAGGAGTTTCTTCAGTGCCTCTTTACTTTTCTCGGCTGGCTCCTTACAGACATCATCTAGGACCTCTATGTTCTCGTTTTCAATCTCTGCCTTTTCTGGTTCTCGAATGCTGCAGGTGGATTTCATTGCTGCCATGGAGTAATTCTCCGTCTGTAGTTGATCCCTTCTGACTTCTTCAATCCCATGTTCTGTTGGGAACCGCAATAGTTGATGCAATGTTGAGGGACCTGTCCCCATTGCATGCAACCATGATCTTCCCAAGATTTGTAAGGAGATGGAGTGTCGATGATGGTGAATTCTGTTGTGATCTTTCTGGTGCCAGCCTGCACCTCCGAGCTTACTGCTCTTAGTGGCCATGTCGGAGTTCTAATGAACCTAACCATTAGGCCATTGGATTGCTCCATATCGTCTGGATGAAAGCCGGGCTCCTTGTAACATCGGACATATATGATGTCACAAGAGCTTCCTTGGTCAATCAGGATACGTTTCACTTGGCACTCCCCAATCCGGAGGGATGCTACCAAAGCATCATTATGCGGGTGCTGGACCATCTCGAGGTCGGCTTCAGTAAAAGACACTACTGGTCCCAAGCACTCATCTGCCCAATGTCTCTTGTCCCCGACTTGGTAGACATGTTGCAGATGCTTCACCTTCTGAGTCTCCCCCCTAATTTCGTTTTCGTTGACCCTCGAGTGAATTACATTAATTACCCGAGGTCCTCCTGCCTGAGGTTGCTGTGCTGGGGGAGGCAGAACTGTTGGCGCCTGACGCAGTTTTGCCTGTTCTGGTCTCATCGACGAGGTCCCTTCAGATGGTCTTGCCTCATCAGATCTTCTAAGTGAGCATTTAGTGCTTTGCAGCCCTGAGTCATATGTCCGTCTTCAGCATACACCTTTAGCTGTGCAATCTTCCTCGAGGTATAATACCTCGGTTGTACCCATTAATCGGTTTATCTCGGCTTTGACCTAACACTTTGAAAATATTTATCATAATATTTCCACAAGTGTTATTTTATAACTTGATACTTCACTTTTTAGCAAGACTTCTGTCTTCAATTTCCTTCCATGTCTTGGAAATATGGTAATCTCGGCGAGTATGTAGATACTTCTTTCAACATAACATTGGTTTAACTTGTAAATTTTTGCTCAAAAAATTTCAACAAGTATTTAACCATAGTCTTCAACTTGTAAACTCTTCTCAAGTTTCAACAAGTGTTTGAGCATCTTCTCGGTTTAACCTAACTTGTAAACTTTTCTCATGTTTTAACATCATCTCAGCTTAACTTCGGTTAAGCATCATCTCGGTTTAACTTCGGTTAAACATCATCTCAGCTTAACTTCGGTTAAGCATCATCTCGGGTTAACTTCGGTTAACCATTATCTCGGCTTAACTTCGGTTAAGAATCATCTGGGCTTAACTTTGGTTAAGCATCATTTGGGCTTAACTTCGGTTAAGTATCATCTCGGGTTAACTTCGGTTAACCATTATCTCGGCTTGACTTCGGTTAAGAATCATCTCGACTTAACTTCGGTTAAGCATTATCTCGGCTTAACTTCGGTTAAGAATCATCTCGGCTTAACTTCGGTTAAGCATCATCTCGGTTTAACTTCGGTTAAACGTCATTTGGGCTTAACTTCGGTTAAGAATCATCTCGGCTTAACTTTGGTTAAGCATCATCTCGGTTTAACTTCGGTTAAACATCATCTGGGCTTAACTTCGGTTAAGAATCATCTCGGCTTAACTTCGGTTTAAGCATCATCTCGGTTTAACTTCGGTTAAACATCATCTGGGCTTAACTTCGGTTAACCATTATCTCGGCTTAACTTCGGTTAAGAATCATTTGGGCTTAACTTCGGTTAAGTATCATCTCGGCTTAACTTCGGTTAAGCATCATCTCGGTTTAACTTCGGTTAAGCATCATCTCGGTTTAACTTCGGTTAAGCATCATCTCAGCTTAACTTCGGTTAAGCATCATCTCGGGTTAACTTCGGTTAACCCTCACCTCAGTTTTTGAAGTTTTTCCTTTTTTGTCGCTTGTACTCTTGTACCTTTTTGTTTTTTTTAGACAATGTAAGCTCTGCATATGGCCGATGTGCCTCCTTGTTCTTGAATGTCTAATGCAACTTTCCTTCTCTGAATGCTTGTGCCTTTGTCTTTTCTTTACTGCCTTTGCATGATCCTATACTTAAAATATTTTGCGTGTCTTTAGTATGCTCTTCCTTCTTTGTGCAACCTTCTCGGGGTGACATACCTCAGGTATACAAACTGATGATTTACTTCGGCAATAACTTGTCCTGTAAACTTTGCATAAATTCCAACAGATATAAAACACATACTGTTTTAATTTCAACCTATAAACTTTCCTCAAGTTATAACAAGTGTTAAATAATGATCTACTTGTAAATTGCTACAAATTTCAACAAGTGAAGATAAGGAATAATCTCGGCTTAACTTCAACTTGTAAATTGCTACAAATTTCAACAAGTGTTAAACATATTCTTCTTCTCTCTGCCTCTTGTTAGCTGGATCCATTGTTACCTCAGCCTCGTTTTGGCGAGCCGTTTCTTTTCTCATGTTTTTTATAAGCCTCTGCATCCTTTTGTCCGTAGGGTCACCAGAATCCCTTTGATATGGTTCTGTAGGCAAGGGATATGCCCCGTGCATAGCTTCCACATACTCCTTTGTGGTCTTTACAACAGGTCTTCATCTTGGCTAACTTCAGTCCGATCTTGTGTGTTTCTTTTTTATCTTCTGGGATCTGAGATTTGCTCACTGAGCTCTTCTCTTCTCGGGTTTAAGTGCCGAGCTCTTGTCTTCTGGAATCTTGGATCTGCTCATTCAGGTTGAGCTCTTTTTTTCTCGGGCCTACTTATTTAGGCCGAGATCATGTCTTCTGGAATCTTGGATCTGCTCATTCAGGTTGAGCTCTTTGAATGTTATTTTCTTGGGAGCGCCCATGCCCCCTGTCTTTATATCCTTTCTGGAAGGGTCTTCATTCCGATTATGTCGACATATTCTCCATCCTTGCTAAACTAGTCGTTTCCGACACGTTGATCTTGTACGGTGGTGGCCATCTATTCTCCTTTCGTTCCCACAGACGGCGCCAAATTGTGTGAGTGATTTTCTGACCACACTGCCCGACTTAGTCTTCAGCTGGAGAACACTGGCAGAATAGATGGCACCTTGCTGACCTGCAACAGAAAGAGAAGGCTCCGGCGGTGGTTCTTCCACCCGGGGGTACTCCGACAATCAAGTCAGTACTCAATATCTCTCAAAGATAATCAATCATCTATTCAACTCATAAGCTTGAGCATAAAAAACATACCTTAGACCCATGGGGGTGCCTCTCTTTTATAGCCAACATAAACCTAGTCCAAATAGAAACCTAACTTCTATGGACTTAGGATTACTGCTAATCTGGGACTCTCAGTGGGATTAGGATAAACTCTCTAAGAGTCTTATCTTTACCCAAACTGAAGTCTTCTCCCAATCTAGGACTCTTGTCCCTTATCCATGTTGAGTTCTCTCTTCATTCTAGGACTCTTGTCCCTTATCCACTTATCTCGGATTCCGATATCTTCGGAGATAACCTCGGTCTAACCGAGATGACCTCGGCATAACTACCACGACACGTGGAACCTCAGCTGACACGTCGGCGTCACCATGCCACGTGTTGGTAGTCAAAAAATATATCCCCACACAAATTAAGTTTGAAAATTTTGTATCTTCCTAAACCATAAATTTTTGGTAGATGAAGAAATAGATATTCTTCCAGAATTTTTATATATGATATTCCATCATAATAGTGGTATGGATATTCTTTGAAATTGAAAACTATCTTGTTAGATTTTTTTAATGGCCAGTCCATCCAACCATATAATTGTGTTTGAATGTTAAAATATATATATATATATATGATATTCCGTCATAATAATGGTATGGATATTCTTTGAAATTGAAAAGTATCTTGTTAGATTTTTTTTAATGACCAGTCCATCCAACCATATAATTGTGTATGAATGTTAATCTACACATATATATGAAAAATGATTCATCACCCGAATTCAACAGCTCGAATCCCACTCCAAATGACATGGCTGAGATCCATATATATCTTTAAACAACAATGATTCATCCCACTAAAAACATCACCACTAATAGCACTAATGCATTAAAAAAGTAAAAAAAAAAATAAAAAAAATACAACTCCAAGACCAAAACATCACATCATTAATGGCGGGACCCACTGCCACCTAATTAGTGGGAGCACTAATTAGTGCTCCCAAGCATTTTTCATCTTTAAATAGGTCATAAAGCCAATTTTAGAGTCGTGTAAACTTAACTTTATGTTGAGTATGGCAAACACTTCTTTATTATTTATTTGTTATTTTTTTAATGTTCGAACTTTAAAATATAAAAATTTTAATTTTACTTGTCCCTTTTTTGAAATATTTATATACAAATATATCACTCGTATTATGCATGAGATAAAAAAATATTTTATTTATTAAAAATATGATAATTATATTTATTTATTTTTTAATATTTTATCCCTCATAAATAAAATTTTATACATAAATTTAAGGATTTTGTTTCAAATGTTCCTTTACTATAATATATAGTATAGATAGGTTAAAATTGTTGTATTAACAATTAATAATTAAAATTATGCTTTGTTATAAAAAAAAATGACATAGTTCTAATACTTCACTATTTTAGAAAAAAAATATATGAATTTTAAAAAATTATCATATTGGTTTTTGAAAGGAAAATAATTAAAAAAAATTTAAAAACTTAATGAGTAATAAAAAATCGTCGTAACATGTAAAATCACGGTTAAACCAGCAAATCATTCAAACTAAAAATGGTTTAGCTTAATCAGTTAGGTCAAAAGACTAACCAGTTTACATAAAAATTAATTAATTAAAATTTTAAACTGTCACTAAATATGGAAAGCAATCTATTAATTTAAATTTAAAATCGACACAATATAAATTTAAAATTATAATAATATATCTCATAATTTATAAATCTTAAATACAAATTTAAAATTATCATAATTATCTCACAATTTTTGTATTAAGATGCAGTAAGAGTGACATTGAGATTATTGATATATCTATATATTTTATAAAAGAATACTTCATTTTTTTCGTTATTTTTCCGATGTGGGATTATCAAATAAAAACTAACCAATGAAGATTTTCTTAATTATTTAAAATTAAGAAAATTAAGAAAATTAGTATATGATATTGAAACTCTCACAAGGCTCCTCATTAAATGGAATGAGAGTATATGATTTACTTTATATGAGTAAAATAACTTATTTTTTCCTTCTTTTCTCGATTTAGGATTATCAAATAAAAGTTAGCAAATAGAGATTTTTTTTAATTGTTTAAAATTAAGAAAATCAAGAAAATTAGTATGAGTTATTGAAACTCTCACAAGGCTTCTCACTAAATTTAAAATCGACACAATATAAATTTAAAATTATAATAATCTATCTCATAATTTATAAACTTTAAATACAAATTTAAAATTATCTTATAATTTTTGTATTAAGGAGCATTAAGAGTGGCATTGAGATTATCAATATATCTATATATTTTATAAAAGAATACTTTTAAGGAGAGATATTATGAGAGTTTCAAAATCCTATACAAAATTATTTTTAAAATCAAAACCTCTATGTGAGATTGTAAAATAAAAGTTAAATAGAAGCTAATTAATGAGAATTTTCTTCATTGTTTAAAATTAATAAAATAAAAAAAAATTAGTATGCGATATTGATCATAAGGCTTCTCACTAAACATCTCATTTTGCTTAGATAAATAGGAGTATAAAATCCACTTTATATAAGTGAAGCAATTCACTTTTTCTTTCTTTTTTTGATGTGAGATTATAAAATAAAAGTTAAATGGAAGCTTGCTAATGAGGATTTTCTTAATTGTTTAAAAGTAGACAATTGTTTGGGTGAAAAATTTATTTCGAATCGAACAATCTTAGCTGTTTAATCTTTAATTAGGTGTTAATTTTTAATTTATTTCGAATCGAACAAACTTAACCAACATATTTTGATAAAAACCGCTAAAATCGTAGTTAAACCAGCGAATCAGTCAAACCGAAAATGATTCATCCTATCCGCTAGGCCAAAGGACCAACTAATTTATACAAAAATTAATTAATTTAAACTGTCTTGAACTGAAACATACACAACACTACAATATTAAATGGGAGTATAAAGTTTATATAGTAAAACAATTCATTTTTTCCTCCTTTTCCCAATGTAGGATTGTAAAATAAAAATAAACAGTTTTTTGGAAGGTAAGTGCATTTCTAATTAAGCAATCTTAGTCGTTCAATTTTTAATATGGTCAATCTTAGTTTATTTCAAATCAAACAAATCTAAGCAATATGTTTTGATAAAACAGTTAAAAATTGCAATTAAACCAGTGAATCAGTTAAATCGAAGTCAAAAGACTAACCAATTTACAACAAAACTAATTAATTAAAACTTTTAAATTTTATTTTAAAATTTAAACCATCTCGACATGAAACATGCACAATACTATAATATTAAATGAAAGTATAAGATTCACTTTATATAAGTGAAACAATTCATTTTTTCTTTCTTTTCTCGATGTGGGATTATAATTATTTTAAAATTAAATATTATAAGAGTTTCAAAATCTCATACAAAATTATTTTTAAAGTTAAAACCTCTATGTGAGATTGTAAAATAAAGTTAAATGGAAGATAATCAATGAAGATTTTTTTAATTGTTTAAAATTAAGAAAAGAAAAAAAAATATTGGTATTGATTATAGGGCTTCTCACTAAAGATCTCTTTTTACTTATATAAATGAAAATATAAAATTCACTTTATATAAGTAAAACAATTCACTTTTTCTTTCTTTTTCCGATGTGAGCTTGTAAAATAAAAGTTAAATGTAAGCTAGCTAATGTAGATTTTCTTAATTGTTTAAAATTAAGAAAATTCAATAATTTATATAAATTGGAGTATAAGATTCACTTTATGTAAATGAAACAATTCATTGTTTTCTCTTTTTCCTGATGTGAGATTGTAAAATGAAAGGTAAATGGAAATTAATTAATGAGAATTTTCTTAATTGTTTAAAATTAAGAAAATTTAATAATTTTAAAATGAGGATTTGGAACTTCTAGAAGGCTTCTCCATCAAAACCCCTTTTATAAGATTCACTTTATATAAGTGAAATAACGTACTTTTTCTTTTTTTTCCTGATGTGGGATTGTAACACTTTATATAAGTGAAATAACTCACTTTTTGTTTCTTTTCTAGATGTGAGATTGTAATTATTTTAAAGTTAAATATTATGAAGGTTTCAAAATCTCATACAAAATTATTTTTAAAATCCAAACGTCTATGTCGGATTGTAAAATAAAAGTTAAATGGAAACTAACTAATGAAGATTTTATTAATTGTTTAAAATTAAGAAAATCAAAAAATGAGTATGTGATATTGATCATAGGGTTTCTCACTAAAAATCTCATTTTACCTATATAAATTAGTTTATTTCAAATTTAATCAATATATTTTGATCAAATCACTAAAATTGTGGTTAAGCTAACGAATCAATTAAATAAAAAATGATTTAGCCTAATTAGCTAGGTCATAATCAATTAAATTAAAACTTTTAAAATTTAAACTATATTGAATTGAAACATGTACAACATTATAATATTGAATGAGATGAAAATATAAGATTCACTTTATATGAGTAAAACAACTCATTTTTTTTCCCTTATTTTCCTGATGTGGGATTATCAAATAAAAGCTAGTTAATAGAGATTTTCTTAATTGTTTAAAATTAAGAAAATCAATAAAATTAGTATCACATATTGAAACTCTCACAATGCTCCTCACTAAATGAGATGAGAGTATACGATTTATTTTATATGAGTAAAACAACTCATTTTTTTCTTTCATTTCCCGATGCGGGATTATTAAATAAAAGTTAGCCAATGAAGATTTTCTTAATTGTTTAAAATTAAGAAAATCAATAAAATTAATATGAGATATTGAAACTCTCACAAGACTTCTCAATAAAAATATAATTTTCCTTATATAATACATAGATAGATAGATTTATAATTTTTTTTGAGATTTTCTAAATAAAATCAATATTAAATATGAAATTTAAAATCTAAAATCGAAATTTTACCGCCGTTCATCTTAAACAATGAGATCTCACTGTACGTGTTGAACAACGAAATTTCACCCTTTTTCTCTTTTTTTATAACTCCAATCGATTGTAATTACATGAAATAAATATATCAATTTTAACCTTGGCATCAATTATTTGATACATTTTTCAAATATATAAATTTTTAAGCAACACTAGTTTATGGGGTAGGTTTAAAATTTAAGGGGTAAATTACACTGACACCTCCTGAGATTTATATTTATTATAATTTCCGCCTTACCTTTTGGAAATTACGTTTCTCCTTCTGAGGTTTAAAGTTTCATTATAGATTACCTCCTCAGTAATTTAATTTTTTTAAATACCAATTTTGCCCTCATTGGGTAAATTACATTGACACCCTCACATTTTAGAAATTACAATCCCCTCCCTAAGGTTTAAAATAGCATTACTAATTGCTCCCTCGGTTAGTATTAGTTGGAAAAAATATTAATTGAAAAAAAAAATTGAAAAAAAAATTTGTTAGTAAATTTTTTAAATTTTTGTTTAAAAACCAACATAAACTCATTTTTTGAATTTATATTTTTTCCTCAAATTTACAAATTGATACAACCATTTATAAACCAAAAAAATTATCGAATAAGTTTTTATGACAGTTTTTAAAATTTTTGTAAATATAAATTGAAAACTGAAAACGAAATGGTTACCAAATAGGTCTCAGATGGTAAAAATATCGTAAAATTAACAAATAATTAAATAAGTTACCAACGTAAGAAATGACTTTTCAAAATATTCTTAAGCTATGTATGGTTTGATTTTTAGAAAAAAAATTTAAAAATTAATTTGGTTAAGAAGTAAAAAATAGAAAATAATTATCATTTAAGGGTAAAAAATAATTATCATTTTAACTTTTGGACAAGTTATATATATATACGTATGGCTGTTTCAATTTAATTTGTAAAAAATTATTTTTAACCACTGGAAAAATAAAAATTATATAAAAATGATAATTATTTTTTATCTTTTATTTCTTAACCAGATTAATTTTTAATTTTTAAATTTTTTTTCTAAACATCAAATCATATGTAGCCTAAGAATTTTCTGATAAGTTATTTCTTACGTTGGTAACTTATTTAATTATTTATTAATTTTATGACATTTTTATCATTTGAAGCCTGTTTGGTAACTATTTTATTTTCAGTTTTCAATTTATATTTACAAAATTTTAAAAAACTGTCATAAAAACTTGTTTGATAATTTTTTTGATTTATAAATAGTTGTCTCAGTTTGTAAATTTGAGAAAAAAACGTAAATTCAAAAAATGAGTTTATGTTGGTTTTTAAACAGAAATTTAAAAAATTTACTAACAAAAAATTTTTCAATTTATTTTTTTTTTCAAATAATTTTTTTTCCAGTTAATTTTTTTTCCAACAAATACTAACCGATGGTGCAATTGGTAATGCTACTTTAAATCTTAGGGAGGAGATTGTAATTTTTAAAATGTAAGGGCTGTCAATGTAATTTACCCAGTGAGGGCAAAATTAGTATTTAAAAAAATTAAATTACTGAGGGAGAAGATGTAATTTTTAAAAGGTGAGAGAGAACTGTAACAAACATAAATTTTAGGGGGTGTCAGCGTAATTTACCCAAATTTAAATGAATACATTCGCTTCAAGGTGGGGTAAGTAGGCCTTAGATCAACTGTTGGTTTTAAATGAATAAACAAATATTTTTTAAGCAACACTAATATTTTATTTGATTCATTAAAATGAGAGAGAATGTAATAAAATAATGATTCCTTTGATTTTTCTATGGAATGAATATTCTCTCAAAATAATAAAAAATAATTTCACTTATAATACATTTATCATTGTTATTTTAGTCTAATTAAATATAAGGATGAACATTTTAATAAAATGATATTTTTTTTAGATAGTATAAAATAATCATTTCATGCAACCTAATTCTCGTGAATCAAACCTACCTACGTGGTTTTTTCTAATTTATTTTTATTGGTAAATGTTATCTTTAAATAGATAGTTGGGGATTATTTAGAATGACCTAAATAAGTATATTTTTTATCTTTTTATAAAAAGATGTATAAAAAAATAAAAAAATAAAAAAATAAATTATTTTATGTATGACAAACTAGACCTTAATAAATCTTATTAAAAGAAACTAGCATGTGAGTGGTGTGGTGAGTATTCTTTTTGTTAAAAAATAGATAGTTGATTATTCGCATTCCCACAATCCCATTGGCTTAGAGAAAGTGAGTTTTAAGTCAACTTTAAATATATTATCCGACTTTCGTCAGAAAAATACATTATCCGACTCATTTTCCTTTGTTTGGGGATAAATTACACCAACCCTGAGATTTTTTTCTATTACAGAATCCCCCTCGATGTTTGAAAAATTATACTCCACTCCTAGAGATTTTAAATCATATTACAATTTTACCTCTCCATTAAGTCTATGAATTTTGATGGCATCAATAATAAAAAGAGAGTTGTTATTAGCACTTACCTAATTTTTTTTGGACCCTCCAATTCTCACTTTTTTTTTTTATTATAATTATACTTTGAAGTAAAATTATATTAATTAACAACCTTTAATGGAACACACATCCACCAAATGAAGATAATTAGAATAACACCCTATAATATAGTATACACATCTCCACCCCCACTTAAACATATTCTTCAGCAACCTAAACCCTAAACGTATTCCTCTTTATCACCATCCTAAATCTTAAACTTGTTTTTCTTTATCACCATTTTTGTAACAAAGTAGTAATCGCTATTTTTACGTCCAAACCGATTAATGTTGCAAATAATCCTATTACAAACTCCGAGTTTCTCCAATCAAATTTCCATCTACATTTGTAGTTGTTTTCACCATTCATTGATACTTATAGAGCAATGAAGGACGACGACAACAACTCTAATGAGGTTGGCGTTGCATTGGTAAGTTTATCTATCATGCATTAACGATTCTTAGTCATTTTCAAAGGTAACTATATTATTTGAGCTTGTTTGGTACTAGTTTGTCGATTGTTAAGTTTTTGTTTAGTAATACAATGCTGAACAGAAACATTTAATTAAATAGATGGATTCCGAACAATAATATTTTGTTCAGCACTAGTATGCCGAAAGGTTCAATTTTATAGGATTTTTCCCTTAGTTGTGTTTTTTCTGAGAGTTTTTCCCTCTAAAACCCCATGTATCGAGGGTTTTACCCCAAAATAAATCAATAAAATAAAATGTAATGGGGAGTTGGAGGTTACTTAAGAAAAAGAGAAAAAGATCGTTGAGAAGATTTCCGATGAGATTTTCGACTGATAAGAGAAGGAGAAAAAGAGAGAACGTTGTTCACTGAGAGAATGAGAAAGAGATAGACCCTCATTCACTGAGAGAAGGAGAAAGAAACAATCCATTCGTCATTCTTCAACATAAGAGGGTGTGCAAAATTATGTGGGTGTGCACTTGGGTGTGATAGTATTATGAATAGGGGTAAAATTGATATTAAGTGAGGTTCTCAAAGAAATCTTATTAAAATTTAGGGTAAATTACAAATACACCCCATGAGGTTTGATTAAAATACGAATCGCCTCTTGTGATTTTGGAAATTACATTTTACCTCTTGAGGTTTCTAATTTCATAACAAATCGTCTTTTTTATTAATAAATCATTAAGTTAATTAACAGTTTTTAATGATATTAGAAATTTGTTTCAATTAATAATTTAAGTAATTTTATTATTATATAGGAGAGTAATTTTGAATTTTATTTTTTTAGTTAATTCTGTTAAATAAAAAATACTAATAAGATGGTATTTGTAATTTTTCAAACCAGAGGGAGCAATCTGTACTTTAAGCAAACCTTAGGGGGTATATTTATAATTTACCCATAAAATTTAAGATTTAGTGTAGGAGTTCAAAGAAATTGAAGGTCCAAAGAAATTAGATAAATACTAATAGCAGCCCTATATTAAAATTTAAGATTTAAAATTATATGTGCTAATAGTAACCCTCTAATAAAAATTGTCATGATATCTATTTTAATTTTTTTTTTATTTTTTATTTTTAAGATGGAGAATACGTATTTTAACCTTAATAATCCAAACCCAAAATAACAACCCATATCCATTGTAAGAGCATCCTCAGCAAATTTCTTAAAAATTTACTCTAAAATATCATTGAAAATTTTATTTCCTATTTTAATAATCATTTTTTCATGTACTTTTTTCAACAAATTCTCTGTTCTTTCTCTATTTCATTAAAATAATATTTTTAATTATTTTATATTTTATATTTTTGGAATGGAGGTGCCTGAGATCAATGATGATTGTTGAATAAAGAGTAATTTTTTATTTTTTTAGGAGTGAACCGTAGCTTACGGAGCAATTGTGGTTCAACTTATAATAGGGGCTGGTTTAAGGGAATTCATGGGATTGGCTTTATGAGAAAAAAAATCCCCCTAAAATAGTTAAAAAAATTATGATTAATTACAAATACTTTATGATATTTACTTAAAATATGAATTGCTTTTTGTGATTTGAAAAATGACAAATATCTCTCTATTTAAATTTTTTATTTAACAAAATTAATTAAAAAGATAAAATTTATAACTGTTCACATATACAATAATAAAATTATCTGAATTATTAATTGAAATAAAATGTTAACATTATTAAAAATTATTAATTAACTTGATGATTTATTAATAAAAGGACCTATTTATTATGAAATTAGAAATTTTAAGAGGTATAATATAATTTTTAAAATCACAAAAAGTAATTTATAATTTAAGTAAATCGAATTTGTAATTTATCCAAAAAAAAAAATTAAGATAAGGGATCCAATGGCATGCTCTAAACCCCAAACATATCAGTCTGTGAGAGAGAGGAATAGAGGGAGGAACAGAGATATGGAGGTGGGTGAGGGTAGGGAGGGGTGGGTCACTGCCACTGGTGGAGAAAGTGTGGAGGAGTGGGGATGCCGAGGAAGGGTGGTCCAGAAGCACATCTTAATCCGTAATAGTCTTAACCGATACAATTTCCTTTGGTTTTTATCTTCAGTCTTCAAATTTGGCAGTGGAGCAACGAATGAGGTTCTGGGTTGTGCAATTATGGTCATCACCACCGCTAGTGCTAGAGGTATCAGTAAACCCAGTATCACTCTCCTAGTGGGTTGCTTAACTTGCTTTACTGAATAATGATTCACAACTTCCTCTGTTTCCTCAACATCTGTTCTTTACCGATAGTGTGTCGGTCACTTGTCTTTGTGCATGTCTACCAATTGTTTGTTGATATGCCCAAGTGTGGTGGGCCATATAAGATTGTTGTTCTTCTGCATTTAAGATTAGTGGCACTAGCTGAAGAAGTCCTATTTTCAATTCGGTGCCTTTATTTATTTAATTTGGAGTTATTACAGGCCCCCAAATTGTTCAAATGCCTTTATTTGGTTTTTGGTTATTACTTGCCCTCAAATTGTTTGAATGCTTTTTATTTGGTTATAGCTTCAATTTTTTTGGTGGTAACACTTGATGTTGTGAGTTTTTTCAGATGGGTGGTTGTGGGTATGTGATAGTGGCAGTTGTGGAAAACAGTGATGGTGGATGTGGGAGGAGGGAAGGTGGTGGGGTAAGTTTGGTGGTGGAACATGGTTGTGTTAATTAGTCTTAGAAGAAAAGGCAAACGATAACGAAAAGTGAGAAGATTGTAGTATGGTAAATTTTTTTTTTTTAGTCGAAGGGATTAAGGTCATTCTAGTTTTTCTGTTTCCTCCACTTAGAGATAAATACTGACAGGGAGTGCAACGTAATTTTTAAAACATGAAGAGGGTATTTGTATTAAATTCAAACCTCAAGGAGGGTGAGAGTAATTCACCCTAAATGTAAAGACTAATGAGAACCTCTCATTGACATTTTGCTTGAGTGAGGCTGGGTCAGCCCTGGCAACACCCACACCGATTCTGATTCTATATATTGGTTTGTGGACGAGATTTTATTGTGTAATATTGTTAAGCAATCAATAACAATACAAAATGGGATGCATTCCAGAGGTACGATTGGGTTCAACAAATGTGACCATTCCATTGCTAGGCTTCGGAACAGCTGCTTGGCCTTTTGATGCATTAGAAGAAATCATGAAAGAATCCATTATGAATGCTCTAAAACTCGGGTATAGGCACTTTGATGCGGCTGCAGTTTACTAGTCAGAGCAGACCCATGGTAAAGCCATAGCACAAGCTTTACAGCCCGACCTCATTCAATCTCGCACTGAGCTTTTCATCACATCCATACTTTGGTGCTCCAATGCACACCCTGACCGTGTCCTCCCAGCACTACAAAATACTTTGCAGTAAGATAATATAATTTTCATTTATAATTATAATTAACAAAGTTATACATACTACTTTATTTTGATTATGTTTTAGTACATGTAGTATTTTTAGGAGACTTGGGTTGGAGTATTTAGATCTATATCTCATTCACTTCCTAATCAACTTGAAGTCCGGGGCCTACGAGGTGCCTTTCAGTAATAAGGACCTTCTTCCCATGGATTTCAAGTCTGTGTAAGAAGCTATGGAGGAGTGTCATAAACTCGGCCTCTCCAAGCATATCGAAGTTAGCAATTTCTCTTGCAAGAAGCTTCAACAGTTACTTCTCACATCAAAGATCCCTCAAGCTGTCAATCAAGTCAGTGTTCTATTTTCGACAAATAAGCCCATTATGTTGATTTCAAATAAAGAGATTTGAGAATAAGGAGATAGAAAAACAATGAAAGAAGGTAAGTTGAGATAGAAGATATTTAATAGGATTTTTGTAGCTAGAAAGAAAATTCTTAGCATGATTATTGTAGCTAGAAAGAATATGCTTAGTAAAATTTCAAATAATTATTTTTATATAGCTATTCAATTCTATCATGTTAAGACTATTTAACTCAATCTTAAAATTGATAGATAAACTATCATATCAAGTTAATGTGCTTGAATGATTAAGGTCAAATCCCTTGATTTCAAATTCACATCCACAATTAGTCCTAAGTCACTTCCCTCTAGAACAACAAATATCATATCAATTGTTAATTTTTTTCAAA
Organism: Camellia sinensis; assembly: GCF_004153795.1. Lineage (NCBI taxonomy): Eukaryota > Viridiplantae > Streptophyta > Magnoliopsida > Ericales > Theaceae > Camellia > Camellia sinensis. The sequence goes on along the minus strand of NW_021027154.1, from coordinate 778,215 downwards.
GAATTTTGCAAATGGCCTTGAGTACTTAAAAAAAAAAAAAAATACTAATATCATAATTTCTCAAGCTTGTGCAAAACTCTCATGTTTTCTCCAATCATCAGAAATGATTCTTTGACTTGTTACTTTTTTTTTGGGGGGGGGGGGGGTTTGCGGGGGGATTCTTAGGTTGATTTTATATATTTATTTGTACTTTCATTTCAGATTAAGGTTGCTAAGAAATCAACCAAATTGATAGAAAGAGAACACCAAAGAACGAAAACAACAACTAAGCAACCTAAGAATTTCCATTGCCATTTAACAAAGGAAAGCAAATACCTTTGAAATGAGCAATAAATCCTTTAGAAACTTCTGACTTCACTTCAGAAAAGTTAGCCAATACCAATTGCTAACCAATAATATTTGGGAGTTTTAATTTGAGAGCTCTAATAAAGTTTTAATGATGTAGTGAGTGCCCATGTGATATGGGGGTCAACACTCTTCTCTCTCTATCTCTCTTTACAAAAATGTTTAAGAGCATTAAAAGTGGAGCTCTAATGAGAGCTCTACTTATGTGACATCCACTCATGAATGATTTGATATATGTGTCTTTTATTTATTTATTTATTTTGCTCCATGCCACATCATTAGCATCATTGTTAGAACTCCAACTTTAGATTTATGAATCATTACTCCTCTCTCTACTCTCTGTCTCTTCTACTTCATTAAAACTTTCATTAGGGCAACTCTGTAACTACTCATTTCTAACAGTCTAATACCAAACTGTAAACAAACTTAATCCCTAATTGTCCGTACTTGCAATAGCAGGCAAAAGGCAAAAGCCAACAGAAGTCTTCACTACCTCACATAAAAAATAGAGCATATTCCACACCAAAATCCAAATAAGTCAAAAACAGAATCACGAAGAGCCTAATCTAATTTGCTGCAGATGGTAGACAAAGTCACTAATAAATACTCCATGAGATTTGTTTTTGCCTTGACGCAAAATGCCACTCTTATCTTTGTAAGGTCGAGGATGGAATCCCAATCAGGTTGCAAATTCTGGAAAACCATTTGGTTCCTGGCTAACCAGATTGACCATAGAACTGTGAAAAATATTGCTACCCAAAGGGCCTTATCCTTTTTTCTTACTCTATTTCCATACCACCTGAAAAACAGAGATTTAACAGAATTTGGAGTCACCCATTCAATATGCTACCAGTCATGATTTGAGTTTTGAGTTGTATTTTGAGTTTTAAGTTTTTTAAATGAGTTTTGAAAAAAAAAAAAATTTGTTTGGTTATGAGTTTTGAGTTGTATTTTAAAATGTTTTGGGTTTATTTTTTTAGGATAAATAGTTTTTTATTGTAAATATTTTTTATTTATTTTAATATACGTTATATTTATTACATTTTGCACTGTATTTTTTAAAATATTTTAAATTTTTTATTTTAAATATTTTTTTTTCTAATTTTAAAATTTTTTGAATCGCCCATATATATTTAAATCATAACAAATTATTTGGCCAATACTTAAAAAAATAAAAAAAATATTTTTTTCAAAAAAATAAAAAATAAAAAATATTTTTCTTCAAAAATAAAAATAAAAAAATATTTTTTCAAAACAATATATAATAAAAAATAATAAAGTAAAATATTTTTTATTTTTTTATAAAAAGGTAGAGTTTTGAAAAAGTTTGGTTTTGAGTTTTGAATTATTTGTTTGATTATGAGTTTTGAAAATAATTTTTTAATTGAGTTTTGAATTATATGTTTAATTATGAGATTTAAAAAGAGTTTTGAAATTTTTTGATTCAAATCGCGATTTCAAAACAAAACCAAACGCTACGATTGCTACCCAAATGGCCTTATCATACCACCTATAAAACAGAGATTTAACAGAATTTGGATTCCCCTATTCAATACCCCACCAGTCAAGACAAACCACCCAAGTCTTCCAAACTCTATTACTGGAAAGCAGAACGTGGTCCACTGTTTCAGTATCTGATCTGCAGAAATGACAGACACTCAAATTCGAGTTATTAAGAATGCCAAATTTCAGTAGCAAATCAGCGACTTTGATTCTACCATTCCATGCTAACCATCCAAAAAATTGGACTCTAGGAGGTATGACATTCCCCCAAATGAAGGACATGATTCTCACTTTCGACTCACAGGAGGATTCGAGCCAATTATAAAGGATGTGAATTGAGCAAGTGTTCAAAGGATGGGCCTTCCACTGCAACATATCCTGATTATCATTGAGCTGAAACTGAGCTTGGGAAATGAGATTATGAAAGAATTCTAATGATTCCTCTTCCCAAGGTCGAAGAGCTATTCTAAATGAGCCCTCGCTATCAACTTCCAACTGATCCAGAAAAAATCACAGTGACTCATTTTTAAGCAAAGAAAGGCTAAAAAGTCTTGAAATTCCTTCTTTAGTGGACATGCCTTACGCCACGAATCGTTCCAGAAGGATGCTGATCTTCCATCACCAATGGAAAGCTCAATGTTGGACCCAAAAAAGGAGAACAAGTCAGAGCATCTATCTTTAACAGTTATCCTTCCAAATTCTTGATGAGTGCCGAGAAACTGTGTCAAATGGAAGCCAAGATCTGGGCTCAGTGCTGGACTTGCTGCAAATGATATTCCTTCAAATTGCAGATTTTCAGTTACAAATCTCCACCACCACTTGAGCCACTTGAGCAGAAGGCATTCATTTACAACCCTGATTTTTTTAATCTTGTTTGGATCATAAACCACAAATAAGAGATAAAGTGCAATCTCAACTGGATCAAACAGTGGCTTGTCAAGTACCCCCACAGAAGATGCCAATTAATGATATCAGTAAATGGTAAAGCCTATGGTTTGGGCTAGATGATGTTAATAGAAATTGAGAGATTAGGGTTTTTCGTTTGATAAGCCACTCAAATTATAGTTCTATCCATTAATTTGAGTGTGTTGTTTGTTTTGAGCTTTCAAATCATAGTTCTATACCCGTTTCTCAAAATTTAATTCAAATCTTACACTTTGCTCGATCGGAGAGTGCTATGTGGCTCCTTCCGTTTATGCATGTTCTCTAGAGTCAAATGGCATGACACACGTTCCTTAAATAATGGTAAATGATTATAGGTACGAGATTCACTGTAAATCCCTCAATGTACCCATACCCGGTATTGCTTAGCTGATCGACTATGCCTACTCCGACCAAGTGACCTTCCCTACCTTTTCGCAACCCAACAAGGGGATTCACCTGACCCGGTCCACTGGGCTGGGCTTGAGCTTGAGCTTGGAGGTCAAGTTTTGCTTGAATTTCCGTGCTGCCTATTTATACATCAAAAAAAAAAAGCACTTAAAAATTGCATAATTCAAAGTCTAGAACAAAGTTACAGTGGCTAACAGAAAACAACATATATGGCCACAATCACAATTATGTTCCTATTGCCATATCATAATAATCACAATTCTACTACATATCACAAACCTTAATATTGTATATTGGAATAGGTAAAGGTCATGCCAATTAAAACCTACATCATAATCTCAACAAACAACTAAAAATCTTATGATACTCAATCAATAATGAGAATGATCACTGTCAGTAAGAAAATTTAACCTTGGGCTCTGATTCCACAGGTAGGAAATTTACATAATAATGTAGGAATCGTATCTACTTAATAAAATTAAATTATTGAACCAACATAATAATTTAATAAATAATTGCATACTCGTGTTTATGACCATTGACAAATATTTGCAAACAAAATGAGATGGCATGGTACCACACCCAATCTTCCTATGTGTGAGGCTGATAGGATTTAACAACCATATAACCAATATCTAGAGGTCATTGGGTGTTGTCTACTAACCTAAATTGCATTCCAATTATGACTCCACATGGCACAAGTATTATTGAATTTTACAAGTATTACCTGTACTAGCCGATCTAAAGGTTAATTCATAATCATTGTGCTAATGGTAAACCATTAGATAGTAGGTACCCATTTTACTAAGATCAGCATCTTTAATTCGAGTTTATTTAAACAAATATATATATATATAAGTTATAAAATCCAAAATTAAAACAATAGATACCTAATTCTTTTGTCAAGTGTATTCTATTTAGAGTATAATCCTTACATTATCTTAACGTTGCCACATGGAAAGGTTTGCTTTAGGTGGGTTTATGAGCAAGGAGTGAGCATACTTGTGAATAGCTTTAACAAAGATCGGATCAAAGAAAATCTTGACATATTTGATTGGATGCTAAGCCCCAAAGAGTCTAAGAAGATTGATCAAATTCCATGGAAAAAAGGGTGTCTTGGAATTGAGTTTATATCCGACCAAGGCCCATATAAATCTGTTGAGGAGCTTTGGGATGAAAATATCTAATGTTATATTAAGCAGTTCGATCTGGTAATAATGAATAAGTTGGAAAGGGTGTTATGACTTGTTAAGGTTATAATTTGAAGAAAAAATTTGTTGATTTTGGTTTATTGTGAAAGGATATTCTCTATGCATGAGATTTCTGTCACTATAGATATAAGAATGGTTAGATGTATGTTGTCTTACTTCTACCTAAAATACTTTTATATTTTGTTTGTTTGTATTTTGGTTTTTCAACTTAATTTTGTTCATTTTGCATTCTTCAATTGTGCTTCCAATGTATTGTGCCTTATATTTATTTACTTTTTCCCCTAATGAAATGAAATGTAGCAACCCAGGAGCTGGAGTAGAGAATCTGTTGGAGATGATTTTGAATAATTAACTCCTTAATTTAGTTAAAAAACAAATGTAAGGCATCTGTTGTAGATGCTCTGCCTATTTATATACAAATAAGCACTTAAAATTGCATAATTCAAAGTCTAAACCAAAATTACAGTGGCCAACAAAAAACATATATGGCCAACAATCGCAATCACAATCACAATCACGTTCCTACTGCCATATTCTTATATCCTTCTAATTTTCCAATATGTTTATTCTAACTACGATAACTGTTTGTTCTCAACATGGTATATCCAAATACATAAATTTATGCCATTTAAGGTCTACATCATGATCTCCACTAACAACTGAAAATCTTGTGATGCTTGCAATCAATAATGATATAATAATCACTATTGCTAAGCATATTATAATGTGGGGATCATAACCCAATAGCAATAAATTATTGCAATAACATAATAGTTTGTTAAAAGATTGCATACTTGTGTTAATGATCGTTGACGAATATCAGCAAACAAAACGAGACGATATGGTACCATATCCAGTTTAACCAAGGGATTATAGTCTGTATGATTAGCCGTTGGCCATCATGTCTCCCCTATGATGAGGGCTTGGGTTCCATTCTTAGGAGTGAAATAAGGCAAGACTTACAAGTGCTTGCAAGATGAGGGTGGGAGTTCAATTCCCCTTAGGTGCTAATCTAACTACTAAATTTTGCCGATCAAAAAAACAAAAAACAAAAAAATACCATATCCAGTCTTTCTATGTGTGATAGGATCTCACAAGCTTATAACCAATATCTATTGGTGACTAGATAATAACTGCTAACCCAAATTCCAATCCAATTTGGACTCCACCTATCACAAGCCCTATTCGGCACACTCACTACACTTCTACAGCTATTATCCATAATACCTGGTCTAAAGGTCAAATCATAGTCCCTATGCAAATACTAAACCATTAGATCATAGGTGACGATTTTAGTAAGATCACCATCATTGATTTGAGTTTTGTTAAACGAAACAAAATATGAGTTATGAAGTCCAAATTAGAATAATCTACAACTAATTCTTCCATCGAGTCTTTTCTATTTGATTGGATGCTAAGCCCTGAAGGTGAACTGAACCTGACGGGCCTACTTATTACTAATTAGGAATAATCAAGACAAAGCAAATCTACATGGGATATTCATGTTAGTGGTTAGCCATGATGAACTAAAATTGGGCATTGCATTAACATAAGTTAAGTACAATAACTTAAACCAGAATGGATAAACATTGGGTGAATTTTAAAACAGCCTCAGTCAACAAGCTTATCGATCTTGCATTTACAACATAAAATAATATTAATATTAATAATTTCTTCATTATGGGTTTATAGGATCCCTGCTAATCCATGTGGGTGGCATCATGATCCAAATTTAGTCCAGGATACCCTTTTTGACTTGTCAAAAATTTGTATCATTTCAACTAAATTTTTTTCTAGTCTTTTTCTAATTTCATATTTTATTGGTAAATGTTATTTTAAATAAATAATTTGTAAATTATTAACAAATCTTATTAGAAGAAACTAGCATGAGAATCTTGTCAGGATATTTTTTGTTAAAAAATAAGTAGTTGATTAAGTGGGGTTGCATTGCATGTCATGTTTTCTTTTCTTTTAAAAGGCCTCAAGGTGGAAAGAGACCATTAAAAAAGCCAGTTGTATACTTTATGCACATGGTTGATGGTATTCAGAGTTTTAAAATTTTTAGAAGCACTCATACAATATCTATACCATATCTATACATATCTATACGCATCTGTACATATCTCTACCATATCTCTGAATTATATATACCACACACAATCACTCTAGTAAACCATTGACTCTCTCTCTCTCTCTTTTTTTTTTGTTTTTCTTTTTTCTTTTTTTGGCATTGATAAACTGATAACTGAAACTGCGCTGGTTGGTTTTTTGATCCATGACTAAGGTAAAAGTATCTGGTTTTGTTTGAGAACATCAAACCCAGTACAGAGGCACAAATAATATCTTGTTTCACTTAGGACATTAAAATCAATACAAAGATGCCACAAATATTGACTGATGGTCGTATGGTTCAAGCCAATTCTAAACCATTATTGCTTGGACGAACTTGACCATGAGATTGGACTAATAATCTAACAAAATGTATAATATGATGTTTGGCTAAGAAAAGAGATTTGGACTCATAGACCATCCAGACATGGTATCCCCATGTGGAGGACTATTGAATCCAAAAGGGAGTTAGGGATACAAAATGGAAGAGTAAGGAGAGGTTTGGACTATTTAGCGCACCTAATAATCCTGAATTAAACATGGAATAAATGTTAATCCAGCTTAATGTAGTCCGTCCAAATAAACATGGCCGTAGTGTCAATGGCTCATTAATTCATGAAACCTCATACCTCCTCCATATGTTTATTCGATGTGCTTGTGAGTTTGATCCATTTCTTGCAAATTATCCACAAGCCCAATGCCATATATATATACACTTCTTCAACTTCTCTGTCAGTCAATAAAATTCTCCATAATCCCAAGCAAAAACTATTAGCAATACCCATTACTCATGATCCATGTGAAAAGTCTAAAATTTTTAAAAAATTAGTGAATAGCAAATATATTAAAATGCACGAATGTATTATATTAATATAAAGAGAACCTCTCGTCAACATTTTGCTTGAGGCCTCACTGAGGTAGGGTCATCCCAGGCAACTCCCACACTGATTCTGATGCTATATATTGGTATGTGAACAAGATTTCATTGTAAAATATTGTTAAACAATCAAGAACAATAGAAAATGGGGTGCATTCCAGAGGTACAATTGGGTTCAACAAATGCGACAATTCCATTTCTAGGCTTCGGAACAGCTGATTGGCCTTTTGGTGCATTAGAATAAATCATGAAAAAATCCATTCTGAATGCACTAAAACTTGAGTATAGGCACTTTGATGCGGCTGCAGTTTACCAGTCAGAGCAGACCCTTGGTGAAGCCATAGCACAAGCTCTACAGCTCGGCCTCATTCAATCTCGCACTGAGCTTTTCATCACATCCAAGCTTTGGTGCTCCGATGCACACCCTGACCGTGTCCTCCCGGCACTACAAAATACTTTGCAGTAAGCTAAGACAATTTTCATTTATACTAATAATTAACAAACTTATGCATACTACTTTATTTTGATTCTATTTTATTACATGTATTTTTAGGAGACTTGGGTTGAAGTATTTAGATCTATATCTCATTCACTTCCCAATCAGCTTGAAATCCAGGGGCTATGAGGTGCCTTTCAATAATAAGGACATTTTTCCCATGAATTTCAAGTCTGTGTAGGAAGCTATGGAGGAGTGTCATAAACTTGGCTTCTCCAAGCATATCGGAGTTAGCAACTTCTCTTACAAGAAGTTTCAACAGTTACTTCTCACATCAAAGATCCCTCCAGCTGTCAATCAAGTGAGCGTTCTATTTTCGACAAATAAGTCCATTATGTTGGTTTCAAATAAAGAGATTTAAGAATAAGGAGATAGAAAAACAATCACATCAAAGATCCCTCCAGCTGTCAATCAAGTGAGCGTTCTATTTTCGACAAATAAGTCCATTATGTTGGTTTCAAATAAAGAGATTTAAGAATAAGGAGATAGAAAAACAATGTAAGATGGTAAGTGGACATGAAAGATGTTTAATAGGATTTTTGTAGCTAGAAAGAAAATTCTTAGCACGATTCTAGTAGCTAGAAAGAAAATGCATAGCATAATTTCAAATAATTATTTTTATATAGTTATTTCACTTTTATCATGATAAAACTATTTAACTCAATCTTGAAATTCATAGGTAAACTCTCATATCAAACTTCAAGTTAATGTGCTTGAATGATTAGGGTCAAATCCTCTGATTTCTTTAGAAGAATGTTTGTGGGAGTGGGTTAATGTATCGTGGTTGATTGGATGGGCATAGATGATCCTGGTACTAGCAGGTTTGTTCATGGATTTCTGCAATTGGGAAGCTCTGCTGCTGTGGCTGTGTTTTTGTTTTTGGTTGGTCTGCTTAGTTGATGTGTTGAATATTTTTGCCATGATGCCGTTTTGCAGCTTGGAGTTTTTATTATGTAATCTTTCCAAATTGCATTAATAAATTTTTCTTTTTTGCTGATCAAAAAAATAAAAACCCCTTGATTTCAAATTTACATCCTCAATTAGTCTCAAGTCACTTCCCTCTAGAACAACAAATGTCATATCAATCATTAATTTTTATTTTTTTTTAAGAATTTTGCAAATGACCTCAAGTACTAAAATAATAATAATAATAATATCTGAAGTGTTGTGCAAAACTCTCATGTTTTGACCAAATGATTTGCAATCATTCGAAATGATTCTTTGACTTGTTAGTATCTATTTTTTTGGGGCCTAAAACTCTTAGGTTGATTTTATTTATTTATTTGTACTTTCATTTCAAATTAATGGTATATTTTGGGGTAAATTAATATCATTTCTTGCAATTAAAAAAAGAGAAAGAAAAAGAAGAAGTCATTTCTCAAAAAACTTACTTAGTATAATAATGTAGTGCATTGGATTGTGGGTTGAATAATGAAGGTGGAGATGAGCCCACTTTGGCAGCAAAAGTAGTTAAGGAAATTCTGCGAGAAAAAGGGTATTCATTTTACAGCATACTCACCCTTAGGGGCTAGAGGAACACTGTGGGGAACCAACCAAGTCATGGATTGTGAGATACTAAAAGAGATTGCTGAGGCTAAAGGGAAGACTGTTGCTCAGGTAACATTTTATTCAAATCAAAGTTATATATATATATACGTGTGTAATTCATATCATATTGAAGATCCCTCCATATGATTGGTGGAGCAATCCTGTAACACTTTGCTTGATCAGAGAGTGCTATGTGGCTCCTTCCATCTATGCAGGTTCTCTAGAGCCATTTTCCTAAAATAAAGGTAAATGATTATAGTTATGAGATTCACTGTAAATCCCTCCATGTACACCCTTATCCTGTATTGCTTAGCTGATCGACTATGCCTACTTCGACCAAGTTTTGCTTGAATTGCCATACTGTGCTGCCTATTTATACATCAAAAAAATAAGCACTTAAAAATTGCATAATCCAAAAGTCTAGAACAAAGTTACAATGGCCAACAGAAAACATATATGGCCACAATCACAATCCTGTTCCTATTGCCACATTCTTATCCTTCTAATTGCCTAATATCTTTATTTGAATTGTAAGTATAATTTAATAATTGTTTGTTCAAAATAATCACAATTCTACTACATAATATAAACCTCAATATTGTATATCCGAATACATATAGGTCATGCCAATTAAAATCTACATCATAATCTCAACAAACAACTAAAAATCTTATGATACTCATAATCAATAATGAAAATAATCACTGTTACTAAGAACATTTATCCTTGGGCTTTGTTTCCACATGTAGGAAATAATATAGGAATCGTATCTACTCAATAACAATAAATTATTTTATTTATCAAAAAAAAAAATAACAATAATTTATTGAAACAACATAATAATTTAATTAATAGTGGCATACTCATGTTTATGACCATTGACAAATATTTGCAAACAAAATGAGATGGCTTGGTACCACACCCAATCTTCGAGACTGACAGGATTTAACAACCATATAACCAATATCTATAGGTGACTGGGCAACGATTGGTAACATGAATTCCATTCCAATTATGACTCCACATGGCACAAGTCACACATCAGAATCTTACAACTATTACCCATAATAGCCGATCTAAAGGTTAAATCATAATCATTGTGCTAATAGTAAACTAGTAGATAGTAAGTACCAATTTTACTAAGGTCACCATCATTAATTTGAGTTTATTTAAACAAAACAAAATATGAGTTATAAAATCCAAAATTAAAACAATATATACCTAATTCTTTTGTCGAGTGTAATCTATAACTATAATCTTTACATTATCTTAATGTTGCTACATGAAAAGGTTTGCTTGAGGTGGGTTTATGAGCAAGGAGTGAGCGTACTTGTGAAGAGCTTTAACAAAGAGCGGATGAAAGAAAATCTTGACATATTTGATTGGACACTAAGCCCTGAAGAGTCTAAGAAGATTGATCAAATTCCCCAACAAAAAGGGTGTCCTGGACTCGAGTTCACATCCGACCAAGGCCTATATAAATCTGTTGAGGAGCTTTGGGATGGAAAGATCTAATGTTATATTAAGCAGTTCCATCTGGTAATGAATAAGTTGGAGAGAGTGTTATGACTTTTTAAGGTTATAATTTGAAGGAAAAAATTGTTGCTTTTGGTTTATTGTGAAAGGACATTCTCAATACAAGAGATTTCTGTCACTGCAGATATGGTGATTGTTAGATGTATGTTGACTTACTTCTACGTAAAAAGACTTTTATATTTTGTTTGTTTGTATTTTGATTTTTCAACTTAATTTTGTTCATTTTGCATTCATCAATTCTGCTTCCAGTGTATTGTGCCTTTTATTTATTTACTTTTTCCCCTAATGAAATGAAGTGTTTATGAACCTATGGCATTGTACCAGAGTGTTATGCTTTCTTACTCCCATAGTGGAGGTTGTGAGTTCAAACCTATGTGGGGCACTTGGGTGATCATCTTTCCATTCCCCGTAGATCTAGGCTAGAGTACGTCTTAACAAGTGACGAAGAAAATGATAATTTTATGAGAAAAGTAAAAAAAAAATAAAAAAACGAGGGAGATATCAAAATAAATAATGCTTAAATCAATAAAAAGTTGACATGTTTGTCCACGTCATTAAGAGAAAATTTAGGAATGATGTCTTAAGCGTTTCCCATATCAATACGATTTAAATTGTATGTAACCAAAGAATTATTTGAAAGTTTGCAAGGTTAGACAAATCAACATATGCGGTAGTAAAACTAAACATGAAGGACTTATGTATTGTTAACGAGGGATAAGCAAGACAAAGCAACTCAACATGGGAATTTTTGTCACGCCTTGAATTCAAAGACCTAGAACTGTAAATTGCAACTAAATTATGTTTTCTGATAAAGAATATTAATTTTTGGAGTTAATTGAACATATAAGGGTAACAAAATCACTCAAAAGTCAAAATTATTGACTAAAGCATATGGAGCTCACTAGCCAGCCACGTGCAATCGCACATGCCCACACTATTACAAAAAAGAAAATGCTATGGTGTTAAATTTTTTACCAAATAAATGATCAAATGTCTCGAAAAATTGTAGAATATTTTCGAAATATCACATGTCTGTACTTTTTAACGTATCATCATTCAATATATCCCTTCATGTTCCCCAGTCATTCAATATAATACCTTACATACTCACATTTTTCACCAATCATAATACTACGGAATACCACGTGTCTATACTCCGAAATTACTAAATAATTACTCAAATTTTGCGAATCCCAGGCTCATGTGAAACATTTAGTAATTTATTTAGTAAAAAATTTGGTATCGCTAAAATTACCCTTACAAAAATTTGAGAACTATGATCTTTCATAAACAATCTCAGTTTTTTCCTTCTCATGAAGCGTGATTTTTTTGGATGTGATTGTTTATTTATGGTCATAATCAATCACATTTTTTAACCGTAATTATTTTTACAAACCTGAGATCAATAATATAGTAAGGAGCTCACTTTTTGGAAAAAATCATGATCTTTTATGGTATTATTAATATCAGTTTTATATAATTAAAAAAGAAAACTATGATCTTTATGGACTGATAATCACGGTAAAAAACTATGATATTTTATGCTCCTTTTAAAATAAGAAAATAAAATAAAATAAAAATAGTTTCTTTAACCAAACAGAATAAAAATAAACCCACAATACATATTATCCTTTCTCCTATACTAAATATATTATATCTCATACACTAAATGTATTCATAAAAATCATAAAATTTACAAAATCATATAAATTTTTATGAACTTACATAAATTATTTCATAAAATATATAACTCAAACCATAAAATTATGTGCATGGCAGACACGGGGTGGCAGGCGGGGGCCACCGCCTAGCAAACTTTTAAAAAATTAATTTTTTATTATGCAATTTAAAATATTTATAAAGGAAGTTTGCATTTTGATCCCTTCAAAATATATATAATTTTACTTCAATCCTTCCAAAATCTAAATAATTTTATTTTTGCTATATTAAATTTTGAAAATATTCATTATTTTCATGCAAGTTTTAGTAATTATAAAATAAATTAATATTTTAGTCATCCTAAACCTTTGAAAAATCTCATTACTTTCATGTCATTTTGAGTTTTTATAAAATAAATTAATATTTTAATTTCCAAAATCTAAACCAAACCAAACCAAACCAAGCCTTAAATCTCATTAAATAGGGTCGGCTACATGAATCCTTTTTCTCCATGCGGCCCTATCAAAGGTCATTTCATTGGTCAAATTAAGTAGATCCATATCTCTATTTACAACGCTAGTCAACGTTAATCTAAGCTTACCACGTTCCCTAACACTTCCATCTACCGTTACAGTATCTCATCTCTTCACTACTGCCTCTGTTGGTCTCCGTTGAATATGACCAAACCATCTCAATCGATTCTCTCTCAACTTATCTTCTATTGGTGCTACTCCTACCTATTCCTGAATACATTCATTCCTAATTCTGTCTTGTCTAATCTTACCACACATCCACCCTAGCATCCTTATCTCAGCCACACTCATCTTATCTACATGTTGTTTCTTGGTTGCCCAACACTCCGTCCCATACAACATAACTGGTTTAATAGTCATTCTATAGAACTTACCTTTTAGTCTAGTGGGCATTTGTTTATCGCACAGTACCTCAGACGCACTTCTCCACTTACACCATCCTGCCTTAATCTTATGGACTACATCCGCATCAATCTCCCCTGCTGTTGTGATAATCCCTAAATAACAAAAATGTTCACTCTTAGGCAGTTCTTGATTTTCAATCTTCACTTCTCCTCTGCTTTTATTGTTATTGTTACTAAATTTACATTCCATGTACTCCGTCTTAATTCTGCTTATCCGAAATCTTTTAGATTCAAGAGCTTTTCTCCATATCTATAACTTTGTGTTAACTCATTTTCTAGTCTCATCCACTAGCACAATATCGTCTGCACCATGACACGCCATCTTGAATATTTCTTGTCAACTCATCCATAATTAAAGCAAAAAGATAAGGACTTAAGCATACAACTTTGTACAATTTCTATGTCCGCCACTACACGTAAGAGTTTTCCTAATACTTATTATTTATTGGAGTTGGAGTCATTGCCGTTCGGCTTGCACAATAATGACTGTTGTATAGCTCATGGAAATTATTTCAAATTTTATTTTCATCATCGAAACCGTTAAATTTTTAAAAAATATCTAGTAGAACAAACCTGTAAAAAATCAAGTTGATCGGATATTGATAAACCCTTCATCAACTCACATTTGTATTCAACTTAATACTTATATATTTATTTTTTATATACACAGATTCGAGTTGATGATGGGTTTATAAATATCTGATCAACTTGATTTTTTACAGGCATGTTTTATTCGACGTTCTTTAAAAATTGAACGGTTCGGATGATGAAAATAAAGTCCGAAATAATTCTCAAAAACTGCACAACTTCTTATATATTCTCCTCAGACAATATCAAATTCAAACAATCAGCCTAAGATCTCATGCCAAGGAACAACACCACCATCAAATTCAATAAAACCTCCGAGTGCCAGCCATAGCTATCCACTGAACCAAAAAGATTGACCTCTATCTATCAAAAGGTTTCAAATGGGGCACGTGGTCCCAAAAAAAACAAAAAGAAAAACAATGGAAATAGAAACCCAAAATAGGGGCACCATATATGGTCCTTGGCCATTTTGCTTTGGTTTGAATTGTGAAAGAAAACCAACACCCATACCTCTAGTCTTTATGAATCCTCTTTACTGTTTAGTTTCTTTGGTTTTATCATTTTCTTTTTTTGGTAGTTTTAACATTTTCAAAAATGGGCCTTGCAGTGTTGTTGTGTAGTGTGTGGTATCGAATAAATTAATTAAAAACTTAGTACTAGAAAATTAAATATGTAAATAAATGGAAAGGAAACTGTGACACCTGACCTGACTGCTCTGATAAAACTGTGTGTGTGTGTGTGTGCGTGTGTGTGTGTGTGAGAGAGAGAGAGAGTGAGAGAGAGAGAGAAAATGTGGTATGCTCAAAAGTGGATTTCAGTCACTTTGAAATCTGGGCACTTTCAGAAAAAATTCAATTTTTCACTACCCAGACTCTGATACCAATTGTTGGGGACCGAGGGTACACCAGGAAACACAACCAAGCAATAACACGAGTTTTAACGTGGTTCGGCAAGTCGCCTACGTCCACGAGCAGCGGATTTACTATATGGAGAGAAATGGAAGAATTACAATGGAAACACACTCTGATAGTTGTTCACTCACTCTATCAACTCTCCCCTTAGCCTCTCTATTTATACACATTACAGATGGAGGTGGAGAGGCTGGCCTTGCACATGGCCAGCTATTCCATCACATGGCCAGATCATTTCTTCTCCTTTCGGTGGCCGTCCATGTTGGTTGGCAACATGCTGCAGCTCATGGAGAATCACCTTTGTAGGTTGGCAAGCTAGCTCATGAAGAATCACGTTTGTAAGTTGGCAAGCTTGTGCACATCACTTGTAAAGGGAATCACCCCTCACATGGGGTGATATCCAACAAATCACCCCTTCAACCCATGTGAGTAGTTCGCGGTTGAATCTTTAGCCCAATCTTCAACAAATCTCCACCTTGGCGAGGATTCTCTTATCCAGCATAGTGATCGATCAACACTGCCTTGCACCTAAAGGTGCTCAGTTACGAAAGATGTTAACCAAGTCCAAACAATGTTGGAACTTGATCCCAGAAACCACTTTTGTGAGCATATCGGCCGGATTATCTGCAGTACTAATCTTTTGAAGCAGAATATCCCCTTCATTCACAATTTCTTGGATGAAATGGAAACGGACATCAATGTGCTTGGTGCGGGAATGATGAACCTGGTTCTTTGCCAAACAAATGGCACTCTGACTGTCACAGTACACCTCAACGTGCTTCTGAACAATACCCAAGTCCTCAATCAATCTAGGTAGCCAAATAGCTTCCTTAAAGGCTTCCGTCACTGCCATGTACTCTGCCTCTGTAGTAGACAAAGCCACCGTTGACTGAAGCGTTGACCTCCAACTCACCGGCCCTTTAGCAAGCGTAAATAAATACCCTGTTGTTGATCGGCGTTTGTCCAAGTCACCAGCATAATCTGAGTCCACATATCCAACCAAATTATGCCCGAGTCGGTTATCTCTCTCGAACTTTAATCCCAGATTAACTGTGCCATGTATGTACCTTAGGATCCATTTCACTGCCTGCCAGTGAGCTTTTCCTGGATCATGCATATACCTGCTTACCATACTCACAGCATATGAGATGTCAGGCCTTGTACAAACCATAGCATACATTAATGCACCAACTGCATTTTGCATATGGCCATATGCTTCTGTTCTTCTTCTGTACGTGGAGACATCGAAGCACTGAGCTTGAAATGAGGGGCCAATGGTGTACTCACAGCTTTTGTTTTCCCATTTATGCCAAATCTATCTAACACCTTTTTCAAATATTAAGTTTGTGTTAGATGAACCGTGCCCTTCTTCCTGTCTCTCTTGATCTCCATGCCAAGAATTTTCTTTGCTTCTCCCAAATCCTTCATTTCAAACTCTCTTGCTAACTATGCCTTGAGTTTGTCAATCTCCTCATTTCTCTTTGATGCAATTAACATATCATCTACATATAAGAGCAAATAAATGAATGACCCATCTGGAAGCTTACGGAAATATACACAATGATCAAATTGACTTCTTATGTATTCTTTCTCTATCATGAACCGATCAAATCTTTTGTACCACTGTCTCGGGGATTGCTTCAATCCGTACAACGATTTGTTCAGCTTACAGGCCTAATTCTCTTTTCC
The DNA here is from genome assembly GCF_004153795.1 of Camellia sinensis. Lineage (NCBI taxonomy): Eukaryota > Viridiplantae > Streptophyta > Magnoliopsida > Ericales > Theaceae > Camellia > Camellia sinensis. Next base: position 761,474 of record NW_021027154.1, on the reverse strand, counting down.
AGCAACTTTGAAACCATCTGGCTAGGACATGTATATCTTCTCTTCAAGATCTCCATGTAAAAAGGCAGTTTTGACATCGAGTTGGGCGAGCTCGAGATCAAACTGTGCAACCAAAGCTAGCAAGATACGAATAGACGTGTGCTTCACAACAGGTGAGAATACCTCATTGTAGTCTATTCCTTCCTTTTGGGCATAGCCTTTAGCTACCAATCTGGCTTTGTGTAATAACCCCGATCCGTAATTAGCTACTGATCTGTAATTAATGATGCTAATGAGAGGATTAAAATAAATTATGTGTTTATTCTGTATTTTGCATGATATTTGGCTTTCTATCTGTTGCCTGTAAAAATATCGATTTGGATTTTCCGCTTTAATATGTAAATTGAAAGCCTTATCGGCATCCGAAAACAAAATTGATTACATCAATATGTTATTTGGAATTTTTAAAACCTTGTGGCAAATTTTATTAAAAATTGATTCAAAACGATTAATTAGGCCGTGTTTGGTTAGCCTAATGTCCCAATTAATGCATTATATCATCATAACTATATATGCATCACATTTAGCTCTTTTGAGCTCATTTCATTTCATTTCCCTTGAGTGGAAAAATCTGAGATTTCTTCTTAGAGAGAGAGAGAGAGAGAGTGTGCAATTCTAGAGAGAGAAAATGAGAGATTAAAAAAAGAAGTTGAAGATTTTAGTTGAGTTCATCAATTTTGTGCAAGAGCTAGACTAATTCAAGACTATAGGTATGAATTCAACCCCTAATTTATGAATATAAGTCATCAACATGAAGATTATGAGTTTGAATGTGTATATTGAGCCTAGAATAGAGTTTGAGTTGCAATTCATGCATGCATGTCCATTTTCTTACAAATTGTGCATGATTTCCAAGAATTCTCTCTTGCATGTTTGAAATTCATCTTCAGTTAGGGAAATCATCAAGTTTCAAGTTGTTTTATGGGGTTTGATCATGTTTTGAGGAGTTGGATACAAGAAAAATTCATGCATGCTGTGTTCATGATCATTCATCATGTTTTAAGTTGAAAATGTGAGCTTTTGACAAAACCTTGGGCCATGATTTTATGAAATGATCCTAAATTCTTCATGTTTTACAAGTTTACTATGTTATCTCAAGTTTTGGGGCCCAAGAGATGTGTTTTGAATGTTGGAATTCGAGTTTTGAGGCTTGAGGTGAATCTGGAAATTCCATAATTTGCATCTACGCTCAGCCGTGGGGTATTACGATTGAGCGACCACTCTGGTTGTGTGTGCACGTCCGCTCGACGCGACCAAGTCCGCTCGGCGTGATTGCAAGCTCCCATGTGTTTACAATCGCTCTTCGAGCACAGGAATGTGCGCTCGAGCAGACCATTCACGATTTTGCATGTCCGCTCGGACGTGGAGTTGTAGCTCGAGCGTAGAATTGAGACCAACCAGTACTATTCTCCAAGTCTTGCAAATCGCTCTAGCAAAGGAAGTCTCGCTCAAGCGACCCCTCTCATTTTGCATGTCCGCTCGAGCGGGAATCTTATTTTCAGAAAATTTTGCCTAAGTGTCTCAAACTATGTTTTGGCATCCTCATGTGCATCTTAGGCATTCTATAAGACCTAATTAAGCTTTGATAATGACGGTTTATGGATTAGAAACACATAAGAAAAGATGTCAAGTTCTCGAGACTGCAGTGTGTGTGTTTTAATCTAATGTGCTAAGAATGAACAAGAACCAACGTAATGAAAGTTAAGCTTGTTGGCCACGTGAATGTGTAATAATGAGATATGTTGTGTTATGTACTTTTTTGTAATTGTAGGTCAACGTCTGAAAGATTGATTAACCGTTGCGAGAACCACTGTGAATAACGTTATCGTAAAGATATGTTTATATGAATTATGTTTCCAAATAAAATTTGTAAGCTATGATTTTCTGAAATGATATCTGTTTACGTGAACGAACATCCCAAGTTTGAAATCTATTATGGCATCGCTAGATAGTCCCAAGTCATGGGGGATGGCATGGAAATGCACGGGTCCATGACATAAAGTAATTCACGGGATCTCGTTAGGCCACTCATTGTGGCGATTTGTGTTTAATCGGTAATCGCCGAGAACCGATTACTGCTAGTCGGAAGAACGTTCTGCTGTATGTGTTCTATGTGGGATGTAACATTATTAATGTTCTGATATGGAGATGATTATGCTATGACTTTTTTCCTGGCTATGAATATCATTCGAATTTCGTTCACTAACCCTTTACCTTAATATTCACTGGGGCCTTTAGCTCACTGTTTGTATATTATAATATATTATTATGTATGTATAGGTGAGCATTCTGGAGTTCAAGTCTGGAGACTTTTTGTCTGGATCTGTGTTCTGTTGAGGTTCCCGAAGTGTCTTGTGTTCAAGTTCTGTTGGTTCTGTGTATATATATGACTTGATGTAATTCTGTTGGCTGTACTTCAGATACTCTAATGTGTGTGGGTATAATGTATGATTGACTTTTGGTTATGTATATAAAGTTTTAAATATTCTGTTTCACATAAGTCAGCACAGCTCATTGGACAACTATATTTATGTATTTGCTTCCGCTAGCCCCTTATTATATGCTTATCTGTTCTGAGGCCTTCGGTAATCCAAGGATTACTGGCCGGTTACGATGCTAAACCTATAGGGACAGGTTTGGGTCTTGACACTTTGAATCTGATGTTGTCTTTGCCTGGGATGCCTTCCTTCTTGGTGTAAACCCACTTACACCCAATTGCTTTCTTTCCCTTTGGAAGTTGCACCAACTCCCAAGTCTGGTTCTTGTGAAGTGACCCGATCTCTTCATCCATAGCCTCCTCCCAATTAACACTTTCTGCATTCTGCATGGCTTCTTTGAAAGTGCAAGGAACATTGTCTTCAATGATTGGAAGTGCATAGGCTACCATATCGGTCATCTAACCGGGTTGCTTAGTAACCCTTTTTCCTTTCCTGATTGCATTCTGATTGTTGTGGGGCCTATGGATCTTCATTTTCATTTGAACTCTCGTCAGAGCTATCCACTGAGACTTCTTCAGGACGGTTGATTGGCTTAATAGTCTTTGTTGGAGTCTCAAACTCCACCTGCACTGACTTCTTCAATGCTTCATCATTTTCTTGAGGATTTGGTTGCTTCAGCATTGTAGACTCATCAAAGGTAACGTCTCTTCTAGTGACAACTTTCTTTGATTCAGGGCACCAGAGTCAGTATCCTTTGACACCGTCACTAAAGCCTAAGAAGACAGCTTTCTTGGCTCTAGGATCCAACTTAGATTCTGTAACATGAAAATAGGTTGGACATCCAAAGATACGTAGCTGATCATAATTGGTAGCTGGCACTCCTGACCATACCTCCATGGGAGTCTTGCCATCTAGTACTGTAGTAGGTAGTCTGTTGACAAGATGACGAGCATAGTTCAATGCCTCGCCCCAAAATGCCTTGCTCAATCCAGAATGTGACAGCATACACCGGACTTTATCCACCAAAGTGCGGTTCATGCGTTCTACAACTCTATTTTGCTGCGGTGTTCTAGGAACTGTGAAATGTCTCACTATCCCTTCATTCTGGCAAACCTCAAAGAAGGGATCTGATGTGTATTCCCGACATTGTCAGATCTGAGCTTCTTGATCTTTCTGCCTGTCTGGGTCTCAATCATTTTCTTCCACATAAGAAAGATTTCTAATACTTCATCTTTATGCTTCATTGTGTAAACCCAAACTCTTCTTGAGAAATCATCAATGAACGGCACAAAATAGTGTTTACCTCCCAATGAAGCATTCTTGGAAAGACCCCATACATCGGTGTGAACGTAGTCTAGAATCCCTTTGGTACGATGAATAGCAGTACCAAACTTGATTCTTGTTTGCTTGCCCAGTACACAATGCTCGCAGAACTCAAGCTTCCCTATTTTAGCGCTTTTCAACAGGCCTTGCTTTACCAACCCTTGTAAAGCCTTCTCACCGACATGCCCTAGTCACATGTGCCAAAGTCTGGAAGTGTCTGATACATCATCTTCTGAGCTGGTGGAGACAGCCACTCTTCCTGTGACTGTAGAGCCGTCTAGGAAATATAAATTTCCCTGTCGAGTACCCTTCATTGCAACAAATACTCCTCGAACAACTTTGAGGACTCCACCTTCCATAGTTATTCTGTAACCTTTGGAGTCTAAAACTCCCACTGAGATGAGATTCTTTGTTAAATCTGGTACATACCGAACATCTTCAAGAATTCTGATTGTTCCATCATGTATCTTCAGTCGAATTGTTCCAATCCCCTTTGTCTGGCAAGCTTGGTCGTTGCCCATCAATACAACTCCTCCATCGAACTCTCGTAAGCTCGAGAACCACTGCTTGTTAGGACCCATGTGGTAGGAACATCCGGAATCTAGAATCCATTCATCAGACTGGCCATATGATGAAACTGTAAAGGCTGATCCTTCACCAATATCTCTATCTCGTGTAGCGTTCACCTTTTCTTCTTTCTTGTCTTTATTGGGACAATCTTTTGCCCAATGACCCTTCTGGCGACAAGCAGCACACTCGTCTTTTGCAAGACGTCTTCTATCTGATGATTTCCCTCTTGATTTTGAGCAAGACTTTCCTTGCCCTGTATATCTTCTGTTTTTCATCCTACCTCTGACTGTCAATGCCTCGGATGCTGAGTCCCTGTTTGTTGATTTATCTTTTCTTCTAAACTCATTATTTACCAAGGCGTTTGAAACATCAATATACTTGATCTTTTCTTTACCGTACAGTAAAGTGGTGGTGAGATGATCATATGTGCCAGGCAAGGAATTCAACAGTAACAGTGATTTATCTTCATCATCAATGTGGTCATCCAAGTTTTTTAAATCGGTAAGAATTTTGTTGAAATTGTTTAGGTGTTCGTTCATCGAAATACCTTTTTTATAGTCGAAACGAAACAACATCTTCTTCAAGTAGAGCCGGTTCTCAATGCTCTTTGTCATGAACTTGCTTTCCAGCGCCTTCCAAAGCTCCTTCGCAATATCATATTCTGTGAAGGCATACTTCTCCTCTTTTGCAAGGCAAAGTCGGATGGAACTACAGGCTAGGAGATTTACTTTCTCCCATTCTATCCCGTCCAGGTCATCTGGTTTGTCTCCCAAAGTGAAGTGCAGGTTTATCTGGAAAAGCATATCTTTAACTTCGCATCTCCACATGCCAAAGTTGCTGCTTCCATCAAACTTTTCTACCTCGAACTTAGCTGGGGACACCGGGGTCCAATACATAGAGTTGTTTGTAGCCGCGGGGCTACTTGTAGATTCGGTTAATCTCCTCTCTGTAGATTCTGCCATTTAGAATTTTTTTTTTTTAGAAACTCTGATTCAAAAAATTGACCGTACATATGTGTCCAGAATACTCCAAATAGTCGGAAAGTACTATTGGATCGTCAGAAATAGACTCCGAATGACTCAGATCAAGCCAAAATAGTTTGGACGGTTCAGATGCGCGGCTACACCTTAGCCGCGAAGCACTGGATCCTTTCTCCTGAGGCTGCACCTTAGCCACGCAACACGGGATCAAACCTCCACGTGCTAACGTGGCGGATAACGTGTCAGCTGACATAGCAATCCGGTTGACGTGGCGGTGACCTAGCGGTGACCTGGCAGTGGCGCGTAGATGATGTCACTGTCACGCAGCGTGACTCTCCTTCCTCCTTCAGCCGCGCGTCAGGTGCGTGTAGGCGACTATACTGACGCGCCGGCTATGTTAACGGCGTGTGACAAGAGTGGGCTTCAGTCTCCGTCTTCAGAGGGCGCGTGAGAGCGCGTGCGTGCTCTTCTAGGGTTCTCAAGGGCTTCCTCCTGGTATGCTCAAAAGTGGATTTCAGTCACTTTGAAATCTGGGCACTTTCAGAAAAAATTCAATTTTTCATTACCCAGACTCTGATACCAATTGTTGGGGATCGAGGGTACACCAGGAAACACAACCAAGGAATAACACGAGTTTTAACGTGGTTTGGCAAGTCGCCTACGTCCACAGGCAGCGGATTTACTATATGGAGAGAAATGGAAGAATTACAATGGAAACACACTCTGATAATTATTCACTCTATCAACTCTCACCTTAGCCTCTCTATTTATACACATTACAGATGGAGGAGGAGAGGCTGGCCTTGCACATGGCCAGCTGTTCCATTACATGGCTAGATCATTTCTTCTCCTTTCGGTGGCCGTCCATGTTGGTTGGCAACATGCTGCAGCTCATGGAGAATCACCTTTGTAGGTTGGCAAGCTAGCTCATGGAGAATCACTTTTGTAGATTGGCAAGCTTGTGCACATCACTTGTAAAGGGAATCACCCCTCACATGGGGTGATATCCAACAGTTATTGCTCACAACTTCATACTACATCAATATATGCAATTATTGCTCCCATTTGCATCAAAATATGAAAAAGTTTATTCACCAAAAAAAGAATATGAAAACGAGATTGTGTATCAGTTAAGTAATAATAATAATAAAATTTAATAAACCCAAGGTCCCAAGCAATTCTCATTCCTCTCATCTATTTAAAAAAAAAATTAAAATGAGACTTGACTTGAACACCAAATCTAGTGCCTTCACTTAATAATAGTACTAGCGGGTGACACGGACGATATGTGTGTAATTCAAATAAGTAAGAATAAAAATAAATAATAAAAAAATTAATATTATTATAATATGTATGTTACTTAAGTAGTAAGAGTCTTCTTACTTAAACCCAGAGTCTTTGATTCAAATCTTATGCACCTGTATAGCATGTGGCTTTTTATGCACTTAAAAAGTAATAGAAAATTTCAAGGACATCAGTTTCATTGCACAAAGGACTATGATCAAAATATCATTAAGTGATTAATGATCAGTCTCCTTTTTTATTTTTTATTTTTAGATAGTGTATCAAAAATAAGAAAAAAGAGCACGGAGCACAGAGCAACAAGAAAACCTACTAGAACAAAAAGAAAGCAGAGCCTCAAGAAGGTCGACTTTCTGATGACAGCATTGAACAGCACGGTAACCAATTTTTTATGTGCAGTTATTGCTCCCAACTGCATACTGCATCAATATATGTTGTTATTGCTCCCATTTGCATCAGAATAGGAAAGTGAGGTTGCTTGAAAATAGCATTGTGTAATTCAAATAAATAAAATATTTATCATACAATTGTGTATCAGTTAAGTAATAATAATAAAAAAATTTAATAAACTCAAGGTCCCAAGCAGTGGCGGAGCCAGAAAGTTAAATTAGGAGGGCACTTATTAATTACAATATCAAAAAAATTTACAAAAATATTTCACACAAGTTTTTTCAATTGATTTCGAGAAACAACAAAAAAATAATGTTATTTAGAACTAGTGTATCATAGACAATATAAAAAAATATGGATATAAGTCTTAAAATACATTATATAATGATAAATTATTTTTTTATACAAAATTTGATTAAAAATTCAATATAATGGTAATATCATGTCATCATTAGTATGCGATATCACCAACTAATAGTAAATAAACACATAGAAAGTGAACCTCACATGTCAAATGTAACTAACAATCCAATAAATTTCATATCTTTATAGTGAAATTACTTATACTTTCACGTTAATAAAAATGACCTCACCATTACATTTAAATTTTTCATAGATAATATTGTTTATAGTAGTCTCTTCATTTTCAATCAAAACAACCATTTTTATTTTCATAATTTTTAAAATGTCATTGACATTTTACTCTAATAATATTTTTGTAATTCTTTTTATTTAAAATATTTTCTTTATATTTGTTAAAAAAAAAATCACAAAATCGAGGGGCAGGTGACCCCGTGGTCCTTACGTGGCTCCACTACTGGTCCCAAGTAAGTCCCAAGTAATTTACACCTGAAAATAGATTGCATTGAAAAGTTTCATAAAGTCAATAAAAAATTTAAATAACAAAAAAGAAAAACTCTTATTGACATTTTCCTTGAGGCCTGATTGAGGTTTTCCCTCCCTGACAACTCCCATGCTGATAATGATTCTATATATTGGTCTATGAACAAGAATTCATTGTGTGATATTATTAATCAATCAAGAACAATAGAAAATGGGAAGCATTCCAGAGGTTCGACTTGGTTCAACTAATGTGACAATTCCAGTAGTAGGCTTCAGAACGGCTACTTGGCCTTTTGGTGCATCAGAAACCATGAAATAATCCATTCTGAATGCACAAAAACTCGGGTATAGGCACTTTGATGCTGCTGCAGTTTACCAGTCAGAGCAGACCCTTGGTGAAGCCATAGCACAAGCTCTACAGCTCGGCCTCATTCAATCTCGCACTGAGCTTTTCATCACATCAAAGCTTTGGTGCTTCGATGCACACCCTGACCGTGTCCTCCTAGCACTGCAAAATACTTTGCAGTAAGATAGATAATTTTCATTCATATACTAATAATTAACAAAGTTATACATACTACTTGATTTTGATTCTGTTTTATTACATGTATTTTAGGAGACTTGGGCTGGAGTATTTAGATCTATATCTCATTCACTTTCTAATCAGCTTGAAGTCCGGGGGCTACGAGGCGACTTTCAGTAATAAGGACCTTCTTCCCATGGACTTCAAGGCTATTTGGGATGCTATGGAGGAGTGTCATAAACTCGGCCTCGCCAAGCATATAAGAGTTAGCAACTTCTCTTGCAAGAAGATTCAACAGTTACTTCTCACATCAAAGATTCTTCCAGCTGTCAATCAAGTAAGTGTTCTATTTTTGACAGATGAAGTCCATCAGATTATGATATAGATCCAACTTCTTAATTCATCTCTTTAAATATGCTACCAAAATTTTTGCTATGTTTTAGAAGTTTTATCTTTGCAGCCGTATTATTTATTTTTTGGATCGTCAAAAAGAAAGTAAAATTTTATTAAAAATAATTAAACATTACAAAGGAAGAGAGAGAGAAAGAGAGAGAGAGAGAGAGAGTAACAAAGATAACAAGAAATCCCAATAGAAAAGATAACGTTGCCAAGTTAGCAACATAACATTCACAGCCACACTTCTAACATCAATTATCTTTGCAGCTGTTGAATACAAAATTAATAAAAAAGTTATTCTCTGGTTGTGAAGCAACATCTTTGATGTTTAATCACCTCTACTTTGGCTCTAAGAAACTAGCTTCTTCTTCTTTTTTTTATCAGCAAAAAGAAATTTTATTGATGAAAATATTAGAGTACAAAGAGAACAATGATGCACAACAATAAAGAGATGCGAGTGTAAAGAGCATCACAACAAAACTTAAATAATCCCAACTAGGATGACACCAAGAAACAAGCTGAATCATCGGTAAGCACCACACCAACAAGTTGGAGAGAGACCAACTGAAACTGGAAAAAAAAAAACAAACCAAAAGAAAAAATAGAGGAAACAAAAGCAACAGAGAACACAAGCATTAATTCACCCCCTATATCCCCCACTTCAAGTTCCCAACATCTACATAAGCTCCACTCGAGTTCCCGCGACATATACTTGTGCACTCCCAAGTCATCCAAGCCCTTATCATTTCTTCACCCCAACAACAGCAGCCATAGGATTCCAAGGTTAAGAAACCAACCTGCTACAGACAACACCAGCTCAGTAAACTCCTTATCCGCACCAGATTCAGCAACTCCTTTATGTGCATAGCCTTATTTGATTCAGATTTGAAATGAAATCGTTAACTGAATAAAACACCCCTTCAATGTTGAACTTTACCCAAAAAGCAATCCTCGTTTTCACAAGTTCACACAATTCCTCCATATCAGGATGGCAGCCATTGAAAACACATTTATTCCTTACTTTCCATATTGACCAAAAAAATGTAAATGGGATTACTCTTCCATATCTTCCTTTCAAAATTTTGTTTTCCCATCTGTGTCCAGACCACCAATGCAATATTCCTTTCACTGAGCTAGTCATAGCCCATTGGATGCCCCACCAATTCAAAATTGCTGACCATACTCGCCAAATAGGTTGGCACATCAACAGCATGTGGTTCAAATCTTCAGACTCAGTCTTACAGAAAACACACAAAGTGTTTGCATTTCCACCTAATACACCAATGTGATGCAGAAAAACAGAAGTTTTTAATCTCCCTTTCCAAGCTAACCAATCCATAACTTAACTTTTGGAGGAGTTACATTTTTCCACAGCAAATCAGTAATAATTTTAATTGGGCCATGAAGGGGCTAAATGTGAAACGGGTGGGATCAAAGCCTTGGGCCGGTCCAATCCATTAGACTCAAGACCTAAGAAGCAAGATAAGCAAGTGTGCCAGTCAGTTCAGCCCAATTACATCATCAACAAATCCTCAAGCACTTGGGTCCAGCCTGTGGTGGAAAGGCCAGTCCAGCCACGATACTGGTCTGGGCCGAGCCGCAAGACCTAACCTTTGGATAGAATCCAAAGATGGGCCGAGCCTACACAAAGATATCATACTAGGCAAGTCCATCTCTACAAGCAATCCCATAGAGGGTCGAGCTGAGGCACAACAATGCCGAGCCAGAGGAACACACCAGAGAAACGTGGAAGCTGTGAGTATATGCATGGGCAAATGGCCACCTCAGCTGGTCCTCTACACCTAGAATCACGGAAACAGTTAATCAAAAGAATGTGGTTCATTATCAGCATGACTACTATGAATATAGGCACCCCATGACAACTATCAGATGGTCCCCGACCTAGGGCAATGCTAAAAGGAAACTTGGCAGCACCAAAGCCCATAAAGCCATCTTGGGCAACAAGCAAGGAGTTCAATATAAACTACACTGACTTCACATTAAAGGTAACTGATCTAAGCTAAACCCTACCCACTGAAACTTAATTGTCTACACTTAAGCCCCGTTTGTTTTCAGAGATAGAACGGAGGGGATTGTTAGTGAGGGGATTGATAGTGAGGGGATTAAGTAAAATTATGTTTGTTTTGATGATAGTTATTAGTGTAGGGATTGTTAAATTATTTTTATATAAAATAATAAAACACATAAAAAAATACAAAAATATTAAACATTAATGTTTTAAAAAAAATGCCCAACATGTAAAAAAAATTTTAAAAATAAAAATAAAATAAAAATTTCAGAAAAAAAATAAATAAATAAAATAATGATTTTTACTTAACAAAAAATACAAAAAAATTAAACATTAATGTTCAAAAAAAAAATGCCCGACATGTAAAAAATAAAATAAAAAATAAATAAATAAATAAATTTCTAGTCCGCCGGACTATTTTTCTAATACCAAGTCCTGGAGGCCCATCTGAATCCCATCTGTAAGACCTATCTTAAGCCCTTCGGCTTATTAGTTCCTTCCTTAACTCTATAAACAAACATCACATTAAATGGGGCCCATAGCTATTCTAATCCCAATTCTCCTCTCATACCCCAAAACAAACAGGGCCTTAGAGAGCACTTTGCTTCTTCTCCGATCACTCATTCCCACGCCGAAGGGGTTATCCGACCAACCCGGGCTGGGCAGCTCTGACGGTGCTCCTAACTGCAGGGCCTTAATTCCTAGATAGTCCAATCAAGTGCGGAGCTCCGATCCACTTTCATCTAGTACGGGATTTGGTACGCACAGGCCATGAGTAGAATCACACCAACTATATGCAAAGGAGACACTGTACTCACACCTGATGGTGAAGCCTTCCAGCTTAAACTGTCAACTTGACCCAATCTAATCTGTGGTATAACAGTTAAAAAGTTATAGTGCCTGGTCACCTCCTCTTCTTCCCAAGCAAATAAACTCCTTCTGGAAGACAAACCCTAATCATAAGAATTCCCCCTTTTATCATGGAACCATTTAAGCTATGTTTTGTTGGGGGATTTGGAAAAGGATTTGAAAAGGAATTTGGAAGGGAAAAGGAAAAGGGAAAGGGAAAGGGAAAAGGTAAGTGAAATATGAATAAAATATACCTACATTTCACCTAGTTTCACGCACATTTTCCCTTTTCCTTTCCAAATCCCTTCCCAAATCCCTCAAACGAACACAACATTAAGAGATCCCTCATTCTCTGTTAACTAGCTATAGAGTCTTGGAAATTCATCTTTAAAAATTCAACTTCCACACCAATTGTCCAACCAAAAATAACTTCTTCTCTTCTAAGAAACTAGCTTGAATTCAATCACCCTACAGTTGGTCATGTCACTTTAGAAAAAGAATTATCATTTTGAGAATTTTTCAAATTATGCTAAATCACGATTTAACGCTAATCATAGGTGAGGGTTGTCACATTGACAGAATCTGAGGCTGTAATAGCTCGACCCCTAAATGTGGCTTTTGGTGCCTACACTGGCGGGGGGGAGGGTTTGAAGAGCTAGGTCGGTTGCGACCTTGGGAGATTGTTGTTTCTTGGAGCTCGGTTTGGGATAGCTCGTCCTTATCCCTTAGGCTTTGTGTGCGCGGCCGTTTGCTTGGCCGAGATGACGTAGCTCGGGCTGTGGGGAGGGCTACCACTGCCTTATGTGTCTGACCGGCTTGTGGCACCTCGGTCTGAACATCGACAATTGGAGTGGAGGTTTGTTCAGTGATCAGGGCTCGAACAGCTCGGCGTTTGGCCATTTCTTGTTCTTCAATTAGGGGAATGAGGTTGATTTGTGGCAAGTTTGGGTCCGGCTCTGGAGATGGTTCTAGAAAAAAGTCAGTTACCCTGACCTTCCTCTTTCCACTGTATCGGTAGGTCAGTTCGAAGTTAAGTAGCTCAGACCAACCTCGGTGACGGTACCAAAGTGCGGCACGCAGAGCGTTTTGATTGGCGTATTGGTATTTTGATTTTAGCTGGTTCAAGTCTGCGGAAAAATAAAAGGCAACGGTTAGTACGGCGAAGAGTTATAAACAACAGCAAAAAACAGACAACTAAGCCGATGTATTCATACCGACTGTCCCTTTATTCCAGTTGATATTGTAGCCCAGTATCTAGGCTTCCTGGCCATCAAAATTACCAGAAACCCAGAAAAAGTCGTCGTCATTCATGTCTTTGTCCGGTATACTTTTAATTATTTTCTCTCGACCTTTTCTTACTCTTAAATAATACCCCAAACCGTCATCATTTTGGCCGAGTGAGTATTGATGGAATAACTCGGCCAATTTGAGGTTGAGGTCGAGCCAGCGGTTTAGCTCGGCGATGCCATTTATTATCTTATATGTATTTGTGGAGAGCTGGGTGGGGCAAAGTTTTTTCTGCCTAAGAAATTCACAAATGAGAGGCTGAACGGGAAATCAAAGACCGGCTTCTACAATGGATATCACGGTAAATGGGACGAAGCCCGGTTTGCCCCAAGGGGTTATTTCTAGTTCGGCTAGGGAGAGGTGAACGTCGTTTGGAATCTGGTAGTCCCTTCGGAATTCAGCTATGGTCCCAAGGGAGTCCACGAGAAATCTGTATTTACCCATGCTAACTTATAATAACAAAATTGTTCACAGTAGCCTAGCTCGGCGTATCTAACGCTTTGGTTGGCTCGGTTAAACAAAGCCGTCTAGGGGCAAGGTGCAAAGGTGTGCCTGGCCAACCTAGTTGAGTCTGCAAAGTGACAATAAAGTGTCATACCCAGATAATTGAACCGGGCTAAGCAAGAAGGCAAAATAAATATAATCCTAGTTCGGCTAAATGAGTTTTCAATCCGTTCTTAGTTTGGTTGTGGCACAAGTTTCTAGCTCGGTTATTGAACAGGAAGGCTCTCAGTCCGGTCGTAAAGAAGGGCCAACTCAAGGCCCCTAGCCCGATTGGAGATAGGTATGCATAGTTATAACTGATTTCTCAGTTCGGTTGTGTTTAAGCCTAAAGTTGCCTAAACAAATATTTAGCTCGATTACAGCACAACTCTGGATTAAACATTATGTTTTTTTAGTCCAATTGGTGTGCTTTTTTGAGTGTGAGCATAAGGTTTTGGGTTTGTGGTATTTTCTCAACACTTCAGCGTATATAAACGCATGTATATGGAGATTAAAATATCAAAAATGAAGAAATAGATAAAAAGGAACATCAGAAAAAGGCATTAAGTAACTTACAGATGAAAAGGCTTAAAGACAATAACCCACCAGCAATGAAGCAAATGTTTTCGAGCACAAAGGGAGTACAGGAGCAGGGGTAGAACTCAGAAGCACGAAGAATGAGAGAAGATGAACAATGGAGTGTTTGGTTCAAAAAGAAGGGTTTTTGTATAAAGCACGAAAATAGGCAGGACTGTTCAAAATTTTCGAAGTACGAAGACGGCTGTGTCAGTTGTACTTGACCAGTGGGAGCAAGCCACGTGTCCAAAGGAATAGGTAACGATTTAGACGCACTTGAGAAATGGAACGACGTGCAGAGTAATTGATAAGACGTTTTTGGACCGAGCAAATCAGTAGTCCGGTAGAGGATGAGCTCGGTGGTATTACTTGTTTCAGCTCGGTCAACATAGACATTTTAGCTCGGCTGGAGAAGAATAATCCCAAATCATGCGCTGCAGATGGAATTAAGGGGCAATTGAGAGGGTAATTTGTGTGAAGTTTGGGCCAAGCTAGGACCGGGTAAAGAGTAGGCTGAGCTATGGGCCGAGGTAAATAGGCTTCGCGACTGGACCTTGTAAGCTCGGTCAAGAATGGCTGCAATTAGCTCGGTTTAAGTATTTTGGACCGAGGTGTGGATAAACAAGGACCGAGCTAGGCATTACTCATGAATGCGCCGAGCTGAGTGTGTCCAAAGGTTAGTGATAGCTCGGTTCTTTTGTCGTGCTACCGTGGTAAAACCATCTCACTTGGTTAAGCAATGAGGGGGGTGTAGAAAGATGAGCATTACCTTTTTGATTCCTAGGAGGATTCTACATTGGTAAATAAGAGTCCTACTAGGATTGTGCCAGGCAAAATCTATAAAAGCTCATAGTAGGACCTATGTACAGGTATCACAATCTTGACTCTCAAATACACAAAGCATTTGTCCATTGCCTATTGGCTGACTTAGGCATCGGAGAGATATCTAGCACACACCCGCCGGCTAGCTCACGCTTGTGTTTTCAGGGAATAAAGTGACGACGTTTGGAGGAGTGCAAACTTGATCAACAAGATTATATGAGAAGATTATTTTGTGCTCGTACAGCTTCAAATCTAGTTGTTTTCAATACCGATCTACCATCTTCGGTGCCAATCTGGTACTTTACATGGTTGCCAATGAGATCGAGACTCTTTCTACAGTGTGTTTGTGAAGATCTACATTTGTAAAATATGTTGAACTAATCTGATGAATTTATCACTTAATTCAGTGATAAATTTATCACTAATTTGTTTAATATGTTGTGGACTGCTGCTGCTGGAATTTTGATATTAATACATGATAAATTTATTACTGATTTTTGTTCATGTTATATTTATCACCTCACTCCCTCTCTCTCTTTTTATTTCTCTTAAACCAAATCTGTTGTATCAGTAATAAATGTATCATTGATATATTTCTTTGAATCTTGTGTTGATTTGTGACGATGATGACGAGATTTTTTTTTTTTTTTTTGGGTAATCTTTTAACAGACAACTAGTGAGAAATTTATTAGTGAATGTGTTTATCACTGCTAAATTTATTACTGTATATGTCTTTGAATCTTATGTTGATTTGTGATTATGAAGACGATATTTTCTTTTTTAATTTAAAAAAAAAA
>NW_021027154.1:700620-721629 GCF_004153795.1 Camellia sinensis | reverse complement strand
AGAGAATTAGTCAACCTCAGTAAAAATTCTCAAAAACTATTTTTGCAAATGGCCACTGCTTGACCAACGTGGAATTGACTCTTGAGATGCACAACCTCAGATCAAAAAACAATGGAAAATTGCCCCTTGTCTGAAGGACACTGCACGACAATAGAAAGTTGCCCCTTGTTTGAATAGCACCACAGCACACTGTATGGCAACGAAAAGTTGCCCCTTGCTTGAATAGTACCGTAGCGCACTGTATGGCAACGGAAAGTTGCCCCTTGTTTAAATAATACCGTAGCGCACTGTAACCAGTTCTCATGGTGAAGGTCACAAATGAACTCTTGGATATAGAAATGACAAAGATGACCTGTTCAATCTCATAGACAGGAGAGTTGAATTTGAAGTGTTTTACGGCTGGACTTCAGAATGAAGTTGCCTACGTATCCCAAAGATGGGAATCAAGCCTTACGTAGTTCGGGTAGGTACACTTGGGTATTAACCTCTGCTTTTGCGCTCTAACTTTTGCCAAGGCCCAAATAAGGTGGTCCCGGAGCTCACCAAAAATGCACAAAATGGGGACCAAACAAGGCCTAAGAGGGGTCAAACAACCCCAAACAACAAAGTGACCTTAAACAACTATTTAGAGCACTCAAAAACAAGCCTTTTATTAGTTATACACAAAGTCTAAAAATAGATGTAGGGTAGGTTAAAAGACTATGCAAAAATGGGAGAATAAAGAGCAAGAATCTTACCCTTGTAGACCCCTTCAAGGATGGAGCTCCAGTAGCCTTCCTTAGCTCGAAACCAGCTCAAAACTTTGAAAACAAACCTTTGGCACCTCAGAAACCAAGGTGAGGTGTAGCACTAGGTGTTTATGCACAAAAGTAAGACACAAACACACTTATACACACACAAAGGCAAAAAGAGAGAGAGATATAGAGATAGGTGATACACAAACCCTAACCCTAATCCAGACCTCTAGAACTCAACCTTCTAACCCTTGAGAAGGGAGGAGAAGGCCTCCCTTTATAGAGGATCACTCTTGCAAAGCTTACAAAACAAGCTAAACAAGAGTGAAATCCCACCATAGAGGGAGGGCAAAGTGGGTGCCAGCTATCACAGCTGGCACAAAATATCTGCCAAAAGCAGATGCATAGTGGTCGGCCAACCAAAGATGCCAAATTGGCCAAAACAATGGTCGGCCGACCATCAATAGTGCCGACCGGCCAAACATTTTGGCCGGTAGCAACAAAACAGGGCCGGTGGCCTCAAGCCATGGCCGGTGAGGTGTGGGGATGGCCAACAAGCCATTCCCTGCCCTCAAAAGCAAAACAACAATTGTTTGGTGCAAAACCAAACACAAAACAAGCAAGTCGAGAGATCCTAAGGCAAGGCGCGTAGCCGAGACCTCCGAGAACTCAAAACGAACACGAACATGGATGATCACTGAGTGTTCAAACGGTGACGTCCAAGTCTTGAGAACGGTCAGAAATGGGGTGTCTACAGGGCATCGCGATGGATTTCTCAGCAAGGCGACTCGAACACGCATGCGTCCATTGTTATCCAAAACAGAGCCGAGGTAGCCCACTTTCATTTAGTTTACATACTAGTTTAGTTAATTTGTTAATTAGCTAGTATTGTGCAATAATTAGTTAATTCGATTCTGTATTATTTATCCGAACCCTCCGAGAGAGGGCAATGTTGTAATAAGTGTGCGTATGTGTGATGCATGCCTTCCAAACCCACGTATTTCTCCCATTTATTTACCAGCTTATGATGGTTAGTTTTAGGGCATGTTTCAATTAGCATCTATATGTTCGCATGTTTGCATTCATTCATCTGTATTGCGTGCACCGGGCTCGGCGCATCATGCTAACTGCATTGTATTTCAATTCCAAGTTGAATACATATATCGATCGTTGCATCTCATATACCATCTTAGAATAGCCGAGCCTATTGTAGTTGTATTTTTGCATGTGTTGCATTAGGCATTTCAGCATAGTGAGGATTCATGCATGATTTCTAATTAGCTTCTTTCTTTGGCTTGGAGTACTCGGTAAGTATTTATGCTTTAGCATCCTTGCATGCGTGTGAGTGACTGCCATGATAGCATGCTTACCATGAGGCTATTTGCTTATGTGATATAACTGCCTGAATGCCTATGGGTGAAGGTTGGGTTATTTGAATTGGAACAATTCACCAATTGAGAGTTTTAAGCCCACTTGAGAGTGGCAAAATCATATTTTCTTAAGCCCACTTGAGGGTAGCAAATCCACGTCTTAGCCTACTTGCGAGTAACACCATCAAACCATTTTTCAAATAAACAAACCTGAAATGTTTTGTTTCAATTCAAACGATCCAGTCTATACTTGTATGTTGTGTGCATCACATAGTAATTCTAGGCTAATAACCGGAATAAGAGCACATAATGTTTTCAAAACTCGATATCATGGTTAGTAGAGGCCGATCTTTGATCGGGTGAACGGGGGTGCTCATAGCTGACCTTCCCCAATCGTACCCAAGTTCCCAAGCCGAGACAACTTTAGTGATGACGGACACGTGGCCTTAGGCACGAGTCAGGATTTTCTAAATTCCCCCAAAATAAATATTTAGGTGGCGACTCTGTATCTGGCAAAGCTGTCCATGTTTGGCACTTCTTTCTAAAAATCAGTTTTTCAAAACGATTTGCCGAATTTGGACTCTTTGATGATTCATTGGTCTTGCATTGCACTCTGCAAGATTAGATACAGGACCGTGACATTGATTCCAAACTGTAGTAAGCCCCAATGAACAAAACAAGATTTTTCCCAGGACGTTCGGGGACGTCTACAGGTATGCATCCCCACGTCACAAGAACTTTGGATATCCATAACAAGGAATCTCGTTACAGTTATTAGGATTATATTGATGCCTTTACGTATGAATTTTACTACCAGAATCCCCCACGGAGCCATTCTTGGTTTCTCCGTATCGTTCCCAATGTTCTAAAAAACGATCTACCTAACTGGTTTCTCATTTGGTGGGATAAGTTCAGGCTCCAATTAGAAATTTTTTCAAAACCTATTAGGCAGGCTTTTAATGAATAGAAAATTGCATATAGCCGCCTTCCAGTATACAAGGACATTTCAATGACTAAATCAGTTGTTCATTTTGTCATTCGCTTTGGAATTTCATGGATATGGAAGTGGGATTTCCAATGTGATTACCAGAATAAAGTTCCACAACTCAAAAGAGTTTTCTTTGTGAAATGGTGGACAAGGGGGCTTGATACCCCAAACAACAGCAGCATATCTTACAAAAAATCCATGTTCATACCAAGACATGCTGGGAATCTGTTCCCAAATTACTTCCAGCAACTCCAATCATGAAGAATCCTTTTCTACAGATTCAAACTAAATTATGACAAAGGTATCCAGATTTGTCAGAACAGGAATTAATAGTCAAAAGTATGGACTAGATGATGGAACAATTCCTTCAATCCCTCTCCAGTGATGATACCAGTATGCAATTTGTTACTAGCAACCAAGGGCCTGACCTAGAGGAAGATCCAGATCGGAATGAAAATGAGTTCGCAGTACTTGCCCGTGAAGCTCAGGATCCTGCCGACAATGAACCTAATCTTGGTGACTTTTGGGACTCTCTGAGTAGTCTCATTGCCGAAAAGATTGACAAGGAAAACGACAAAAAAGGGAAAGGCAAGGCACAGTAACCTTGTCCTCCACTAGCATCACTTTTTAGAAGCGTCGGCACAAAGCGACAAAAACCAGTATAATGACTTTAGACAAAAGCAGATGCTCTATCGACCATCCAACACTAACCATACAGCTCACAGCTATTCACTATAGTACAATAAAGATAAGGTGCTAAGTCATCATCAAATCAGTTGAGGCTAAGGACGATCAAATCCACTCCATAAGGACACGCCACCTGTCCTCACCCTTATCTTATCTTTTCTTTTATTTGTCTATAAAAGGGATAGCCTCACCCTTGTTGAAGTCAGAGAGTAGTATGAAAGATTTTATATAAACATATAAGTGTGCTTTCTCTCTCCCTGTACACCTCTCCTGCTATTTAATAAAGTTTGAAGTTCTGGTTATGAGTATTTCTTTTCAAACTTTTAATGTTTTAATGTATGCCTGTAGATATACTTGTTGAATTATATGAAACATTAGAATATTATAAACAACGTCATAATTTTTGGCTTACTATTGATAATCACCATTTCAGTCCTTAAGAACACAACATTTACAAAACATTAATAATCAAATATAGTTAATTGAGCAGTAGATCCAAGAGCAGATCTACTTGTTGGCAGCGGTCGTCCAGCCACCACCTCCTCTACAGTAAATAGCATGAGGCCATATATGGCATAATTTGAATTTAATATAATAATAATATGAACAGTAGTATTCCTGGGTTTGTGCTAATTAAGGGTAGAACTATGTCAGGTTAAGTGAAACGTCACCCTAGTTGCGTAGAGGTAGATCAGTTAGCAATGATTGTAGTTAGGTCGTATCCTTATAAGTCGTTGACAGACGTGCTTAACTTTACCCTGTGTCAAGCACCTCACATTGATATCAGAGCCAAGTTTATTACTATTTGTATTATAATTATATTTTATTTAAATTATACATATATGGTCCCTATACACCTGTATGAGTACTGCACCTACAAAGGATACAATCACTACAGTAGCCAATACAGTAACTTCTACATTAGAAACGGCTGAATTAGTTGCCTACCAGGATGTTAGGGAAGCGTTAGACAAATGGACTATCCCAAAAGTCAAACCAAATACTATCTACAGGATAGGAGCCTTCGACTTTACTAGTAGAACAATAATTAAAACCTTTGAACATGTTGTACCCATACAGAATGATGATGAGATTATGAACCTCCTTCACATACAGGACTTACACCCATTTTTACAGAAGTATAAATATGTCCATATAGGACTTGTCCAGATCACATTTAAACCTTTAACCTTACTTGGGCAAAATACCAATATCCAATGCACCCTTCGAGATGGAAGATGTCTCGGTTGGACAATATCTCTTATGGGAGCTATAGAAACCAGTCTCTTCCATTGTCTAGTGTATTTCAACATATATCCAAATCTAAGCATCGCACTTATTGACCCTAATTTGTCAAAAGTCTTAGAGCTTAGAATCCTTTCCCATGGATATCAGTACTTACCAGGATCATCACCTTTTACAGTAATCTCTAGGATTCATATAAAGATTTTAACCACTTTGAATCCTTATACCAAAAAAAAGTGTGAATTAGGACACACAGTTCTAATTGATACCAACCTTTTCAATAGTCAAGTTGCTGTTCCAAGAATGACACCTTGGCAGAATATAACTTTTCCAAAAAGATGACAAATCTCTAATGTTATGCCAGTAAGACCCATCGTAAGACAAACTCTTGATCATGTCATATAGACACAAGGAGGTAATGTATATCTTACTTTTAACAGACCAAATAGACCATTATCCAGAAGTATGTCTAGTGCTAGTTTTAGAACTGCTCCATCGTATCGAGTAGATTTACCAGATTCCTCTAGACAATCTACTTCAAAACCTATAGAGTCTGTATTACAAGGCATATCCTCCAGGCCTCCAAGTGATACTACTTCTGAAAATCCTATAGATCCAGTTGTGCAAGGGATCCAAGGAATCTAATTTTCAGAAAACCAAATACCACATGGAGTGTATGCATCTAGAAGGCCTTATAGTCCAACGACGAGTGACATGAATTTTGAAGTTTAATGGACGTCACACCAAGAAGTGAAACTCGAAAAATCCTAAATCGGGATTTTTTCCAAAACAAATATGAAGAATTTGGAACATGGTATTTTAAAAATCATAGTCCTCTCCAGCTTGAACAGCTCAAAAATTAGTATTATTCTTATCTTGAGGATCAACATAAACTGCAATCTTTTCCGCTATGGTACATACAAAACATCCCTATTCCAGAAGTACAAGTCAATGTCCTAGAAAATATCCAGAAGACATAGGTTACTGTAGACACCCCATTTTTGACCGTCCTCAAGACTTGGACGTTATCGTTTGAACACTCGATGATCATCCATGTTCGTGTTCGTTTTGAGTTCTCGGAGGTCTCGGCTATGCGCCTTGCCTTAGGATCTCTCGACTTGCTTGTTTTGCAAGACTTGGTTTTGCACCAAACACTTGTTGTTTTGCTTCTGAGGGCAAGGAATGGCTTGTTGGCCATCCCCACACCTCACCGGCCATGGCTTGAGGCCACCGGCCCTGTTTTGTTGCTACCGGCCATTGGTGATGGCCGGTCGGCACTCTTTATGGTCAACCGACCATTGTTTTGGTCAATTTGTCATTTTTGGCTGGCCGACCACTGTTCATCTGCTTTTGGCAGATATTTTATGCCAGCTATGATAGCTAGCATCCACAATGCCCCCCCTCCATACACGTGTATGGAGGGATTTCCCTCTTGCTTAGATTGTTTTGTAAGCTTTGCAAGATTGGAATTCCTATAAAGGGAGGGCTTCTCCTCCCTCCTCAAGGGTTCCAAAAAGTTCCAGAGGTCTGAGATTAGGATTAGAGAATCCTATATCTATCTATCTCTATATCTCCCTCTCTTTTTGATTTGTGTGTGCTAAAAGGTGTTTTGTTCTTAGTTTTGCACTAAGACACATAGTATTACACCATACCTTGGTTGCTGAGGTGCCAAAGGGTTGTTCTTGAAGTTTTTGAGCTGGTTTTGACCCAAGGAAGGTGTTGGAGTGGTCTTCTTGAAGAAGGTCTACAATGGTGAGAACTATTCCCTTTATTCCCCATTTTTGCATAGGCTTTTAACCTATCTTGCATCCATTTTTAAGCTTAGCTATAAACTAAGAAATTTCTGTTTTTACCTACTTTTGATCTTTGTTTGAGGTCTCTTTGAGGTTTGGGGTTGTTCTCCCCTCCCCCCCCCTAAGGCCTTGTTAGGCCTTGTTTAAGTCCATACCTTTTGGCCATTATTTTGAGCTTTGCATGACCTCTCTACCACTGAAACCCAGAGGAATTTTAGTGGTGGAGAGGTGGTTTTGAGGTCCTAAATGGGAGAGGGTCATCCCTTCTCCATGTTGTCCTTGATGCTTACAGAAGTGGCTTGTGTTGTAGCATGTGTGCCTAGCTTGCTTTAGCTCCATTTCAATGCATATTAGGCTTTGTTTTTCCATGATATAGCATTGTTTTAAGTTGGTTTAGACATGCCTTGTATGCTCCATACACTTGTCTTGTAATCCCATGTTTTGGCCTTAACATGCATCATGTTGTAACGTGTGTTTTTAGCATGATTTTTGCTTAGCTTTGTGAAGCTTTTATGCATGTTTTGGTGTGCTTGAGGTCTGATTTTGCTTGTTTGGGTCATCTATGACTTGCTTTGTATAGCTACCATACAATCTAGCTTGTAGGCTTTGAGTATTGGATTCTCTGGCATGCTCTACTTGCATCATTTCAGTGGTTTGGCATCACTTATAATGATATTTCAGTCCATATAGCATGCTCAAATACTTGTATTTATCACCTATTTCGTGCTTTGGATAGTTTGTGTTTTATGCTCCATGTTTGGACCTTTGTGTATGCTTCCATGCTTAGACCATTTAGATGCCATCTAAGTGTGTCTTTGGCCTTATTTTGGTCTACCTTGGGATTGTTTTGAGTCCCTTTGGCCCTTCGAGCCTTGGTTGACATGGTCATGGCTTGAGCCCCTTAGCTAGCCTTGAGTTTTGGACCTTGTTGCATGCCTTACTTACATGGTTTGGTTGGTTTGGCACCATCCTTAACATGATTTCATAGTTTATCAATGCTTGTCTTATGTCCATGTTCATCCCTTTTAAGTGTACTTAAAGTTGCTTCTTTATGCTTAAGTATTGGACCATGTGTGCATGCATGTTTGTATGTAAATTTGCCTTCATGTTCTTAGCATTTTGGCCACTAATTTGCGCTTATTTGAGAGCTGACCATATTAGTTTATGACCATCCCCTCATGTTGTTGCATGCTTGCCTAGTATGTTGTCACATACTTGTTGCATGTTTAGTGAATTACATGTTGTAGCATGCTAGTTCAATTGTGCCTCGTTGTGTACTTAATCCATGACATGTTGCATGCTTAGGTTGTAATGCATTTGGCATGCATTCTCTCTTTTAGTCACTTAACATGTTGTTACATGTTTGTTTGTTGTCACATGCTTGCATGTTTGCATGCTTGTTTCCATTTTCATGGTGCACACTTAGCTTCCATGCCTAGGTTGCATTGCATTGAGCATGCATGCCTTGCCTCTTGATAGAGCATGATAGAGGTCGGGTCCCTCGTGTGTTTGTATGTATTTCATTTGACATCAAATGCACAACTTGACACCTTGGACCATCGTGCATTGAAATGAGTGATTGGTGGCCTGAAGGTCGAGAGCCAAACTCTGTTGAGTTCATGACATGATAGGGAGGTTGGTTGTGTAAACATTTGCTTTGAAATGCATTGCCATGTCTTGTTTGCCCTCTGCTGCTGCAAAAACAAGATTCTGCAGGCATATATGGCCGACCGACCACATTGAGTGCTGGCCGACCACAAATCTCTAGCCGAGAGCTACATTTATGGTTGATGACCACTTTTCCATGGCCGGTGACCATTCCTCTTGGCTGGTGGCATCCCACAACCCTCAGGGAGTATTTCAGAAGCATCCTTGGGACTTGTGCAGTCTCCAGAGAAGAAAAACTGTGCAAACAGAGGCAGCAAGAGTATGGTGATGGATTTTCGGGCAGAATCGAGCACGCGTGCATTCCTCCCTCTTCCCGAGGCCTTTTTACTACTTTTCTTAGCTTAATTGATTCGTTAGTTAGTTAAGTGTTGTAAATATTTAATTAGCTTATAGGTTAATTAATTTGTATTATTATTTCGGTCCCTCCGAGAGAGGGCACAATTGTGTAATAAGCGTGCGTGTGTGTGATGCATGTCTTCCAACCCCCACTTCTTTCTCCCTTTTACTTACCTACTTTTGATGGTTAGTATTAGGGCATATTTGATTTAGTATACCTTATGCTATGCATGCGTGCATTCATTCATTTGTATTGCATGCACCGAGCTCAGCACATCATACTAACTGCATAGTATTTCAATTCCAAATTGAATACATGTTATCTGTGCATCTCATATGCCATTTTAGATTAGCCGAGCCTATTCTAGTTGCATTTTTTCCTGTGATGCATTAGCCATCTTAACATGAGCCAGGATCATGCATTTGATTACTAACTAGCTTCTGTCTTTGGCTCGGAGTACTAGGTGAGTGTTTATGCTTTAGCATATTGCATGTATGTAAGTGTTAACATGAAAGCATGCTTACCATGAGGCTAATTGCTTAGTTGATTTACTGTCTGAATGCCCGTGGGTGAAGGTTGGGTTGTTCGAATTGGAATAATTCGTCAAAACCCGTGTTTTAGCCTACTCGCGAGTAACAAACCTCAAACCATTTTTTCAAACAAAACGGATATGCAATGTTTTGTTCCAAATTAGGCGATCTAATCTATACTTGTGTGTTGTGCACATCACATAGTAAATTCTAGATAATTAACTGGAATAAGAATACGTATGTTTTCAAAACAAAATATCATGCTTAGTATAGGCCGATCTTCAGATCGGGCGAACGGGGGTGCTCATAGCTGACCTTCCCCAATCGTACCCAAGTTCTCGAGCCGAGGCAACTTTGGTGATGACGGACGCGTAGCCTTAGGCATGAGTCAGGGTTTCCTAAATTGCCCCAAAATAAAACATTTAGGTGGCGACTCTGTATCTGGCAAAGCAGTCCATGTTTGGCACTTCTTTCTAAAATTCTGTTTTTCAAAACGATTTGATGGATTTGGACTCTTTGGTGATTTTTCAATCTCACATCGCACATTGTGAGATCAGATTAAGAATCGTGACAATCTGAGTCTGAACTGTAGCATGAGGCCCACGGGCACGTCTACAGTTACCACAGACGGACAAAATATTATAGTTGTCCATCCACCACCACAATCATTAGAATTAAAACCTAGTGATGCTACATCTAGTAAACCTTTAGTAATTACAGCTTTTATGGAAACTCCTGATAGATCATCTCAAAGAGAAAACATATTAGTCAAAGATCTTATACCTTTGATTAAACAGAATAATTATACCAATCTCTACTGCCAAACAGTAGGAAAACAATTAACCAGAATTGAAGAAACTGTCACACAAATAAGAGACAATTATAGGATTCAACCTAAGGATGAACCCATATTACCAGTAAATATTAAACTAGCATTAGAAGTGACAAAATTTAATCTTAAGTCACATAAACAGGATGATGAATTTATGGAAACCCTAGTTAAGAAAATTAAAGATATTAAAATAGGGGATTCCTCACAAATTAATATGTTGACCAGTCAACAAAAATCTCACAATCCAGAACAAATGGAAGATAATGATGAAGATATATTACCATCTCAAATTGCAGAAATCCAAAATAATTTCCAGAATATTCCATCCGTTAATAAAATTAATTATGGCAAATGCACCAATAGGATGGCCTTAACAAGACCTAGTAGGTACTACTACCCTAGGCCTATGGATACCCTTCATGAAAAAGAATTCCTTCAAACTCAAAGGTCTTACCATGGTAAAACTATTTATGAATGGAATCTTGATGGATATTCCGAATAGCAAACATTTGAACTATTACATCAAATGATGATGTATTCTGCAGTATGTCAACAGAATGACAATACAGATCACCAGATAGCCAGATTTATTGTTAATGACTTTATCGGCGTCCTTAAGGGTTGGTTAGATAATATTCTCACCAGTATTCAACAAAATGAAATTTTAAATTCATTTAAAATTCATACTTATCCTTTAACAAGACATTTAGAACAAAGATAAGATGCAGTCTACACTCTTATCCATACTATCGTCCATCACTTCATAGGATATGATGATGGTGCTAATGATAGAAGCAGAGAGCTTTTACAAAATCATAGATGTCCATCTTTAACCCATTTTAGATGGCATAAAGATGTTTTCCTAATGAAAGTTGTGCATCGATCTTGTAATAACCCGACCCTCGCACATGTTTTCTGATATATGTTCCGTCCTTATTTTGTGCTTTTAAATTCTTGCTATGAAATCTAACAAGAAATTAAGATTAAGTAAACGAACTCTATGTTTTAGGGTGTCTATCTGTTTCACGAGAACATTATCTGTCACTATTAACACATTTGAATCAGAAATTGGAGGCCTTAACGCCTTAATTATCTGAAATTGATTATATATCTGTGATCAGCATAATTTTTAAATAATATTAAGCATGTTTACGAAATTTCAATTTCGGAATGATTAAATGATTGGATTTCGTTCTATTCACCTTTATATCTATCTATGTATTTGCCTTCAAACACTTGATTTGGGGATTCATTTCGTGGCTATCTCCTGGAGAGGGTAAGAAAATAAGAGAAAAAGGAAGAAAAGGGAAAGGCAACAAGGAGGTGAGTTGGGGCAAAATTAGAAGGGTTTGGAGAGAAATTGAAGCTCAAGGTATGGGTGATTTACTTTCATTAACTCCTCTCTTGTTAAGGGGTAAAGAATTTCTTGGATATTCAAACAAATTAAGGTTGTGTATGTGTGTGTATGGCACCCAAAGAATCGAAGAAGTGTTTCTTCATGTTGTTGATGTTTTGCTTTGAACCTTGTAAGGGAAATTATATTTTATTCCTCCATGATATACTTAAGCAACAAGATATGAACATGGTTATGTATGTAAAATCAAGTTTTGTTTATGGGTTATGAAGTAAAGATCTAGTTCATGTCCACATGGATTGTGATTATGTTTGTAGGTGATTTTTAAGCTTTATTCTTGTGTGAAATTCATCTAAATGGAATCATTTCTATGTATTGGCCAAGGTAGATTTTATTTGAACTTGAATTCAAGGATGGAAATTGAAAAAGTTGTGACTTGATTAAGCTTCTAATCATGTGTATTTTGTGTTGCTCAAGTTTCAATTCATGCTATGGTGATATTAGGTTAATATATTGCATGAATTTCATCTTGGTTTGCATGTAAATTGACTTGGTGATGTTGAAATTGGGTTTGGAACCGAGCTGCCTCAAAACAGGGGTCACCACCACACATGCGGAGGTCATGGCCACACGTGCGGCCAAAGAAGAAAAAACTGGGAAGGCATACTGTCTACGGCCGCTCGAACGGAGGGGGAGGACCGCATGTACAATGCATGGCTGCTCGAGCAGAGGGTCCGGCCGCACGTACGGCCCGGGCTGGAAAAGTGGTTCGCTTAGTTTTGCATGCTTGACTCTCTGGTATTTTTAGAATATTTTTCTAATGATTTTAAGATGGTTGTAAATTCATGCAAAGTGTAATGATGCAGGAAATGACTTAAGAAAGAAAAGGGAAATAATGTGCAAGTTTTGAATGTGTGCAGGACACACTCCGGGAGGAAGTAACACGTCATCTCAACACTGTGAGTAGTAGTACTGCAATCGTACGTTTACTTACCGTTAATAATTCTTATTGTTAACGCACTGTTCTTTGTAAGCATTTATGTTGTTTAGGGATCGGTGAGAACATTGAAAGATTATGTGCACTTCGGTATGACTCTGAAACTACTCTACATTCTGGTTATGGTTAATGGTTATCCTTAATGTGTAATAACCTATAAATTACCTATAACTCCGCACAAGAATTATTAATATTATGCAACTGGTTGGCAAGAAGGGATTATGAATATAAACCCCGCTTAATGGGAACATGATATTTTGAACGTCCTATCCTAGACTCCTACAGCCTTATTTAGTTCGATACATGTTTTATGACATAGACATCTGCCTAGAATGGATTAACAAAATGAAAATCGAACTGAACTATGGGTTGCCTTATACGTCAAAGAATTGAATATCAATAACATTGTTATATGACTCACATTATGGTGTGAATTGTTCTATCCCCATGAATAGTACTGTAACGACACATGTGTTTCTGTAAATAATTATTATTAATGCTTTGTTATACATAGGCTACATGTAATGAATCATAAAGTGAAATTTATGTGCACCATTGTTAACGGTATTTGTATGAACCTGGCATTATTCTATTCTGTTTATTCACTTCGTTTATGCTATGACATAATATGAATTGTTCAGTCTTCAAGAACCATTGATTCCTAGTATGGAACAAAGTGTTGTACGGAACTAAGTGCTGCAATGCGAGCCACCTCCAGAATCCGTACGAGCCACCTCTTGAGTCCATACATACAAGAACTGGGCTTAAAGCAAATTTGGTCCGTTTATGGGTCACCTTGTTATGTGAAGTTATGAAAGATACAATTTGTGAAGATATGAAAGGTATAACTTGTGAATTTATGAGGCCGAGGGCCACTTTGTGGACTTGTGAATTTATGAGGCCAAGGTCCACTTTGTGAATTTGTGAACTTATGAGGCCGATGGCCACTTTGTGAACTTGTGAACTTATGAGGCCGAGGGCCAACTTGTGAATTCTGAAATTATGAGGCCGAGAGCCAACTTGTGAAGTATGAATCTGTAACTTGTGAAACTATGAATCTCAAAGGCCAAGGGCTAATTTGTGAAGTTATGCATCTAAGTTAAGCCAAGGGCTAATTTGTGAATGTGTGAACCCATCAGGCTAAGGGCCAATCTGTGAAGTTATGAATTGACAAGACTGTTCTAAAATGTGTACAGAATCAGACTAACCACAGGATTTTTGCATTTACTTATGTAATTAGAGAAATGTGTACGTTGTAAGTAAATTAAGCTAATCTTTAAATTTTTTATGTACTACTGTCACTGAGCTTGACTCACTTTGTGTTATGTCTGTTTCTGTAGGCACTCCACCTGGAGGTCAGTTTTAACCCATGGCATCCGTGCCTGTTCTGTCAACCTCAGAGTGTCCAGGCACTTAAGTGAAGGCAGCTCTTTTTGCTAAGCTTTTGATTTTACACTCTGATTGTCTGCTTAAGGTTGATGTATATATAATTCCTCTGCCTGTCCATGTTGTTTTACGCCCAATTCTAAGGGCTGGGTCTGTATATATATATATATGTACATAGCTAACTCTCTGATGCACGTCACTGTATGTTTATTTGCCTTATGTTCTGTCTGTGATCCTGGCATGATAGTGGTCGCTCAATGGATGCAGTTCTTTTATTTATGTTAATTTATATTGGTAAATGTTTCCGTTCAGGCCCCATATGATATGTATACCAGGTTATGCGTCCGTTTCTGTGTAGGTCATGCCTAAACTTTTAGGGGCGTGATAGATCTGATGCTAACAACGAACATTGGAAAGCTAAATTTATAGATGGCCTTCCTAGTCTTTTTGCTGAAAGAGTCAGAAAGAAATTACGAGATCGTCACAATAGAATGACCATACCCTATACAAAATATACCTATGGCCAGTTAACAGGCATAGTAACCAAAGAAGGTCTTGCCTTATGTAATGAAATCCAACGAAGAAGATGATCAACTCTACTACGCGATCGCTATCTTCATGACAAAGCACCCCAGCCGTATCCGACACCCAAGTCTGTCTTCCAATATTAACAAAATATTTAATAGAGTAATTCACAAAGAGAAATTGCGTACCTTAACCCATGGGGGTGTTGCCTATTTATAATATTCAGTGACTTACCTCTCAAGTAGTTTGAATATTCCAGAAGTCTTATTCCAAACAAACTTATGTTGTTTAAGACTTCTATATCGATAAGATTTCATATCCTGAAGAGTTTTGCATAACATAAAACACTAATGTAGTGTTTGATAAGAATTTGACAACTGTCATACATGTGATAATCCATAACCATACCACGTGGCAATGCATAAACCCACATAATTCTTATGCTTATTTTTATTCCATCTCAACCTCTTAGATAACATACATATTATAATATTAATTTCTTTATTATTTGCTTTTATTCTTACTTATTTGAATTGTGCACGTATCGTGTGTACCACCCACTAGTATATATTAATTAAAAGGTTATGGGTTGGGTTGGATTGGGTGTTTAAGAAAGTGGGCTGGGTGAGTGTTCAATTGGACTAGATATTCAAGAAAATGGGTTAGGATTTTGAACAAAAAGCTTTCTTCTAGTTGCAGTTGCTGCAGCATGGTACACACAACATGGGTTCAGGAGTCAGACCTTTGCCTCAGTGCATGTATGTGTAATTTTAATGGATGGAATATTCACAAACATACATTTTATCAAATCTATATATAAAAATAATAATAATAATAATAATTTTCCTAGTGCTATTATTCAAGTTTTCATTACCCACAAACAACAAACTAAATTAAATATTCAAGTCATAAATAGAAGAATTTTTTTTAAATAAATTCATACTATTGTTTCAACAATTTAATTTGACAAGATTTCATATTTTCAACATATTGATTGATAATATCATTGTCAACGATGTCAAATACTTCTTTTTTGATATATGTGTCCAAGCAATCATTTAAACAAAATATAATATTTATAAGTTGTTGAAGTTTTAAACTCAAGAAGAAGAAAAAAATCGAGAGTCCAAATCCTTCATGTATGCCACTCACTGCTGGAAATAGGGGTTTTAGCGGCGTTTAAAAAATGTCGCTATAGTCCCAAAAACACCGTCAAATCCTTCTGCGACGTTTAATACCAAACGCCGAAGATGCGGCCGTCGTTATAACTTTATGGCGGTTTAGAAACGTCGCTATATGACTATAGGCGGCGTTTTCTAAAAACGACGTCACCATACTATTTAGCGACGTTTTTAAAACGCCGTTGTATCTTTTTTTTTAAAAATTCAACCGTTGGTATAATATTTAGCGACGCTTTTAAAAACGCCATGATAGCCTCTCTTTTTTTAAATTGTGGTAATTTTATGTTATTGGACCAAAAAATACCTATAATTAAACTGAAAAATAGCACTAATATGAAATAATAACTCCTATTCAAAATGTAACATTAATTCACTTTCCCATTCAATTTAATATCCAAAAATCATGTTTTAACAAAGACACTAGCAGACAAAGAAATGTTGAGCTATAATGATGGATCCAACTATACAAGAGATGGCAAATTACTACCAAAAAAATTATCCCCAACTCAAAAATATATTCCTGCTTATGACATAAATTTCAAGTTGGATGAGTTAAATTCAAATTGATGAGAGAGTTCATTATTGGTCTTCACTGGTCTACATGCCTGCATCAGAACATAAAGTGTAATCGAATTTACCAAAATAAACATAAATTGAAGAATTTGTATCCAATACTTACACACAGTAGACGTCCTGTTTAACCTTTTTTTTCCATGACAACCACCTGTTAGATTTGCACCAAAATAAACATATATATATATATATATATATTTAAATATAAGATCCTGAACCCTCTAAAATCCAAACTTTTAGGGCTGACTCAATGGTACCAAACTCATGGAATATGGAAGCACAATGGGAGAAATCATGGAGTTTGGCCCCAACGTGGAAAGGGTGCAGAGCTCTTCCATTCCATTTTCATCATTCCTAACTTCAACAAGTAGATCTTTGCGCCTACCCTCATGAACAAAAGACCATCTTTAAAGGCCAAAGGGTCCATCCATGGAGTCATATCAATGGTCAATAAGACTAATAATAAAAATAACATTTGGCTGGTTTCTAGAAAACTAATAAAAGTAATCCATAAAACTATTCAGAAAGTCCAAAATGGAAATCACATCTGCTCTGCTTCATATTCGAACATAAAACATGTCAAACACCCCTCTAAGCAGTTAAACAGCCCCCCATCCCTTCCTCAAAACACTTATTTATATGGCCATGCCTTTTATATCATGTAAAAAACAAACTTTTTATGCACACATGAACATATGGCCATGAACAAGAATGTACACAGAGACAGGCAAGTAGTTCTGCATATGTATATTAAAATTTAAAATACAGGATTTTGTTAAAGGCACATGTTATGAAGGTTAAGATGATTGTACGTTCTATGCTTGTACAATCAAAATCATACAAATATATGTACACTTAGGACACATATTAACAAGGCCCTAAAACATAATATGAGCTAATACCTTCTTGAGAATTATGTCAAGAAGTTCTACCCCTACTTTTGAATCAAATACCTCTTGATGCATATTATTCCAAGAAAAAAAGAAATTTAAATTCATCTAAACTAGCAATTTACAGGGGAAAACTAGCAATTTACAACATTAAAAGTCAAGCCATGAATAATAAATGTGAAAAAGAAAACCATATTATAGTTCCAAAGGGAAATATATATCTACCTTTATGATCGACAAGACAAGTTTTGAATATATATCAATAGCAAGGAAGGAGAGGGACTGGACTTGTTGAGGTGATTGCAGAGGGCTAGAACTAATCACTTCAGAAGATAAGCAATGTGACACAGAAAGTTCCTGAGTTAAAAAAAATACGAGAGAATAGGGAAGGAAGAGGAATTCAGAACTCAGACTATAATACTATGGACATAATTTCAAAGAAGAAAATTTACAGTGAGACAGCGGAAAAACCGATCTGACAAATCATCCCCTTTCAGCAATCCACTTTGCTGCAATTGTAAGACATAAGGGGCACAAGCTGCAACATTTGCACTCACTCTGAAAACAGCACTGAAACCTACAAAAAACACATGTTCCAGTAGGAAATGATTACTACAAAATATTTAGTTGACCCTTTAGCTTCAGATCCAATTTCTAACGAGAAAATTTTCCAATCCAACCCCCAATTTTCCCAGTCATTTTTTTATTGAAAAAGCAGGCAAAGAAAATGAGGTCTGGAAAAATTTATGTGGTACCATCAAATTAACATTCTGTAATTGGCCAAAATGGCACATAATAAACATTATGCCACTATGACTGATATAGGAGTGTAAAATTCTCTAACTGTTGATACGACCACGGTTTTAATCCAACCAATAGATTGTCACAATGGTAAGGAAAGCCAGGGATAACATTATGCAATGGTAACAACCAATTTTTAACCATGGAAAAAAAACACCAAATTCATTTCTACTGATTCAGAATTATGCAGAGCATGCTGAACAACAAAAGGTCATATATAACATGCTCACGAAAACCAGCCTGCTTGCTGCAGAGAGACCAGGGACCTGTGCCAGCAAAAATTAAAATGTTAAGATGCAAAGAGATAATAGACAATTAAAAATTATATAAGACCAATATTTCTGACAACCTTCTGCTCTGTAGCTTGTCTGGTATTATCCTTCCCAACAAAAATAGCAAAAAGAGTAGCAGGATTGGCAGCAGGAGTCCTGGCAACCTCAACCAACTGTTGTAATGACTCTGGAGATCCAGGCCTAGCTGCAAGCTATAGGTAAGATCTCAATCAGAACCAGGCACAATCTGATTTAGCCACCATATCAAACAAAATGAATAGTCACAAACCAGGTAGTATATGCCAACTAGTTAGTTATGTTACTTCAAAGATTACTCGTGTAGAGCAATATTACTTATACGTACTATTCCTTCCTCCATCAAGCAGCTTAGCCATATGAACACTGTAGTTCACTGCAAATTAGGTCAACAGTAATATCTTTGTCGAACTTTCAATCGTCAACAGATTTACTATACTGTAGAACTAAAAAAGGATCAACACCAGATAATCAAAACAAATCTAGGCTATTTCATTTCCATGGAGAGCCATTCCCATATCCAAATGCATTACATGGAGAAATCATAACAAAGCAGCCACTGATGGTAATATCACTTAATTTCAATAATTCATTCACTAGATGAATTACCAATGTAACAACACAGAAAATTTCATTGCAAAAGCCTAAACCTAAGCACAATGAGAGAAATCAAATTCATATTCATTTGGAGAATAATAAGACGAGAGCTACTTTCTAATATACATAATGAAATTTTTTATGGATCACAGATACTAAATACTTATTTTGGCATACCCTGATGAAATCAAATTGGCCCAACTTTTTTATAAAACTTGCCATTTCGAATTTTGTTTCATTGTTAAAGTAAAAATATATATATATATAGAAAGATATAGGAAGGAGAAAGAATAATTACCTCTGAAATTATTTCATTAGCTTTTCTAAGAGAATCAGTAACACCATAGGAGAAAGATTCAGAACACTTAAAAATGTTATTAGAAATTAAAAATGTAATATGTGATTCTTTGGATAACATATGTGAGAAGAAAATCACACCCTTATTATAGAAGTTGAAAATCAGAACCATTGGAAGAGAAGCAACCAAGCAGTTGAAACCAGGCTATTAAATGGTATTGTAGACACCCCATTTTTGAGCGTCCTCAAGACTTGGACGTCACCATTGGAACACTTGGTGATTACCCTTGTTTGTGTTCGTCTTGAGTTCCCGGAGGTCTCGATTGCACGCCTTGCCTCAGGATCTCTCGACTCGACCGTGTTGTGTCTGGTTTTGCACCAAACACTCGTGTTTTACCTTGGAGGGGCAGGGAATGCCTTGTGAGGCATCCCCACACATCACCGGCCATGGCTTGAGGCCACCGGCCAGTGATTTTATGCCATCGGCAATGTATATTGCCGGTCGGCACTCTTTGTTGCCGGTCGGCCATTTATCTTGCCAAAAGGGCAATTTTGAATGGCCGATCACTGTTCATCTACTTTTAGTAGATATTTTGTGCCAGCTGTGATAGCTGGCACCCACTCTGCTCCCCTCCATACACGTGTATAGAGGGATTTCCCTCTTGGATGGCTTGTTTTGGAAGCCTTACAAGAGGGAGTTGCCTATAAGAAGAGGCTTCCTCTCTTGGCATTAGGGTTACAAAAATTTCAGAGGGAGTTCTGGATGAGGGTTAGGGTTGATACATATTTCCTATCTCTATATCTCTCTCTTGTATGTGTTTAGTGTGTGTTTGTCCATACATATTTGTGAAGGAGGACTTCAAGAGTAAGAAACTAGCCCCTTTTTACCCCATTTTTGCACACTACTTTTACCTATCTTGCAATTGTTTTTTGGCTTTGCATATAATACATAATTTTTTTTTTTTAAGGCCTCTAAATAGTTTGTTAAGAGTGTTTTAAGCTTTGGGGTTGTTTGACCCCTCTTAAGCCTTGTTTGGCCCTTGTTTTGTGCTATTTTGTGTAAGCTCCGGGACTTTGGTGTTTGGAACTCCTCACCACTGAAATCTTGAGGGATTTCAGTAGTAAGGATGGTGCCTTGAGGTCCCAAGAAGGAGAGGGCCACCCCCTCTCCTTGTTGTCCTTGAAAAGGACCATTTTTGCCTCTTGAGGGAGCACCTAGCTTAGGCTCTTGTTGACCATGCCTTAGCTGTTATTTATGCTTATTTTGCCATGAAATAGCATTGCTTTAAGTTGGTTTTGGTACACCATTCTTGCTTAGCATACATGCGTTGTAATGCCATTTTGTTGCCTTAACATGCCTTAGGTTGTAAACCATTGTTCTAGCATGTTTTAGGCTTGGCTTTGTGAAGCTTTCATGTTTATTTTGCCATGATTAAGGTCTGTCCTTAGTTGGTTGGGTCGACTTTGGCATGCATTGTATAGCCCCCTTTGCATTTTGGCTTGTTGGCCTTAAGGGTGTGAGTGTATAGCATGCATTACTTGCTTTGATTTAGTGGGTTGAGACCATTTTCCATGTCATTTCAGTGCACTTAGTATGCTTGTATGCTTGCATTTCATGGTCCCTTTGATGTGTCAAAGGCTTGTGTTGCTTGCTCCATGTTTTGGTCATTGTGCATGCATTTGAATTCAAGTTATTTAGATGCCATCTAAGTAATCTTTTGGGCTTTGTTTTATGTGCTAAAACTCTATTTTGGGTCATTGAATTCATGCCGTGTTTGGTCTTGTTAAGTGTGGTTCAACACCCCTTTAGCTTGCTTTGAATCTTGGACTTTGCTTGCATACCTTGATTGCATTGTTTAGGTTGGTTTGGCACCATGTTCTTGCATGATTTCTGTTCCGTGTTTGGTTTTGGCACC
>NW_021027154.1:683676-694227 GCF_004153795.1 Camellia sinensis | reverse complement strand
TTCCAACCCCACGTCTTTCTTCCCTTTTATTTACCCGCTTATGATGGTAGACTAGGGCATATTTAAATTAGCATACCTTATGCTATGCATGCGTGCATTCATACATTTGTCTTGCATGCACCAGGCTCGGCACATCATGCTAACTGCATTGTGTTTCAATTCCAAATTGAATACGTGTTAGTTGTAGCATTTCACATGCCATGTTTAGAATAGTTGAGCCCATTTCTAGTTGCATTTCACATGTGTTGCATTAGCCAGCTTAACATGAACTAGGATCATGCATATGATTACTAACTAGTTTCTGTTTTGGCTTGGAGTACTCTGTAAGTTCTTTTGCTTTAGCATCCTTGCATGCGTGTGAGTGTTGCCATGATAGCATGATTACCATGAGGCTAGCTGCTTATGTGATATAACTGCTTGAATGCCTGTGGATGGAGGTTGAATTACCTAAATTAGGATAACGCATTAAAACTGTGAGTTTTTAAGCCCACTAGATAGTGGCAAAATCATCTTTTCTAAAAACCCACTGGAGGGTGGCAAAACCTGCATTTCAGTCTACTTGCGAGTAGCAAACCATTTTCAAAACAAACATGAAATGTTTTGTTCCAATTTAGGCGATTTGGTCTATACTTGTTTGTTGTGCGCATAACATAGTAATTCTAGGCTAATAACCGGAATAAGAACACATAACGTTTTCAAAAACGGATATCACGGTTAGTAGAGGCCGATCTTCGGATCGGGCGAGAGGGGGTGCTCATAGCTGACCTTCCCCAATCGTACCCAAGTTCCCAAGCCGAGGTAACTTTGGTGATGACGGACACGTGGCCTTACCGAGTCAGGGTTTTCTAAATTTCCCAAAACAAAATATTTAGGTGGCGACTCTGTATCTGGCAAAGCAGTCCATGTTTGGCACTTCTTTTCTAAAAATCTGTTTTCTCAAAACGATTTGCCGGATTTGGACTGTTTGGTTCAGATTAAGGACCGTGACACAAGTCGAGTCCGAACTGTAGCGGGGTCCCTCGCGGACGTGTTACAGTTTCTGGCGACTCCGCTAGGGATTTAGAGAGCTTGACTCGAACTCGTAATATCCTGTTTTGATTTCATTTATGTGTCTCTTTGCATTGCATATGTATTGGTGCGCCTAGGACACCGTGTTTGCCATCTGCCATTCCTGAACAGTTTGCTGGAGGCTTGTCTTGTCAAGGCATGACTATAAGGCTGACCGGTTGTGGGTTCTGACAGTATGGAAACACAAACCCTGGTTTTACCGGGGCACCCTTTTCGACCATTCGACCTAGTGCATATCGAAATCCATAGTGACCATTCCAAATTAGGACAGGTTGCTTACCCAATGTTAGGTTGTTTGAAAACTGCTGCGTGCATAGTGAAACCCTAGCTCTTGACAAAATAGGACAGGGAAACCCCACCCCTCTATAGGGGTGTTTTGGCCCTCTTTACTTGCTATGTGTTTTAGAGTGTATCTATGCAGGGGAACACACATATCAGTTCGCATGTTTGAGTATCAGACCTGAGAGCATCAGTGTCAGTTTATGAGAACCAGTTATCTGCGGGTATCAAGTTCAGCTTTGGGAATAGTGATTCTAGGGAACAGTGATTAGTAATAGAGTGCAGTTGTTCGGCTACACCCGTGTTTGATCTGTTTGGGCTGAAATGCTGTTTGTTTTTCCTTTCAGCTCAGAGGTTCAAAGAGTTGATACAGAATAGCTAGTGTTCCCCCTTGCTGAGGCAGGACTTATGATGACGCAGAATTCAGAAGAGACTGTGGTTATGACAGCCGTATTAGGTCAAGGAATCAGTTTGCAGGGCGAGACCGATGGTGACGCACCACACCCGCCTAGGTCGCCCATCGCACACCCAATCTGGGCACCCCAATTATATCAGGCTCGCGAGCCCACCACGTTCGAGCTTATGGGAATGATAGGTGATCTCCAAAGGTCTGTGGCGGATCTCGCCTACGGAATGTCAGCTTCGCCATCCGCAGCACCATATGCCAGGAATTTTGTGCCTTAGGAGCCCTTGCTACTGGGACGAATTGTGATCGAGCTTAACCAACCCAAGGTGGTCTCAAGTTGTAGCAATGATGTATCGACACCAACCCAAACCCTTGATCAGGCTGAGGCCAGAGGTAAAAACAAAGCAAAGGCATATGCCGATCCCATTGAGCAACTGCTGTGGGCAATCGAGGCTTTGAAAGCCAGGGGGATGAACAAGCAACAAACATCTGCGGTTGTGACCAAAGCTGTGGATGATATTTTCCCCACTCCGATCGAGGGCAATTCAAGCCAGTCAGAAAATCGGGACAGACCCCGTCACGCCAAAACAGTTCCTTCCATTCCCAACCCTGTACTCGGGAAAGATCAAAAAGTAAAGGCAGTGCCTGCTGACCCGTTCGCTAGTGCGTCTAGCAAGAACACTCAGACTTCGAAGTACCTACCCCGAGGGCGCAGGACCTTCCACGCTCTCTACATGCCGCTGTCTAAGGCACTTCAAATCCTGGCCGAAAGGGGACATCTCAAACCCATTAAGCCTAGGCCCCTGCCCAGTCCTCTTCCAGCAGGCCATGATGCTACTCAGTACTGCGCGTACCATCAGCAAACCAGCCACGCCACCGATAACTGTTTCCGCCTTCGCCATGAAGTGCAGGATCTGATCGATAATGAGGTCATTCTTCCACCTACCTCAGCGAAGTCTATTACCACCGAGCTGTTGGACTTTGAGGATACTGCGAGTATGTGATCAGGGGTTGGACCACCTGCGGGCGGTGCTCGGTGTATTTCAGATGTGGCGTTTGGCACGCACTTTTTGAGCATTTGTAAATGTAGTTTTTGTACTTTCTGACTTGGGTATTGGGGTCAGTTTTGTTGTTTTGTATATGGTCAGTCTTTTTGTACTAAGTCGGTCAGGTCTGTCTTGTTGTATCGAGTCAGTCCTGTTTGTTAGAGTCAGCTGATTCCGGGGGTGT
This sequence comes from Camellia sinensis, assembly GCF_004153795.1. NCBI lineage: Eukaryota > Viridiplantae > Streptophyta > Magnoliopsida > Ericales > Theaceae > Camellia > Camellia sinensis. The sequence continues at coordinate 691,244 of NW_021027154.1, read as the reverse complement.
TACCTCGGGCATCACTATTTTGTTTGTCTTTTCGCTTTCTTTTGAGTCTGTTTCTGCCATGGAGCCAGTTACACCAACCGTTATGAATGAAACAGCAGTGGTTTTTCATGCTTTTGTGCTTACTTCTGCCTCGTGCCAGTTGTGCCAGAAAGTCGAATGGAACGATAGTGCATTTCACCTGCTTCTCTGTGCCCTGAAAATCATTGCATTGACCTATGTTTTTCAAAACCTCTTTAACACTGCGGTGAAAACAAAGAGGAAGGAATCCCTCGAGTTTTGCAAAACTTTGATCAATTTGAGAAAATGAGAGGCATGCTAAGCCTTTAATGAATGAAACCATGCTTGTTAGTGTGAGTATTGGAAAGGACCCTGGCTTGATCCAGATTGGTTCCACACTATCTTCGGCGTGAGCGATTTGTCGCTTTCTTAAAAACTTTCAAAAACAAATGCTTTGTGCGGCCCTGTGAAGACCTGTGTGGAATCGCTCTTGAGATTGTGCAGCCTAGGATCGCTCTCAGCCTCAAGATTCAACCCGTTCGTTTCGAACCTTGAACCCGTTCAGAAAGTTCAACAGTCAACCGCCGTGTAAGGTCTGTGTGGCCAGATTAGAAGCAGCCCTCGAACAAGAGGCACCAAAGTCGAATAAAAAAGATTAGATCTCACCAGAAGAAGCTTGTGGAGCAGCCATGATGGATTCTTCTGCAAATCATTGCAACCAGCCGTTCTCCTAGCTACAGAGAGGCTTCAACTTCAAAAACCATTTGGCATGGACTTGTTACACTTTTACCCTTTTGAGAGGCTCACTGGGCCAAAAACCCGGAAGGGCGACCCAAGCAAAAGTTAGAGCCAGAGAAAAATACAAAAAAATGCAAAAAAAAAAAAAAAAAAAAAAAAAAAAAAAAAAAAAAAAAAAAAAAAAAAAGAGAAGAAATAAAATCAAAAAAAAAGAAGAAAAACAAGAAAATGAAAAGAAGCTCGCAAGGTCGAAAACCCACATCGGGCACCTTGGCAAAAGTTAGAGCCTGAAAAGTGAATGTTAAAATACCCGAGTGCACCTTAACCGGAACTACGTAAGGCTTGATTCCCATGTTTGGGATACGTAGGCAACTTCATTCTGAAGTCCAGCCCCTAACGTTTTCATAGCATCTCAGTCCACACAATGGTTTCGATTTCATCCCAAAGTCCAGTCGCCAACACCTTCAAGGTGACTGTGTCCATATATTGGTTTTGACCGTCTTCGTCTTCTCTGTATCTGAGAAAGTTCGGTCGTGATCACCACTGGTAAGGACTGTTTACAATATGCTGCGGCATCATCCAGACAAGGGGCAACTTTCCGTTGCCATGAGTCGCCGTTCAAACCAGGGGCAACTTTCCGTTGCTGTGCAGCGTCCTTCAAACAAGGGGCAATTTTCCATTGCCTCCGATCCGATGTTGTGCATCTCGAGAATGAGTTTCGCGCTCGTTGGGTGGCGGCCGTTTACAAAAATAGTTTTTGAGAATTTTTACTAAGGTTGACCATTTTCTCGAAAATTATTTCATTTTCCAAAACTGGACCATTTTCTTGGACCCAAAAAGGAAAATTTTCAGTGCTTATAGTCTGACTTGCATGGTTTTCAAATCAAAAATCGCACAAGTGTGTTAATCCGACTCTCATTCTGATCAAAACTGTTTTAGTAGAAAACCAAAACAAAAAATGGTCAAAATGATGAACTATGGGCACGGTTGAGTCAGGCTTCCTGTCTTTCCCCCATCGCCAGCATACTTGCCAAGAAGGGCACAACTTAAGCTGTCATTAAAGGGCTGAAAGCTCTCTCAACCTCCGAGCAACAAGGTATCGAACCAAGTGCGAAGCACGAATCCGAAGGGATCAAGGTACTCTATTCCCTTACCTGGGGCATCGACCAAGCGCCACCGGAAGAAATAGCTGTGAGCTAATGGCGTTGGGCATGAACCCGCAACTTCCTATTCATTCATCAATCACCTTGGGGAGGGACGAAAAATGAGAGAATAAAGAATAGAGAGGTGTAAGTTGAGAGAAAAAGCGAGCCAAAGGGTTTTGAGAAAAAAAACCGAGCCTGAGGGCTGAGTGATGTGAGAATCACAAATCAGAAAGGGTGGGAAATATACTTGGAGGAACTAGCTCCTACAGATTTGAGGTCTTTCGTTGAACATGTCTGCGTGTCGTGTCTTTTGTTTTGTTTACCTCAACTTTTGTTTTGGGTCTTTTCCGAGCGTGTCTCGTTGTGTTTAGGTCGTGTACCCTTTTGTTTGAGTCCTTCCCGCTTTGTTCAGTTGTAGGCTCGATACCCCGGTTGAAAATCCTTTTTTTTTTCGAAAATCGTTTATGCTCAGAGTGCTATGCCATTCTCTACATCTGTGCGAAGCAAAAGAAGAAAAAAAAAATCGGGGCATCTGGGCGTGCTTCAACTTCAACTGGTTCCATCTTTGTGTTCCTTCTTGTCAGATTGGGCCGTTTGTTCAGGATTTGCTGTGTGCAGAATGAACAAAGTGTGGTGTTAGGGGCTGTATGCAGACTAATCCCCAACAGAGTATGGGCTGTGTGTTCAGTTTGAGCAGTGTGTTGCTTGGGCTGTTTTGCTATGAGGCCGTTTGGTTATCTGATCATTACAGTACAAATGCTCGATTTTTTAGATAACAGGCCAATTCCATTCACATTGAGGTGTAACATGATGTGATGCGATGCAATACATGAGATATGTAAATGTAACACTTTTTAAGCAAAAAGTTTATTCATTTCATTATCTTTTTCAAGTACATAGCTTTGAAAACAAAAATCTGTCTGCGGCAGTACAAGGTAATCTAACTACCAGCAAAGAAAAAGAAGAAAAAAAAAGTATAAAAAAGAAGAAAAGCAGCAATCTGGATCATCATCAGTAGTCTCGGGCCCGAGATCTGTCCTCACCCTCTTCCTAGACGAAGGTCCAGGGGCATCGTCATCAGCATCGCCATCTGAGCCTGAGTCTGAGTCGTTTCCAGCCTCCTCAGATGACCCGGCCTCTGCCTCTGCCTCGGACTCATCATCATCATCATCGTCATCATCAGGGGTCGGCGCCCGAGAACTACTCCCGACATGAACACGCCCCGCCCTGGTACGGGGACGTACAGCGTCTCCACACCCTCCTCGAGCAGGAATAGAGGGCCCAGCCGAAGCACCACCCACCGGAGGAATCTGGAAAGGAGGCTGAAAAGTATAAGAGGCAAACGCATCAGTATGCCGTGAGCAGTATATCAGTGCAGAATGCAGTGTATGAGTACAGTGTGTGAATGTCGTGAGCAGTTTATCAGTGCAGAACGCAGTGTATGAGTACAGTGTGTAAACGCCGTGAGCAGTTTATCAAGTGCAGAACACAGTGTATAAATGCAGTGTATGCAGTGTATCAAATGCTGTGAGATCAGCGTGTCAGGTGTTGTGTCGTGCATCAGATTACGCGAATCAGTTTATGTATGGTTTGAGACCGTCGTCAGAAAAACATACCGGAATACTATAGAGGGCCAGGAGGTCGAAGGTCCGCTGTAGCATCCCCATCATGGAGGCACTCAACTCTAGGGACTGCCGGGTGTACTCGGAGGACGCCTGCAAAAGTACCAAAGGCATCAGTATTCTGCGAAATATCAAATAAACTGAAATAAAATGACAATGCAAGATGCGAGATAAAGTAGTACATACCGGAGGTAAGTCATAGAACCTGACCAACTCATGGTCAGTCGGAGGAGGAGCAAAGGGAATCTGGTACATCGCCCCACCCTACCCTCGGCATGTCAGTATCGTGGGTAGCGCTGGCCAGCTAACCCCCTGACCCCTCCGAGCTCCGCCCCTGCCACGGACACGAGCCGTCCTCGAAGCCCCCGCTCCCGCTCCCACTCCGGCTGCTAGCGCCGCTGGCCTCTCCCTCTCAGCCCGACGACCACCGCTCAAGGGTCACATAATGTAGGTTCGGACGTACTCTGCGTAGTCGCCCTCGCCTCTGTGACACTCTGCACCCCAGCCGACGGTGTAGTCCCTCATGTGCTCAAAAGAGAACCCCTCTGTATGCCTCATATGTGCAGGAGGCGGACCCGGAACTATCTGCTCCGGTAAACCCAGGGTCTGACGCAAGAAACGCTCGCCCAGGTACCAAGCCCGACAGACCGGGCCCTCCAACAGAATCCGGCAACGGGGAGTCTCCTCTGCGCCCTCGTAGTGATCCCTCACCACGGCTGGCAACGGAGCCCAAGGCTGCCAGGTGATCTGAAAATGAAATATAGTTTGTCATCTACTATTATTGAAAACATACAATGCTAAGCGAAGCCTAAGCAAATTCTAAAGTTGAACATACCTCCGCAGCGGTGATGGTGTCGAAGTAGCGTCGGAAGAAAATAAAAGACTCCCGTGGTCTCCGCACGCATCGCACATCAAAGCGATGAGAAAAGGGGACGCCGAGTGGGGTCTCCACATCAGGTACTGGGGCAAGCCTGGGAAAGTAGGCATACACCCACAACTGCAGAACAGATATAAGTATGACTATCAGATAAAGCAAAATACAGAATAAAGCAGAAATGGCAGAGTCGTGTGTTGTGCAGTGTATTGTATAAAGTATACAGTGTGTACAGTATACAGTCAAAGTAAAGTAGAGTATATGTGTGCCGCGTGCGCAGTATATAGTCAGTGAGAGGCAGACCGTGGTGTGTGCAGTGTATAGAATACAGAAAATGTGAAGCAGAAATGTAAAAAAGGAAGAAGATGTACCTCCCAAGCTCGCCAGTAGCCGCCGAAAAGCTGTCCGCTGAGGCGGGAAGAAGAGCTCATGTAACCATACAAAGTGGCCAAGCCGGCGCCACCCCAGTCATAGCGGCGGATCCGCCTGACATCCACCAGTGCGCTCAACAAACATAGAGGCACGGTGTTCGCCCGGTCGGCGAAAAGAGTCGTCCCGAAGAGGAACATGATAAAGCCCCACGCATACTGATCCACCTCCTCTGGGGTCATCTGCACCTCCTCCGCCAAGGCTGGCTAAATCCGGAAATGGCTCTCAAACCAAGAGTACCTGACAAACCCTGCTCGAGCGAGGGGAGGCTGAGTGCCGAGCAGGTACAGCTGGGCGGCGTCCCACTCATCCATATTGGTGTCGAAGGAGATCGGATCACCCCCTACCCCGATGCCGGTGAGCATCGAGAAATCATAAGGGGTCATCGTCATGTCCCCTGCAACGGAGAAGTGGAAGGAGTTGGTGGTATCCCACCACCTCTCCACTAAAGCGGCAAGCAAGGGCCTGCAGGTCGTAAGCCGGGAGAGCCCCCTGCAGAAGATGTCGAAACCGGCCTCGTCGACAATATGATGAATCGCGTCTGGCAGCTTTATGTACCAATCCCGAGCAACGACATTCCCATACCCGCGGATGGTATGGGAATCCCCCTGTAATCAAAAACAACAATTGCGAGGCAATATTCAAAACGCAGTTTTAAGAAGCATACAGGTATACAGCACGTGTGCATGTTTTCAAATTCGAATAGACATCGGGTGCCGGTGTACTTACAGTGAACTACAACGTGTGATGTGTCAGCGTGTTTGAGTGGTTCAGGGCAAATACAGCATGTGTGCATGTTTTCAGACTCAAGCAGATACCGGGTACCAGTGTGTATGCAGTGAAATACAGTGTGCGCCGTGCGTTTGGGTGATTCAGGGTTAGTGCAGTGTGTGTGCACGTGTAAGTTTCAAACAGATATCGGTTGTAAGTTTGTTTGCAATCAACTACAGTGTATAGTGTATCGGTGCATCCGGGCTAAGCAGTTAGAGAACAGAATCAACTAATGGCAGTTACGTTCTACATTGTGGAAAATAATAAAACAGAAGAAAGAATGTTACCTCGGAAGCGCCGAAGGACAGATGAGAGGTAGGCTCACGCAGGAGAAGCTCGGGTGCCACGCCCCTCTCGAAGCTCCGGAACTGGCGTAGTCCATCGAGGAGCATCACATGAACCGCAGGCCTGTAGGTCTCCGGATCGAACGGCCGGATATGAAGTGGCAAGGGGTCGGCCTCGGGATCCATCTCGAGCTCTGGAGGGGTCCCGCCCTGTGGAAGATCGTCCGCCATCTCGAAGAGAATGTGAAAATGGCCGGAAGACAAAAAACCAGGCGAGAATGTGAAGAGTCAACAAAAAGTCAACCCCGAGAGGGCCGGAAAAGGCCAAAAAAGCTGAAGTGCGGAAAAGGCACAGATATCAAGAAAAACTCAAGGGGAACAAACCCCAAAAAGTGGAAATGGCAAAGGAAGCACCGAAACAAAGAAATGTTCGGTTCAAAATGTTCGAAACGCGAAGGTATTCGCGAATCGGACGACGAAATGGAGGCTAGAACGCAAGAAAATGAGGAAATCAAAGGAGGAAAATGATCTAGAGAGAGAGGGGGAGAAATTTCGAGCAAGAAGAAGTGAAGAAAATAGGGCTTCTAGCCCTATTTTAAATGACCCGTAGCAAAATACCAAAATTGCCCCGATATAGGGACTTTTTGCCGGTCGGCCACACTCTTTGTCGGTCGACAAAATAGTTTGCCGATGGAAATTGTATGATGGCTGATGGATGGCCGATGATGCATTTAGATGGCCGGTGGGTATCCGGTGGTCTCTTACAGTGATTTTGGAGCCTTCTACATCCTTTTTGGGTTATATGTGTGGTTCAACACCTTCATCACTCGAGACAATGTGGGAAAGCACACTTTTGAAACGTGAACCTTCGAGTTGACCTCAGGCCACCACTTCTACGAGCGATGCTCGGTACGTACGAAGAAGGTCCCTTCCCATATCCTTTTCATGTCTTGTGGATTCCATAAATCGTTTCAATTATGCTGTGTTACAGTACTTTACGTTCCAGCATCGTGAATAACATGTTTTTACTTACATGTGTACATTCAACTCTTCTCATACACACTACTTGCGTAGACCGCATGTTTGTAATCAATTACACTACTTGCGTAGACCGCATGTTTATAATTAATTACACTACTTGCGTAGACCGCATGTTCTACTTGCGTAGACCGCATGTTTGTAATCAATTTCATTACTTGCGTAGACCACATGTTTTGCTTGCGTAGACCGCATGCTTGTAATCAATTTCATTACTTGCGTAGACCGCATGCTTTGCTTGCGTAGACCGCATCATTGCATTTTGCATGCATTTAATCGCGCTATCTTGCACATCACACCGTCCTGTACATACGACGGTCTAGGAGACCCTAAATCCTCTGAAGGTGCAAGTCCTTCGGTGTTTGTCATGCTCGAACGACTTTTGATAAGTTGCATTATACATGTATTTCAAGCGACTCGCGTCGTCGCATATTCAAGTTCACGTGCATCTTAAAAGCCGCGCGTTGTCGCGCACTTCGAAATCATGCATCATCATGCAGCATTTCAAAAAAAGATGCCGAAACCGGCCTCGTCGACGATATGACGAACTGCGTCTGGCAGCTCTATGTACCAATCCCGAACCGCGTCTGGTTAAAAATTCCAAGACCTCTAATCTCTTAGTGCTGGACAACGACGAACCGAGAAAAAAGAACTTATCCGGGTTCTTTTC
>NW_021027154.1:673225-683626 GCF_004153795.1 Camellia sinensis | reverse complement strand
ACAAGCAAGATTGCCTCAAGCACCAGCAGCTCCTCCTCCCCCAGCATAGCAACCACAGGCAGGAGGACCACGGGTGGTTAATGTAATTCACTCAAAGGTGAACGAAAACGACATACGAGAGGAGACCCATAAGGTAAAACATCTACAACACGTGAACCAGGTCGAACATAAAAGACCTCGGCCTGAAGAATGCCTGGGACCGACGATAGCCTTTACTGAAGCCGACCTAGAGATGGTCTAGCATCCACGTAATGGTGCCTTGGTAGTATCCCTCTAGGTTGGGGAGTGCCAAGTGAAACACATCCTGATTGATCAACGCAGCTCTTGCGACATCATGTATGTTAGATGTTACAAGGAGCTGGGCCTTTATCCTGATGACTTGGAGCAACCCAATGGCCCGATGGTTGGCTTCAATGGAACGCCGACGTGGCCACTGGGCACAACAAGCTTGGAAGTACAAGCCGGCACTAAGAAGATCAAGACAGAATTCATGGTGATTGACACGCCCTCGCCATACAACATCATCTTGGGAAGGCCCTGGTTGCATACAATGAGGGCAGTTCCCTCAACGTTGCATACTCTACTACAGTTCCCAACAGAGCATGGGATTGAAGAAGTCAGAGGAGATCAACTATAGGCAAAGAATTGCTCCATGGCAGCAATGAAATCCACCTGCAACATTCGAGAACCGAAGGAGGCAGAGATTGAAGACGAGGACATGAAGGTCCTAGAGGATGTCGGCAAGGAGCCAGCCAAGAAGAGTGAAAAAGCACTGAAGAAAGTCCTCGTCCAGGAGGATGATTGTAGACACCCCATTTTTGGCCGTCCTCAAGACTTGGACGTCACCATTGGAACACTTGGTGATTACCCTTGTTTGTGTTCGCCTTGAGTTCCCGGAGGTCTCGGTTGCGCGCCTTGCCTCAGGATCTCTCGACTCGACCGTGTTGTGTCTAGTTTTGCACCAAACACTCGTGTTTTGCCTTGGAAGGGCAGGGAATGCCTCAAGGCATTCCCACACAACACCGGCCATGGCTTGAGGCCACCGGCCAGTGATTTTATGCCATCGGCAATATATATTACCGGTCGGCACTCTTTGTTGCCAGTCGGCCATTTATCTTGCCAGAAGGGCAATTTTGAATGTCCGATCACTGTTCATCTACTTTTAGTAGATATTTTCTGCTAGCTGTGATAGCTGGCACCCACTCTGCTCCCCTCCATACATGTGTATGGAGGGATTTCCCTTTTAGATGGCTTGTTTTGGAAGCCTTACAAGAGGGAGTTGTCTATAAGAAGAGGCTTCCTCTCTTGGCATTAGGGTTACAAAAATTTCAAAGGGAGTTCTGGATTAGGGTTAGGGTTGATACATATTTCCGATCTCTATATCTCTCTCTTGTGTGTGTCTAGTGTGTGTTTGTTCATACTATTGCACACAAACACATAGTGTTACACCTTCTCTTGGTTGTTGAGGGACCAGAGGGTTGTTCTTGGTGTTCTTGACTAGATTTGAGCTCAAGGAGGCAACAAGATCATCATTTGTGAAGGAGGACTTCAAGAGTAAGAAACTAGCCCCTTTTTACCCCATTTTTGCACACTACTTTTACCTATCTTGCAATTGTTTTTTGGCTTTGCATATAATACATAAATTTTTTTTTTAAGGCCTCTAAATAGTTTGTTAAGAGTGTTTTAAGCTTTGGGGTTGTTTGACCCCTCTTAAGCCTTGTTTGGCCCTTGTTTTGTGCAATTTTGTGTGAGCTCCGGGACTTTGGTGTTTGGGCCTCCTCACCACTGAAATCTTGAGGGATTTCAGTGGTTAGGATGGTGCCTTGAGGTCCCAAGAAGGAGAGGGCCACCCCCTCTCCTTGTTGTCCTTGAAAAGGACCATTTTTGCCTCTTGAGGGAGCACCTAGCTTAGGCTCTTGTTGACCATGCCTTAGCTGTTATTTATGCTTATTTTGCCATGAAATAGCATTGCTTTAAGTTGGTTTTGGTACACCATGCTTGCTTAGCATACATGCCTTGTAATGCCATTTTGTCGCCTTAACATGCCTTAGGTTGTAAACCATTATTCCAGCATGTTTTAGGCTTGGCTTTGTGAAGCTTTCATGTTTATTTTGCCATGATTAAGGTCTGCCCTTAGTTGTTTGGGTCGACTTTGGCATGCATGGTATAGCCCCTTTGCATTTTGGCTTGTTGGCCTTAAGGGTGTAAGTGTATAGCATGCATTACTTGCTTTGATTTAGTGGGTTGAGACCATTTTCCATGTGTTGCATGCTCCATGTTTTGGTCATTGTGCATGCTTTTGAATTCAAGTTATTTAGATGTCATCTAAGTAATCTTTTGGGCTTTGTTTTATGTGCTAAAACTCTGTTTTGGGTCATTGAATTCATGCCATGTTTGGTCTTGTTAAGTGTGGTTCAATACCCCTTTAGCTGGCTTTGAATCTTGGACTTTGCTTGCATACCTTGATTGCATTGTTTGGGTTGGTTTGGCACCATGTTCTTGCATGATTTTCAAAGCTTAATTTACATGCTAATTGTCCATGTTATGCCTCTTTCAAGTGTGCTTGAGAGTTGCCCTTTTGTGCTTAAGTATTAGCCCTTTAACATGTGCATGTGTGTGCGTGTGTTGGCCTCCATGTTTGAGCACTTTGGCCACTGATTTAGGCTTGTTTGAGAATTGCCTAATCATGTTTAAGTCCATCTCTTTGCTTGTTTGCATGCTCACCTCGCATGGTTGCTTGCATACTTGCATGTACACATTGCATTGCCATGTTGCATCCTTAGCTCGCATGCCTAGGTTGCATTGCATTGTGCATGCATTGCCTCACCTCTTGAAGTGAGTCATGATAGAGGTAGAAGCCCCTTGGTTTGACTATGTGCATTGCATTACATTTGAAATGAAAAATGATAACTTGGTCTCTTGGGTCATCACGCATTGAAATGCGCAATTGATGGACCGAGAACCAAGGACCATGTCCCTTTGAGTCATAAACATGATAACATGGCTTGAGGCCACCGGCCAGTGATTTTATGCCATCGGCAATGTATATTGCCGGTCGGCACTCTTTGTTGCCGGTCGGCCATTTATTTTGCCAAAATGGCAATTTTGAATGGCCGATCACTGTTCATCTACTTTTAGTAAATGTTATTTCTCAACATAGGTCGTTTCGTGAAGTCGACAAATCTTAAAAACACATAAACATAATATTAGATTTAGTTAAATTTTGATAATCGTATGGTTATTATACAGTGTTTAACTGAATGCCTTGATTCGTGCAAAAACATATCAAACTTTTTTTTGTTACGTATTGTTTATCCATTTGAGTCATATAATTGCATTTAGAAATTGACTATTTTAGTTAATTTTTTGACTTCTTAAGAAAAGATATACAGAAAAATAGAGAGCGTGATGTGAAATATAGCTTTTTGAAACATTTCAAAAATATCACAAAATAAAAAAACATTTCAAACTTAATTTAGAAAATATAGCTTTTTGAGCATATTTTTTAAGCTGAAAAAATAAATAAACTAAAATTGAAATATATATATATATATATATATATCTTAACTTTTTAAATTACAAGTACTTAAACATGAAATTTCAAAATTTAAACTAAAAAAGTGCAAATAAATTTTGTAAAATAAATAACACATACATAAATTGTTGATAATATTTTTGGGTTTTTCTAACATGCATTATTGATTTACATCCCATGCAGTGTTCATGTTATTTGTGGCGTTCAGATGTTATCAACAATCACTTGTGAGAGATGATTGGGTAGAGGATGAAGCGGCAAAAGTTCAGTTTCTTCAGCAAGGAGAGAGACAAATCTCAACTTCATACCCCTTTTGGACCAAAACAATCTTGATCAAAAGATTTTAGAAAGGAAATTGAAATTCATCGTTTTGGACATGAGAATTGAACACGTAGGTGATTTATGCGTGTGAGTGTTGCCATGATAGCATGATTACCATGAGGCTAGCTGCTTATGTGATATAACTGCTTGAATGCCTGTGGATGGAGGTTGAATTACCTAAATTGGGATAACGCATTAAAACTGTGAGTTTTTAAACCCACTAGATAGTGGCAAAACCATCTTTTCTAAAAACCCACTAGAGGGTGGCAAAACCTGCATTTTAGCCTACTTGCGAGTAGCAAACCATTTTCAAAACAAACATGAAATGTTTTGTTCCAATTTAGGCGATTTGGTCTATACTTGTTTGCTGTGCGCATAACATAGTATTTCTAGGCTAAAAACTGGAATAAGAACTCATAATGCTTTCAAAACAAGATATCACGGTTAGTAGAGGCCGATCTTTGATCGGGCGAGAGGGGGTGCTCATAGTTGACCTTCCCCATCGTACCCAAGTTCCCGAGCCGAGGCAACTTTGGTGATGACGGACACGTGGCCTTTGGCACCGAGTCAGGGTTTCCTAAATTTCTCCAAAATAAAATATTTAGGTGGCGACTCTGTATCTGGCAAAGCAGTCCATGTTTGGCATTTCTTTTCTAAAAATCTGTTTTCTCAAAACGATTTGCCAGATTTGGACTCTTTGGTTCAGATTAAGGACCGTGGCACAAGTCGAGTCCGAACTGTAGCGGGGTCCCTCGCGGACGTGTTACAGGTATAACATACAAATAACCAATATGATGTGATCAGTTTTGAATTTTGTCTAAACCATAGTAACCAACTTCTAAGAAAATTAAGTGTTAAATGGTAAAAGATTCTACCTCATTTTCATCACGAAGATATGCTTGTTTAATACTGTTTTTCTTCAATTTTGGACCAAATCCAGCAGATAGAGAAAATTGTCGCAATATCTCAGGCTAGGTCAAAATTAAACACAAGGATCTCAAGTACTTACATAATCATGAAAAACTTGAACAAATTCATCTAGCATAAATGGCCAAAGCCCCAGAACGTCAGCAAAATTTATTAAAAATCTCCAGACCTAAAAATCAATTCACAGGTAAATAACATTAGAATGATCACAATACCTCCATAAGCATCACCATTAGATCTAGTCCATATGTTGCTTGAAAAAAATGTAGTTCATTACGTTCAACTTGTTGAAAAATGTTCATATGTATGCCTTCCACTTATGTAACAATAACTTTCATTATAATCACATGTTAATTTTTTTTTACAATAAAAGAATTATTTTGCAGTAACAAAGAAAAATTTGGTTATCCTTTCATTCAAGCTTGATGAAGCCACTATTGAATCACTGAGTAAGAGAGTAAAGAAGAATCGAGAGCCCTAAGGGCTTAAGACCTATATAGAGCCCTAAACAAAAGTATTCACTAAGCAAAACATTGATCCAAAACAGAGATAAATCACAAACAGAACAACTAACCTCTGATCAAAGAAAATGAATAGTTTCAAATCCATATAGATAAATCACGGAGCTGTGCTCAAAATCGAACTTCGAAATCGAAGAAGAATCACTGAACTGAAGAAGAATCGAAGAAGAATCACTGAGTAACAGACTGAAGAACAATCAATCCTCTGAGAGAAAGAGAGAGTGAGAGAGTGAGCAAGACAGTGAGTGAGTGACGGCTGCGCTCAAAATAGGGTTTTCAAAATAAAGGTTTGGAAAGACGGAAGAGGGTGTGAAAAGAGATTGCAAGTTTAACCCATTTCAAATTAAAGCTATAACTAAGGATTAACCAGGTAGTATTAGCATTTTGCAATGTTAGCATGACGTGGCTAATAATTATTTTAACTAGTAGATGGTCAAAATTAAATAATAAAATTGAAAAGAAACATGTCAATTTACTAAGCATATGAGATTGCAAATCTAATTCCAATGGAAGCCTCTCTTTGCAAATCATATAAAGGTAAGAGCTAAACCTAGTCTACCCCCCATCCCAACAATAAATCTTCAAAACAATGACAGGATCTTATTATAAAAGAATTTGAACAAGTATTTGTTTGTAAAGGACACATGTGAATGCTGGCAAACACTTGCACTTGAAAAATGAAAAGTGAAGAGTACAACTAACAGACCCAAGCACACAGAATAAATCAAACACTGAGGTTCCAAGAGCCAAACTTGGAAGAGAGTATTTATCAACAAAAAAAAAAGTAATAGAGACCTATCTCATAATTCATAGAAGACATCATATTTTTCTGACATCCATTTCATATTTTATTTCCATGGGACTTATGCCATGTCGCTGCATCATGTAGAATAAAATTACTAGGGGGGAAAAAAAAAGACATCACAAAAATACCAGCTGATGACTAAATTGATAACAATAATGGCATTCATAAGATAAACGAAAGCAGATAAATTTGGTTTAAATCAATAACGAAATAGATTGATTAACTTTTTGGGATTAAACTACAAAGTTTTCCATATATAGCTTGGAGACTGATTGCCCACCACGTATAACAATATTCACAAGCATTTTAGCATTTTCATATCTTTTTCCAAATTATGATGAAAAACATTGAAAACATAAAATGGAAAACAATACAGGACCATTTATAAGCGGGTAACTCTTTGTGGTCAAAGAAAAAGATGGCTTACTTTCTGCAAAATCACCAGATCTGCAAGCCACATACTCAAGAGCCTTCAACAAAAGGCCATTTGCAGCATACCATTATTTAAATACACATGACAAAAACTGTGATTCTACATTTTATGCACTAGAAATGAGGTGCTTTTATAAACAATCTTAATAAAAATATAACTTCTTTACTTCTCTGGGAGAGGAATATGGTCAGGACAAAGATTAATACTCACAAGACAAATAGTTAAAAGCATTCACTATGATCAAAATTTACTATCTATCAACAAATTCTAAAAAACTAAACAGGAGTCTTTAAAATTAGCAGATTTACTAGATTTTACTGAGTTAAGAACCAATTAATAAATAGAAATAAGCAATCACACGGAGAGATACTATTCAACGTGGAAAACCCAAAAGGGTAAAAAACCATGGGACAAACAAACCACTTGTGCTCCAAGATTAAGTAGATTCAAATGCACATATGGTACCTGCTCTAACACTGAGCACTTCGCTTTCCACTTCTGCCCAGTCTCTCACTTTGACTTCATTCTCCACAAGCTCTGCCCAGCACACGATCATAATGTCTGCGTTTGAACATACAAATTAGGACAGAGCATTGTTCAAGGTAGAACAATGTGAATTTGAACAAACTGGCCCAACATTTAAACAATTAAGGAAGCCACATTCGAACAGGGCAATACAATGTTTGCATAGTTCATTTCAACTAACACATAGGTATATAAAACCATGTCTAAGGGTATTGAAGTTAAATCCATTAGTTAATTTAGCCAATAGTCCAAAACTTAATTATCTATGATCGATAACCCAATAGACCAATCAAGATACTAGATGATGTCAATGCAATTCATGAGTTTTACATTTTTTATCAAAGTGTTTTCTCACCTAAATGAGAGACCACAATCATTTCTTCTTTTTTTTCCCTCACCTCAAGATCAAAACGAAGCACCTTATTTACCTTGGGTTGTATGATAGGCAGAAATCTGTGACTGCTTTTGGTGATGGTGCTTAAAACTGGTGGTCTCTCCTAACTCCCTAATTTGTATTCAACCAAACACAACCTAATTTTAGGGAGCAAAGTCAAACAATCCCCAATAAATAATAATATAAATTAAATTGTAATGCAAAAATAAACATTGAGAAGAACCCTATGATTAGACCATCTCGACTCAGATCAGCAAATTCCACAATTCCAAACAGAATCAACCAATCACACATGAATTCACAAAAATCAAAATCCATAACCACATCGATGACAGATCGAACACGATATACACATAGATGAAATCACTAAGACCAATTACTGAAAGCACAATCTAGATCTCATAGTGCAGAGCAACACATCAGTGAAAAACAATTACTGAAATAGAGATGAAATCGCTGAGACCAATTTTTCAAAACACTGATTCAGCATTTTTCAAAACACTGATCCAGAGCACAAAAGAAACAAAGATAAATCACAAACAGAACAACTAACCTCTGATCGAAGAAAACGAAGAGTTCCAAATCCACAGAAATAAATCATGGAGCTGTGCTCAAAATCGAACTTCGAAACCGCAATCCTGAGATGAATCACCGAACTAAAGAATCGAAGAAGAATCACTGAACTGAAGAAGAATCGAGAGATATTTGAGTAAGAGAAAGAGAGAGCAACCAACCTCTAATCGAAGAAGACGAAGACTTCCAAATCCACGAAGATAAATCACGAAGTCGTGCTCAAAATCGAACTTCGAAATCACAATCCTGAGATGAATCACCGAACTGAAGAAGAATGAAGAAGAATGACTGAACTGAAGAAGAAACGAGAGAGATTTAAGTGAGAGCAAGAGAGTGAGTGAGAGATTTGAGTGAGTGAGGAAAGAGGTGGCGGTGCTTAAGATAGGGTTTTCAAAATAAAGGTTTGGAGAGACGGAAGTGGATGTGAAAAGAGACATAATTTGGAGGCGCATTTTAAACGTCTTCAATTAACAAAACAGTACCATTTTACTTAATAGTAATTGCGACGTTTAAAAAATGCCGCTAATTGTTAGAAACAGTGATGTTTAATAAAACGCCGTTAATTAAACGTCATTAAATTCCTAATTTCCTGTAGTGACTAGTCCATGTTTCTTTTGCCTTTGTCGCTTTGTATCATTGATTTTTTTTCTTTTTATTCTGTGTGATTATCGATGTCGAGAGAGATTGAGTAGAATATAAAATAAACCTAATTTATGGTGTAAAGCATGAGTTGAATATAGTTGGATGGAGTTGCTAATTTTTTAATGGGATTAAACATTGCCTAACTTAATTTTTATCCTATAAATTATTTTTTTTTTAGTTTTCATTTTTTTTAAAGTCTCTAGCAGCTTGATGGTGTCCTGGGACACTAATCAAGCCATGAATGGCATCACTCCTACATGGTTACATGTATTAGAGTCGCCCTTGGTAGAGATCATCACTTTTGGAAGAATATGGGTGACAATGATATTTGTCGTGTGGTACCTTACTTGTGTGATAACCATGTTCTGTAGTATGCTAATTGGTCCTTAACATGAATATGATTATGTTTGATATGATTTTGTGTCCCATTATGTGAAAATATGTGGTTTTAAATTTCTATCTGTTCACCGTAGGAATATTTGTTTGATTATCTGCTTTGGAAATTAAATTGAACGCCTTATCGGCCACAGAACCCGAAATTGACTGTGCCATTGTGATTGGCATAATTTTTAAAGCCTACGATGAAATTTAATTGAAAATTGTTTCGAAACGAATTAAATAGATTAAATTGGTGTTATAGTGCTCAATTGTTTAATCTTATTTAATTGTGACTAATGGGACTTATAAAGAGGGACACTACACACTCAATTCCTCTCTTTGTTCATTTGAGCCAAAAATTACTCTAAGAAGAGAAGAGAGGGTCGGTTAGAGAGAGAGAGTGTAGGAGATTGAAGGTTTGGTCAAAGAAACTTGGGAATCTTGAAGCTACACCCAAGAATTAAGCATAAGCTTGGAAGATAAAACTCCTAGGTGATTAAATTCATGAGTTTGAACTGGTGGTTTTGTGAATTAAAGATTAATTGGTGATCAAGAACAAGAGTTGTGCTATAATTGATGAATTTGAAGTTAATGTGCACATGCTTGTATAGGATCACCATGATTTTTGCATAATCAAGCATGTATTAAGTTGAATATGGAAATATGAGTGTTGAATCATACATGCAAGCATGTTTTTGTTGTGTTCCATGAGAATGAACACCATTTGCATTATTTAGAATAGAAATGAAGTCAAGATTAGCATGCATGTTTGAATAATTAAAGATATGGAGCTTGTATGAGGTTTGAAGACATGAGTTTGAATTATACAAAAGGAACGTTAATTAATTTTGAAGATTGGCTCCATGTTGTTTGTGTACTCATGCTATATGTTATATTTCCCCATTTTGGTACCTTAATTCAAGCTTTGGAGCCTTTGAATGTCAATTTGAGCTCAAGAACATGTTCTGGAAAACCCAAAAATTTTGATGTCCGCTCGAGCGGGGGAACCGCCACTCGAGCGGGAAATACGTGCTTCCAGAACTTTTTACAGACATGGTGTCCGCTCGAGCGGGGAAGTTCACGCTCGAACGGGGAGCTATGTAGATGGACCTTCAGCTCGAGTGCTAGACTTCACACTCGAGCGTAAATTCGATGCATCCAGTACTTTTGCAGACCTCATGGGTCCGCTCGAGCGGGAAGTCCACGCTCGAGCGGGGGACCTTGTTTTCTGAAATTTTGAAAGTGTATTCTGTGTTTCATTTTTCGTTCTCTTTCACTTGCAAGCACGCTTAGGCCTGCATTAAGCATTGTGATTGAGTTAAAGAGATAAGAATGAAGCCTAAAGAG
>NW_021027154.1:596296-667957 GCF_004153795.1 Camellia sinensis | reverse complement strand
AATAAATGGAATAAGAACACATAATGTTTTCAAAAACGGATATCATGGTTAGTAGAGGCCAATCTTCGGATCGGGCGAGAGGGGGTGCTCATAGCTGATGTGTGAGCACCATTGTTGAGTGCATGGTGGCCATATCTTAAGTGTTATTTGTGCTTATTATGTCATGATATAGCACTGTTTTTACTTGGTTTAGACACACCATGCTTGCCTTTCATACATGTCTTGTAATGCCATGATTTGCCTTAACATGTACATAGCATTTAGACTACCATGCTCATGTGTTTTGGCCTAGCTTTGTGAAGCTTTTATGCTTGTTTTAGTGTGCTTGAGGTCTATTTTTAGTCATTTGGGTTGTCCATGCTTCGCTTTGTATAGCAACCTTGTAATCCTTCTTGCATGCCTTGAGCATTAACCCCTCTAGCATGCCATCCTTGCTTTGTTTCAGTGGTTTGGGACCATTTGCCATGCCATTTCAGTCCTACTGGTGTGCTTGTATGCTTACATGTGATGCTCCTTTAATGTGTTAAAAGGTTGTTGTCTTGCGTCCCATGTTTGGACCCTTTTGTATGCTTGCATGTTTAGACCATTTAGATGCCATCTAGGTGTGTCTTTGGTCTTGTTTAGACCTGCATTAGGGCTGTTTGGAGTCCCTTTGGCCCTTTGAGGCTTGGTTGGCATGGCCATGGTTTGAGCCCTTTGGTTGGTCTCAAGCTTTGGGCTTGTTAGCATGCTTTGATTGCCTGGTTTAGGTTGGTTTGGGCACCATCTTCATGTGTTTTTCAGAGGTTAATATGCATGCCATGTGCCCATGATGTTCCTTTTTTAAGTGTGCTTAAAAGTTGTCTCCATATGCTTAAGTGTTGTACCTTGTATGCATGCATGCTTGTATGTGCATTTGCCCCATCTCCTTAGAATTGGCCACTGTTTTGGGCTTGTTTGAGGGCTGCCTAAATTAATTTAAGACCATCCTTCGCATGTGTTGCATGCTTGCCTTATGTGTTGTTGCATATTTGGCCTTGTTCCATGCTTATTACATTACACATTTGCATGCTTAGGTCGTAATGCATTTGGCATGCATTGTACTTAACATGTTGTCCATGTTGCACCTTGCATGCTTTCATGGTTAAGATTATACTTTGCTTGTTTGCTAGCTTGTATACTTGACCACATGCTCATGTTGCATACTAGCTCACATGCCTAGGTTGCATCGCATTGAACATGCATGCTTCGCCTCTTGAATTGAGCATGATAGAGGTTGGGCTTTATGTGTTTATTTGGTTTGCATTGCATTCGAAATCAAAATGCACAACTCAGCCTCTTTGGCCATTACGCATTGAAATGAGCGATTGGTGGTCCGAGGGTCGAGTACCAAACTCCTTTGAGTCATAAACATGATAAGGAGTGTGGTTGGTGCAAACATTTCTTGAAATGCATTGCCATGCCATGTTTTGCCCTCTGCTGCTGTCAAAACAGGTTTCTGCAAGATGCTTTGGCCGATCGACCACATACAGTGCCGATCGATCAATGATGGATGGCTGATAGCTCCATGGATGGTCGATGACCACCCTGCCATGGCCGGTGATGATTTCTCATGGCCGGTAGCATTCCCCAGTGTTCATAAAGTGCTCCTTGGGACTTTTGCAATTTTCAGAGGAGCAGAGCAGGGAAAATAGAGGCAACTTGTGCATGGCATTGGATTTCCAAGCGAAGCTAATCCGAGCAAGTGTGCATCCCTCTTCCCGAGGCCTTTTAATGCTTTCCTTAATTTAATTGATTTGTTAATTAATTAGGTGGCCTGTAAATTATTTAATTAGCTTTTAGGTTAATTAAATTGTATTATTCTTTTGGTCCCTCCGAGCGAGGGCGAATTTGTAATAAGTGTGGGTGCGTGTGTGCATGTCTTCCAACCCCCACTTCTTTCTCCCTTTTACTTACCTGCTTTGATGGTTAGTATTAGGGCATATTTAATTTAGCATACCTTATGCTATGCATGCGTGCATCATTCATCAGTCTTGCATGCACCAGGCTCGGCACATCCTGCTAACCGCATAGTATTTTAATTCCAAACTTTAATACATGCATCGAGTTGTCGCATTTCGCATGTCATCTTTAGATTAGCTGAGCCTGTTCTAATGGCATTCAGTATGCGATGCATTAGCCATTTGTTAACATTGAACTAGGATCATGCATGATTTCTAACGAGTTCATTGCTTTGGCATGAAGTACGATGTAAGTATTTATGCTTTAGCATCTCACATGAGTGTGAATGTTAACATGACAGCATGCTTACCATGAGGCTATGTTCTTGTGTGATATATCTACCTGAATGCTTGTGGGCGAAGGTTGGCTTATCTAAATTGGAATAATGCATCGATTGTGAGTTTTAAGCCCACTAGACAGTGGCAAATCATGTTTTCTAAGCCCACCTGAAGGTGGCAAAATCTGCATTTTAAGCCTACTTGTGGGTAGCAAACAGTTTTCAAAATGAACATGAAATGTTTTATTCCAATTCAGGCGACCCAGTCTATACTTGTTTTGCTGCGCGCATCACATAGTAATTCTAGGCTAATAACTGATATAAGAACACATAACGTTTTCAAAACTAGATATCATGGTTAGTAAAGGCCGATCTTCGGATCGGGCGAGCGGGGGTGCTCATAGTTAACCTTCCCCAATCGTACCCAAGTTCCGGAGCCGAGGCAACTTTGGTGATGATGGACACGTGGCCTTAGGCAATGAGTCAGGGTTTCCTAAATTCCCCCAAAATAAATATTTAGGTGGTGACTCTCTATGTGGCAAAGCAGTCCATGTTTGGCATTTCTTTCTAAAAATGTATTTTCTCAAAACGATTCGCCGGATTTGGACTCTTTGGTTCAGATTTAGAACCGTGACAATTTGAGAGTTCGAATTGTAGTGAGCCCAAATGAACAGAATGGGACTCATCCTCCCGGGGCGATCGGGGACGTCTACAGTTTCTGGCGACTCGGCTGGGGAGTTTAGAGAGCTTGACTCGAACTTATGATATCTTGTTTTGATTTCACTTATGTGTTTCTTTGCATTGCATGTGCATTGGTGCGCCTAGGACACCGTGTTTGCCATCTACTATTCCTGAGCGGTTAGCCTGGGGCTACGTGCCATAAGGTTGACCAGTTACGGGCTCTGCCAGTATGGGAAAACAAACCCCAGTTTTACCGGGGCACCCTTTTGACCATTCGACCTAGTGCATATTCGGAATCCATAGTGACCATTCCAAACTAGGATAGGTGGCTACCTCATTATAGGTTGTTTGAAACCGCTGGGTGCGTAGTGAAACCCTACCCCAATATAGGGGTGTTTTGGCTCTACTTTACTTGCTATGTGCTTTTAAAGTGTATTTCTACAGGAACGCACATATCAGTTTGCAAGTTTAGTACCAAGCCTGACAGCATTAGTATCAGTGTTTTGGGGAATCGGCTATATCTGCGGGTATCAGATTCAGTTTTTCTTTTTTTTTTGCAGTAATTTCTGGGGAACAGTGATCAGTAGTAGAGTACAGTTATTCAGCTACACCTGCGTCTGTCCTGTTTAGGCTGAAATGATGCCTGCTTTTTTTTCTTTCAGGGGTTCAGAGATTTGGGGTCAAAGATTTGGTGTTCTTCTTTGCTGAGGCAAGACAGACATCTGATCTGTCAGTCACCGTTCAGTTTAGCGAACTTATGATGACGCAAAGTTCAGAGGAAATTGTGGTCATGATAGCCGCATTAGACCTAGGGATCATCTTGCAGGATGAGACCAATGTTGATCTAACGCATCCACCCAAGTCGCCTGTCGCACACCCGATCTGGACACCCCAGTTGTTTCAAGCTCGTGAGCCCACCACATTTGAGTTGATAGGAATGATTGGTGACATCCATAGGTCCATGGCTGATCTCGCCTATGGAATGTCGGCTTCGCCACCAACTGCACCATATGCCAGGAATTTCATACCACAAGAGCCCCCGCTACTAGGACGAATTGTGATCGAGCTAAGCCGACCTGAGGTTGTCTCCAGCTATGGCAATGGCATGTCAACAACAACCGGGTTCCGCTCTGATATAGCAACCCAGACCCTCGATCAGGCTGAGGCTAGAGGTAAGAATAAAGTGGGAACAGAAGCTGATCCCGTTGAACAACTGTTGTGGGCAGTCAAGGCTTTGAAAGCCGGGGGGATGAATAAGCAACAAATACTCGCAGTCATGACTAAAACTATGGATAATGCTTTCCCCACTCCAGCCGAGTGCAGTTCAAGCCAGGAAAAAAATTGGGATAGGCCCCGTCATGCAAGAACAGTTCCTTCCACTCCCAACCCTGCACCAGGGAAAGATCAGAAAGCCAAGGCAGCGCCTGCCGACCCTTTCGCTAGTGCGTCTAGCAAGAACCCCCAGACTTCGAAGTACCTGCCTCGAGGGCGCAGAGTCTTTCATGCCCTCTACATGCCTTTGTCTAGGGCATTTTAAATTTTGGCTAAAAAGGGGCATCTTAAACCCCTCGAACCTCAACCTCTCCTGAAGAATCTCCCTCTTACACATGATGCTGCCTTGTACTACGCATACCACCAGCAAACCGGTCACAGCACCGACGGTTGTTTCTGCCTTTGCCACGAAGTGCAAGATTTGATTGACAATGAGGTCATCCTCCCACTTACCTCAGCAAAGTCTGTCACCACTGAGTTGTTGGACTTCGAGGATACTGCAAGTATGTGATCAGGGGTTGGACCACCTGCGGGCAGCGCTCGGTGTATTTCAGATGTGGCGTTTGGCACGCACTGTTAGGAGCATTTGCGAATGCAGTTTTGTAATTTCTGGCTTGGATTTTGAGTCAGTTCTTTGTTTTTGTTTTGAATCTGTCTAATTGTCTTGAGTCAGTCTTTTTACTCAAAGGTCTGTCTTGTTGTATCGAGTCAGCCCCATTGTATAGGATGTCAGGTGATTCTGGAGTTGTTACCTCGAACACCATTTTGTTTTGTAATTATCTTTTTGCTTTCTTTTTGAGTCTGTCTCTGCTGTGAAGCCAGTTGCAACCAGGGAAATCTGAATGAAACAGCTGCAGCTATCATGTTTTCTGTGCTTATTGCTACTTTGAGCTAGTTGTGCTAGAGCATTTGAATGAAATGACGGAGTATCTCACTTACTCTTCTGCACCTCGAATTCATTGCATTGACCTAAGTTTTTCAAAACTTTTTAACATTGTGGTGTTGAAAACGAAGAGGAAGGAATTCCTCGGGTTTTGCAAAACTTTGATCAAACTGGGAGAAAGAGAGACATGCTAAGCCCTTAATGATTGAAATCATGTTTGTTAACGTGAGTACTGAGAAGGACCCTGGCTTGATCCAGATTGGTTCCGCACTATCTCCAGCGCGAGCGATTTGTCACTTTCTTAAAAACTTTCAAAAACAAAATCTTTTGCACAGTCCTGCAAAGACCTGTGTGGAATCACTCTTGAGATTGTACAGCTTAGGATCGCTCCCAGCTTCGAGACTTGAGCCCTTTCTTTCAAACCTTGGACCTTAGGTTCAAACTGTTCAACGATCAACCGCAATGCAAGGCCTGTTCGGACGGATTTGAAGCAGCCCTCGAACAAGAGGCACCAAAGTCAGATCAAGAAGATCAGACCTCATTAGAAGAAGCTTGCAAAGCTAAATCAAAAGCGCCCCTCGAACTAGGGGCAAAAATGTCCGATGTGCTCGAAGAGCCGAAGATGGATCTTTCTGTAAATCAATACAACAGCCACTCTCCTAAATACAGATGGCTTCAAAACCCTAAAACCATTTGGCATGGACTTGTTACACTTTTACCCTTGAGAGGCTCGTTGGGCCGAAAACCCGGAAGGGCGACCCAGGCAAAAGTTAGAGCAAGAGAAAAATACAAAAAAGAAGGAAAAAAAAGAAGAAAAATGCAAAAGAAAAGAGAAGAGAAAAAAAAAAGGAAAAAGGAATGAAAAGATACAAAAAAAAAAAGAGAAGAATTGAAAATGAAAAAGAAAAACAAAGCTCACAAGGTTGAAAACCTAGAAGGGCGGCCTTGGCAAAAGTTAGAGCGTAGAAGGTGAGGGTCAATACCCGAGTGTACCTTACACCGGAACTACGTAAGGCTTGATTCCCATGTTTGGAATACGTAGGCAACTTCATCCTGAAGTCCAGCCCCATGCACTTTCAAAGTGACTGTGTCCATATATTAGTTTTGACCATCTTCGTCTTCTCTGTATCCGAGAGTCCAGTTGCGATCATCACTAATGAGGACTGACTACAGTATGCTACGGCGTTATCCAGACAAAGGGCAACTTTCCGTTGCCATGAGTAGCCATCCAAACCAGGGGCAACTTTCCGTTGCCGTGCTGTGCCCTTTGGGACAAGGGGCAATTTTCCATTGCCTCCGATCCGAGGTTGTGCATCTCGAGAGTAAGTCTCATGCTCGTTGAGCACTAGCTATTTTCCAAAACAATTTTTGAGAATTTTTACTAAGGTTGACTATTTTCTCGAAAATTATTCCATCTTTTCGAAAACTAGACCATTTTCTTGAACCCAAAAAAGGAAAATTTTCGGTGCTCATAGCCTGACTTGCATGATTTTAAATCAAAAATCGAACAAGTATGTTAATCTAACTCTCATTTTGGTTAAAATTGTTTTAGTAGAAAACCAAAACAAAAACTGGTCAAAATGATGAACTAGAGGGCACAGTTGAGTCAGGCTTCCTGTCTTTCCCCTATCGCCAGCATACTTGCCAAAAAGGGCACAACTGAAGCTGTCATTAAAGGGCTGAAAGTTCTCTCAACCTCCGAGCAACGAGGTATCGAGCCAAGTGCGAAGCACGAACCAGAGTGGATCAAGATACTCCACTCCCTTATCAAGAACATCGACGAAACGTCACCGGAGGAAATAGCCGCAAGCTAATAGTGTTGGGCATGAACCCACAACCTCTTGTTTATCTATCAACCACCCTGGGGAGGGACGAAAAATGAGAGGTTGAAGAATAGAGAGGTGTGCGATGAGAGAAAAGTGAGCAAAAGGGTTTTGAGAGAAAAACCGAGCCTGAGGGCTGAGGGATGTGAGAATCACAAATGAGAAGAGGGTGGGAAATAATACCCGAAGAAACTGGCTCCTCGTGATCTAAGAGGCCTCTCGTATCGGCAACACGCCTGTGTGTCGTGTCTTTTGTTTTGTTTACCTTAACTCTTGTTTTGGGTCTGTTCAGAGCGTGTCTCGTTGTGTTTAGGTTGTTTACCTTTTGTTTTTCGTTATTGAGTCTTTTTCACTGTGTTCAGTCATAGGCTCAATTCCTAGTTGAAAACCCTTTCCTCAAATTGTTTTGTGCTCAGAGTGTTGTGCCATTCTCCACATTTCTGCAAAACAGGTTTGGTTCTTTTGTAAAACCGCTGGGGTTCAACCCGGGTCACTTGGAAATAGTGAACATATGGGTTCTGGATTGCATCTGAGTGTGTTTCAACTTCTGCAGAGTTCAAAATGAACCATGTATTCAGAATGAGCAATATGCTGTTATGAGCAGAGTTCAAAATGAGCAGTGTTCAGAATGGGCTGTGTGTTCAGAATGAGCAGTGGGTTGTATGAGTTGTTTTGTCATTAGCTGGTTCGTTACCTGGTTATTGCAGTACAAGTGTTTAATTTTCAGACAGGAGATCAATCTCATTTACATCAAGGTGTAACATGATGCAATGCAATGCGATGTACAAAATTTACAAATGTAACACTTTTTCAAACAAAAAGTTTGTTTCATTTCATCATCTTTTCAAGTACACAGTTTTGGAAAAAAAAAAAAAAAAAAAAAAAACTGCCCACGGCATACTCAAGCTACCAGCAAAAAGAAAAAGTAAAACAAAAAAGAAAAGTAGTAAAAATCTAGATCAGCGTCAAATGGTCTCAGGCCTGAGGGTCTGTCCTCCTCCTCTTCCTGGACGAAGGTCCAGGAGCATTGTCATCAGCACAACCATCTGAGTCCGAGCTCGAGCCCGAGCCATTGCTAGTCTCCTCCTCGGACGACTCTGCCTCTGCCTCCTCCTCGGACTCATCATCATCATCTGGGACTGGAGCTCGAGAGCTGCTCCCAACATGGGTGCGCCCCGCTTTGGTGCGGGGATGTACTGAGCCACCTCGCCCTCCTCCTCGGGTAGGAATAGAAGGCCCAGCTGGAGCACCTCCTGCAGCCGACATCTGGAATGGAGGCTGAAAGCACAAATGGCAAACGCATCAGTATGCTACGCGAAACAGAGTATCAGTACATAATGCAGTGTGTGAGTACAGTGTATGAATACTGTGAGCAGTGTATCAATACAGAATGCAGTGTATGAGTACCGTGTATGAATGCTGTGAACAGTGTGTCAGTACAAAATGTAGTGATTGAGTGCAGTGTATGAATGTTGTGAGCAATACTGTGAACAGTCTATGGGCTACAGTGTATCAGATGCCGTAAGGGCCGTGTATCAAGTGCCATGTTGGTGGTGCAATGCATCAGATTATGCAAAGTTTGAGATTGCGGTTGAAAGAGAGCTTACCAGGATACTGTAAATGGCTAGCAGGTCGAAGCTCCGCTATAGTATCCCTATCATGGAGGCGTTCAACTCCAGGGACTAGCGAGTATACTTGGAGGAAGCCTGCAAAAGTGTGCATCTGTATTCTGCGGAATATCAAACGGAATGAAATGAAATGACTGTACAAAATGCAGCAGTACATACCGGAGGTAAGTCGTAGAAACCGACTAGCTCGTGATCAGCCGGAGGGGGAGCGAAGGGGATCTGATAGGTCTCCCCACCCTGCCCTCGACATGTCATCGTCGTGGGCAATGCTGGCCAACTAGCCCCCCGTCCTCTCTGGGCCCCACTCCTGCCACGGAGAGAGAGATTAATTATTGGTATGAAACTTTGATTATGTTGATGATTGAAATTAATGTAATTAATTATAAAAAGTTATTTGTTAATGTGAATGTTTACCTGGACTTAGAGAAGGTGAACGACATTGAGATTATGAGAGTTTATGTTATTTCTTTGTTTAGAGGTTTTGTCCTTGGCCATCGGTGGATGATGGTATTGCTTGTTGTTGAATTTAGGAGTCATAAGTTGAAATGAAACCTTCTATGTTATGGGTAATTTGTGTAATCATGTTGTTAATGAGAATGAATGGAAGGAAGTTCAAAAACATGTGTTGTGGAAATGTGATTGTGCTATATACAAGTAACGCATTCCTTCCAACTAGTAACCGGTAAAGCAGGTTGATGCTATATAGAGGTAATGCGTTCCTTTTGGCTAGCAACTGGTAAAGCAAGTTGATGCTATATAGAGGTAATGTGTTCTTTTTGGCTTGCAACTGGTCAAGCAGGCGATTCTAAATAGAGGTAATGCATTCCTTCTAGCTAGAAACTGGTAAAGCAGGCTGGGCTATACAAAGGTACTATGTTCCTTCCGGTTAGCCACCAGTAAAGTGGGGTTGTGATGTGGGACTTGGCGAGGCCACGAGGTGTTGATGTGTTTTAGGTTTATCGTTGTTGCACGTATATTTATTGAGATGCCTGATGATAAATGTGTAGACGAAAATTATCAGTGAGAATGTGGTATTGAATATTTATATAGTGAGATTTAAATCAGTTTTGTTTTGTGATGGGTTCGACTTGATGGTCGTTGCTAGCTTTAGTGTAGTCCATTACCTATGAAATTATTGGAACCGATTGTGTAAGGGTTTTAAGGTTAAATGAAGTAAAAAAATATTTTTTTTTTGATTAATGGAAGGTGATTTTGAAAGAGAGAAATATTTTCTTGATTGGTCAAAGAAGATTTCTTTCAGAAATTGTATATCGATGTACATATATTTTGATATATAAAGATGACACTACTTATATACTTATCACTTGAGCATTCATGATCACATATATATCTATTGATTATTATTGTTTGGGAGCAAATGGAGACTCTTGCTAGACATTATTGTTCATCCCATATTTTTAACAAATTTTCAGGTATGAAATTGAAGATTTGTTCCAAACCAAGAAGTCTTACATCTGATGGCCACGAGGCTTAGATTATGTAGGCGGAATGCTAATTTATTTCAAAGAGGATTAATTCATTTTTCCTCATTTGTTGTTTGTTTCTCTTCAATGTAAGCCTAAGTGTGTTTGTTGTAAATATTGCATTTGAACATTTCGTTATTTTATACGAAAGAGAATATATTGTTGTTAATCATTATTTGCTACTGTAACTATATCTTGGAAATGGACATTAATATAGGAATATGGTAATGTATTCGGGTAATAAAATCTAGGGGCGTTACAACTTGGTATCAGAGCTAACTGGGTTTGAAAACTTGGAGCTCATGGGAAGTGGTTTTTACCACAATAGGTTTTACTTTGCTTGGTGAGGACGTTGCACATAGGTAGATTAAACGATTAATTATTATTATGTGTTGCATTTTAAGTGAACATGGGGTTAAGTTTTATGGATAGTGCTTGTAGCCGATCACTTAATTTGAGGTCTCATTGCAAACACGCTTGATCAACATGGTTTTCGGTGAGAATTCTTTGAGAGTTCTGGGATAAGTAACTATCTTTGTAGACTTGACTCGATTACGTGATTAAGTGTTTAAATTGTTTGTGTGTAACATGATTTGGTGGTTTGGTGCTAGATATGTCTTGTAACTTAGCGGTAGTGGGTGAGTGCCTCAGAGAAGCTAGAATATCGTTAACCAAGTTTGGTTTTGTCCTTGATAGGATGTCTGCATGACGAAGGAGAGGACGTGTTTGAAATAGTAGAACTGGGAGAGGTACAACAGTTCCAGAAGCATCTGCCCCTGCAGCACCGGCTGTGAGTGAGGAAATTGCATGCGAGATGGTAAAGGCAATGAAGGATGCCCTATCTCACAATGAGTGGGATGACACTCGTACCTTCAAACTTGCAAAAGAGTTATTTCGCTTTGATCCACCAGAGTTCACAGGAAGGCCTAATTTGCTAAAGGCCAATAATTGGTTGGAACAAGTTACTAAGACTTTGGAGATGCTAAGGATTGAGAATGATGGACTAAGGGTTGCACTAGCAAGCTTCCAATTAAAAGAAGATGTCGGGTATTGGTGGAGGTATGCGAAGACTACCGTAGGCACCACTTGGGTTGCATTCAATGAGGTGTTTTTAGCCAAGTATTTTCCTTTTTCCACTTGAGAAAGATTGAGGAAATAATTTGTTAAGTTGTGCCAAGGTACTACTCATTTGACATAGTTTGAAGTGAGGTTCACTAGCTTGTCCAAGTTCACTCCAGAGTTGGTGGCAATAGAGGACCAATGTTCCATTGAGTTTGAGATGAAATTACACTATGATATCTGGGGAAGAGTGGTAGGATCCTTGCATAGGAATTACCATACACTTGTGGAAGTGGCAGCTTATGTGGGAGCCATCAACCTAGAGATTAGTCGGAATAGAGATGAGGCTATATCAACAATCCCTACAGTTTGAGGGTACAATAGAGCTAGCAAATAGTAGAGGAGAGCAAGGTTTCAGAGCACAAGGCGACCAAGTGCTCACAGGGGAAGCAGTCTCCAAATCCACTATTCATTCAGGCTTTGGATCCATCTCACAATGGGAAACCACCCGTTTGTTTCAAGTGTGGCCATCTAAGGCACATTAGACATCACTGTCTGTGTTGTAAGAGTTCTCAGAATGTTTTGGGTTCTAGACGGACCTAGTTTTAGTAGCCCAGGCAAGGGCAAATATGTTGGTAATTATGGAATGTTTTGTTACCTTACTGTTATAGTGTTATGTTGTTTTGATGAATAGGACATTACGTCCACTTTTGATATATATGTATCATTGTTCATTTGTCTCAAGGGATGGGGCGTGTAATGAATTGTGATTTTTCTTAATTTGAGAAGTTATCGAATATTTGTAATTTTTGTATTTTTATGAATATGTTAGTCGTTTTGCGAGTGTGCATGTGATGATTTGTGGGTTTTTCTTGATTGTGATTTTTTTTAATTAGTAATTTGTGTTTTGTCGAAAGCAAATTCGAGATGTTTTAAGAATTGAGTTGTGTTATGGGAATGTATTTTGAGTCTTACAATGGCGGTGAGAATTTCTTGGTTGAGCATTAAGAGTGACTCTTAAGAGAATGTGAGACTTGTAACCTTCATGATGGAAATGATGATCGAGTGGTCCTTGCACATGTTTGCGTTGGTATGATTAAAGAGTTTGTCATTGATCACAGTGGTCTTATAGCAAGTGATAAGGGATGCTCGAAGGGCCATATAGGCATGAGTATTATTGTGAATAGACTTGAGGAAAATGAGAGTGGCATGATTGAGTGTCTAAAGAGAGAAATGTTAGGAAAGGGTAGCCGACCGTGGGTAGTCTTGAGGAGTCCAACTCAGACTCAAAGGATGTGTGGGAGTGTGTGATGAACTTTATATCATTATGAACAATGTTGAGTAAATGTTGGTTATGGTGCTAAATATGAGGAGGCTGTGCGTTGGTTGGTTAGTATAAAGAGGGAGGTCGATGTTGAGTCACTTTGGGAATTGTTTGGACTTGGGTGAGGAGTCATGAGGTTACGGAGTACTTGGAATACACTCTAGAGTGTCTAACCTTACTGTTGAGAGTGTAGTATTTTGTGTGGACTCATGTGAAAATTTTTATATTGAATAGTATAGTAGAATCTTGATCTCGTGAGAAGATTTCTTGAGTTGGGATGGCGTGGTGAAAATTTTGATCTTCATGAGTATAATTATGTAACATGTAATGGATAAATTGTGATGGTTGTGATATGATGGAATTCCTAAGATATATATAAAAATGCATGTGCATGGTCATCAATTGATTGAATTCTTATCGTTTTAAATCATTAGTGTTGGAATATTATAATTGAGCTTGGCATCACCATAGTAGTGATGGGTAATTTTGGGTGATTGTTGAGAGTCACTGGTTGTAATGTGGCAACGTAATTGAAAGTGAATTTTCACTAGTGTTGTGATCATTAATGACCCTAAAATTGAAAATACTATTGTTATGATTACGCTTGATTGTGTTTAGAAAATGTTCATGAAACTATTTTACCTTAAGAAAAAAAAAAAAGATTTGGGACACATCTTTTGTTTAAATATGGCGTGAATTTGTATACCATTGGGAAAGTTTTGAACGAATGTCTTTGGTACCCAAGAAAGAGTTTTCAAACTAATGAAAATTATTCATTTTAGATAAGCAATTAATTTTTTTTTCTAGCCTTGCGTGGTTGTGCGGGGTGATGAATTGAGTGCAAATTGGTGATTTTGTGGTTGATCGTTTTGTTATGGTAATTGGTATGGGCTGAACATGCTGCATTGTAATGCTATTCTTGTCAATTGGATCTCTTGGGTGAAATCCTTTCTACTGTGATTGTTGATTGAGAATTTCTTATTGTACATGTGGGTTTCTTCGGTATTGATGTGTTGATCAGGGGGAGCTACTTGGCATCTTGTCATGAGTGAATTAGCGTTGTGAATTCCATTAAGTGGAGGGGGGATGGAGTTGTCATTGTGAACCAGATTTCCTTTGGTGAACTTTATTTTTTTGCTAGCCAATTGAAAACTTCTTGTTACTGTCCTCGAGTTTTGGGATACTGAACGCTCGGTCATTGTTGAGTGTTTGAGCTTGGTTGTGGTGTGAGTAATGTACCTTTATATGTGTGAGAACCTTTCTTGTAAAATTCTATCCTTGTAGACTCTATCGAGTTACATGAATTATAGAGGCATTTGTGGCCTTATTTTGTTAAAATCGTTGTTCCAAGATACACACTTAGCAGGAATTCTTTTTGTTTGACTGATTTCTTTTCTGTTATAGTAGATGAGTAGTGGAGTGACTCATTACCTTTATATCCTACTAATCCTTGTCTTGGCATGATGTTGGTGTTGTGATTGTTATGTTGTCATTGTTGTTTTGTTGGTGTAGCAAATTTCGGGAATGAAATTCTGTAAGGAGTAGTAAAGGTTGTAATAGTTTGAAACTTGGGGGACCACTCGAGCAGTGCATATACCGCTCGAGCAGTGAAGTGAGGCAATTAGTATCTCTCTCTGCAGGTCTGAAAATCTGGGGAAAGGTGTTTTCCCGTCGAGTGAAGGAGTAACCTCTTGAGCGGTCTTTGCTCTCACACAACTCGAGCGGTGGACCGACCACTCAAGCAATCTGTTCGGGTTTAGCCACCAATAAATCTTATTTCTCTCTCTCTCTCTCTCTCTCTCTCTCTCTCTTCTCTCTTTTCTCCATGTTTGAGCTTTCTAGCTCTTTAACCCGTGGTTTCATCTATTTTTAAACATCTTTGACCTCTTGTTGTACCAAAACGTAGAGCACGTTGAGGGCTTCATATTAATCTGAGCGGATTATCTTTTCATCGCCAATAGATTTTCGAGCTTTGTTCTCTCTCGTCAAGATGTAGGGATCTCTTGCTTCTTTTCAATACTTTTGTATATACGTGGTATTTTCTCTTGCATAAAAACATAACTTTTGGAAGGGATTTTTGAAAAGCATGTAAAAGAAAGTTAGGCTTTTGAGATAAGGAGGTTAAACTTATGTTTTGTTGGGGATTTTGGAAGTTTTAAGTTATTAGAATATGTTTGAGAAATTTAAAGTAAGAAGCCCTGATTTTATCTACTTGATTATTAATCTATTGAAATGAGATTAATGGAAATCAAATCATAGAAGTTATGTATGATATGATAGATGATGTATCTGAACTAAATTCCTGGAATTGAAGTGGCGACTGTGTGAAAGAGATTAATTATGGGTATGAAACTTAGATTATGTTGATGATTGGAATTAATGTATTTAATTATAAGAAGTTATTTGTTCATGTCAATGTTTACTTGGACTTAGGTAAGGTGATGAACATTGAGATTATGAAAGTTTATGTTATTTCTTTGTTTAGAGGTTTTATCCTTAGCCATAGGTGGATGATGGTATTGCTTGTTGTAGAATTTATGAGTCATAGGTTGAAATGAAACCTTATGTGTTATGGGTGATTTGTGTAATCGTGTTGTTAATGAGAATGAATGCAAGGAAGTTCAACAACATGTGTTGTGGAAATGTGATTGTGTTATTTGGAGGTACTGTGTTCCATCCGGCTAGCAATTGGTAAAGAGGGCGGTGCTATATAGAGGTGATGGATTCTTTCTAGTTAGCAACCGGCAAAGTAGGCTGGGCTATACAGAGGTATTGCATTGTTCTTGCTAGTCACCTGCAAAGTAGGGTTGTGATGTGGGGCTTGGCAAGGCCATTAGGTGTTGATGTGTTTCAGGTTCTATCGTTGATGCACGTATATTTGTTGAGATGCCTGATGATGAATGTGTATATAGAAATTATCAGTGAGAATGTGTAATTAAATATTTAAACAGTGGGATTTAAATCGGTTTTGTTTTGTGATGGGTGTTCGACTTGATGGTAGTTGCTATCTTTAGTGTATTCCATTACCTATGAAATTATTGGAATTGATTGTGTGTGTAAGGGTTTTAAGGGTAAATGAAGTATAAATTTTGTTTTTGAATAATGGAAGGTGATTTTGAAAGCGAGAAATATTTTTCTTAATTGGTGAAAGAAGATTTCTTTTGGAAAATATATATCTAGGGACATATATTTTGATATATAAAGATGACACTAATATACTAATCACTTGAGCATTAATGATCATATATATTTATTGATTGTTTTTGTTTGGGAGCAAATGGAGATTCCTATTGGACATTATTGTTTATCCTATATTGTGAACAAAGTTTCAAGTATGAAGTTGATGATTTGTTTTAGACCAAAATGTCTTATATTTGTTGTCCACGAGGCTTAGATTATGTAGGAAGAATGCCAATTTATTTCAAAGAGGATTAATTCATTTTCCCACATTTGTTGTTTATTTCTCTTCAATGTAAGCCTAAGGGCGTTCGTTGTAACTATTGTATTTGATCATTTTGTCGTTTATACGAGAGAGAATATATTGTTGTTAATCGTTATTTGCTACTATAACTATATATGGGAAATAGACATTAATATAGGAATTCGGTAATGTATTCGGGAATGTGTTGCTGATTTTTCTTACTCCCGTTTGTGCCTCATCGAACTCTCATTAGAAGTAGTGTGACGACCCCGACCTCCAAACTAGTACATTATATGGTTTTAATGAGTCTAATTGCATGATTATGTGCTTGATTATGTGATTACGTGTTTAATTCTATAATTATCTGTTGACATATGGAACATCTATTTAAATTGACAACTTAGAGTCGGCAATTGGGAGCCTAAACGGCTTCAGAAACTGAAATTGACTAGCCTAATAGGCTATTTGGAATATTTAGAATTTTATGGTGACTTCAATTGAAATTTGATTTGGATAAAAATAATTAGAATATATTGATTGGATTAAATATAATTAAGCCTAGTTAGTTAACCTTAATCAATTTTGATTAGGCTAAGTTAAGTACATTATATATAAGGCTCAATCTAACCTATGAACTCATTATAAACACTCTTGGGCTGAGATTTGAGAGAGAGAGAGAGAGAGGGAAGTTGAGTTCAACACTTTGGAGAGGGGAAGGAGAATTTGAAGGGAATTGCTAGAGAATTGGCGAATCAAGCTTAAACAACACTTAAATTCAACACTAGGTAAGGCACTCATCACTAATTCATGTAGATATGGCATATAGAAGTGAATTCCTCTCATTTTTGTACTCATTGTCATGTTATTGAAGAAAAGAAGCTATGAATTTGAAGAAATGGAAGAATGAAGTTGAATTGCTTGCATGCATGCATATTGAGTTGGAATTTCATGGAATTCATTCATGCATGGCACAATTATACATCATTTTTGAGAATCTATCATGTCTTCATGCCTCTCATGTCACTTGATCATATTTTAAACATGTTTTGGAGAAATATGCATTCAAATTGAGTTAAACTCATTTTATAAATTGAGGTTGGAGTCTTTGGTTAAGAATTTGCCATGATGTTGAATAAATGATTCCAATTGGAAGTGTTTTCATATTATATGGTGACTCTCCATGTTTTTATACCAAAAATGCAAGATTTGAAGCTTTGAATGCAATGTTTGACCTTCTATTGCAGTTCTGGAAATTCCAGAATTCGTGCTGTCTGCTCGAGCGAGAGAGTCCACGCTCGAGCGTGGATTTCGAGCTCCTAGAAGTTTTTGAAATTTTACAGTCCGCTCGAGCGACCAAAATGGTGCTTGAGCGAGGACCTTTTTCTTCAAGTATCCCGCTCGAGCGACCATCGAGCGTGAATTTCATGTATCTAGCACTTTGCAGACCGCTTGAGTGACGGACGTCACGCTCAAGCGACCACCTTTGTTTTTGAACCCCCGCTCGAGCGTAGACCCTGTTTTAGCAAAATTTTACCAACTCTTTTAAGTGCATATTTGCATCCTCATGCCACTCCTAGCATTCTTAGGCATCTTTTTGGACTCATTTAATCATAGAATAAGTTAGAGATGCACATAGAGAATTGAATTGAAATGAAATGGAATTTCATTTATACTTTGTTACGTGCTTCGTTTAGGTGGACGTTGAGGCTAAGTGTCACCGCAAACCACTGTGAGTAATAACCTTATAAAGATATGTTCAAATTATCTTTACTTTCGAAAATGTTATTGCTATCAAAATGAATATGTGATTGATTGAATGAATTCTTAAAATGATTTGATGATTGATGGCATGGCTTGTTGAAATGTTATGACCTTTAATGAATGAAGTTCTGTTTTGAAACCATATTATGGCATCCATTGAATATAGGCCCTTGCTTGGGGGTAATAGTACCATATGCCTTTGCCTGGGGGTGATAGTACCATGGTTATAGGCCCTTGCTTGGGGGTAATAATACTGGCTATAGGCCCTTGCCTAGGGATAACAATACCATGGCTGTAGGCCCTTGCCAGGGGGTAAAAATGCCATGGCAAAAGGCCCTTGCCTGGGGGTAATAGTACCATGGCTATAGGCCCTTGCCTGGGGGTAACAATACCATGGCTAGTATGATACGTCATCATTGGAATGAAATTGTTACTTCATAGATGTACAACAAATAATAGTACTAGTGGCTTTTGCTACGACAAAGAGATGCTTTTATGGCTAATCAAAATGTTTTGTTGTGAATTCGATCTATTATGGCAAATGCCACCCTTGAAAATGATTTAAGATTCATTTCGGAACTGTAAGACATGTTTTTATACTATTGATGAACTTCATTCATTTAAGCTTTTATTTTGTTATTACTCATTGGGCTCTAGCTCACTATTCATTTATATATGTATTTGTAGGTGGGCAAACTGAACATCAGAGTTAGATAGCGTCGAGTTTACCAAGTCAGCCTTTTGTGAAGCTTCCAAGTGATGTAATTAGGCTTGGGTGGAGCCATACTTGTCAAACCCCTTTTGTGTGGTTTAATGATTTTGTATTTGTTCATAATTGGGGTTGTATTTTGTAAGACATGAATTGTACTTATGTTCCATGGCTTGTACTTATGTTGGAGGTAATTTTTGAAACAATACCTTGCTTAATATATTTGCTCTCCTCATATATGCACAACTCAATGGAATAATTCTATAATATTTTAGACTTTTGCTAGGCCTCGTATTTTACTTTTAAATGTTTATTTGTATGGAGGTCGTAGGTAATCTATGATTACTGGCCGATCATGACGCTGAACCTATAGGGGCGGGTTCGGGTCTTGACAAGTAGCATCATATCTGAGTTCATAACTTAT
Source organism: Camellia sinensis (assembly GCF_004153795.1). Lineage (NCBI taxonomy): Eukaryota > Viridiplantae > Streptophyta > Magnoliopsida > Ericales > Theaceae > Camellia > Camellia sinensis. Next base: position 649,231 of record NW_021027154.1, on the reverse strand, counting down.
TTTATAATAGAATAGCCCTTTGACCCTAAAAAAATTTGGCAGGGTTACATCTCTTTGACCCAATTCGGCAAAGCCGCCATTTTGGGCCCCAAAAAATTGAGTGAAATATAAAGGCCTCAAATTTTTTTTGGCTATTATATTAGCCCACAAAAAAATCCACTTGAATTTGAAAAGCCTTGACAAAGTTTGGTGAAAATTCAAAACTAATAGTTGATTGTTGTGGTGAATTATTTAAAACCAATGGATGATTGTTTTTATTGGTAAAAACTAAAAAATCGATTGATATGGTGAATTATTTTAAATTAATGGATGGTTATTTCTCAAATGAATAAATTGCATGTAGAATACGATTAATTATACTAGTTACAGTTGTTTTTAGAGAAATAAACTTTTCAAATTTAAAATTGATAAGAAACTTTTCAAATTTAAAATTGATTAAATTTTATCTTTGGTTACTATGTCACAAGAAAGATTGAATGTATTAACAATTTAATCCATCAAAAATGATTTAGTTAATAAGTTGAATTATGCAAATTAAATAAGCATTTTTGTAGTTAAAAATATGAGAAAGGTGATTTAAGTGTACAGTTTGTTCACTTTTTATTTAGTACTTCAGCTTGAATTATTTTAATTTTTTCATTTATTGCAAAGTTTGTTATATATTTAAATAAATTTTAATAATTATATATATGATCAAAATTTAAATACATGATCTTTTGATCATAATTATTATTTTTTAAATGCATGAGGGGGCCCCATATCAAGAGTTCATTTTGGGCCTCCAAAATGTCAAAGCTGGACCTGGTTCGAATCTTAAACCCAAATTGTTTATGTTGATTGGAACCATTGCCTTGTATTTTGTATTATTTTCAGTCTTTCGGAAATGATGGGTATGCATTTGACATTTTAGTTTTTATAATTGGGACGTCCTTCTAGATGTTTAGAGACTTAATTGATCTGTTAACAAGATGATTGGGCAAGATTGGACAAAAAATCCCAAATTCAAATGTCTCTCCACACTTTGAATATTGATGTGAGGCTAAAACTGTTGGAAAACTTACTTCTGAGACTTTAATTTAGTCATAAAATTGATCAAATTTTAACTCCAGAAGAAGGAGATATGTCTATTTGAAGTTTACCTTGTAAAGTTGTTTGGGTCAATCTACATGTGAGAAATATTTGTTCTACACGAGTGGTTATGTAAGCTAGCGAAAGAAATTCAGTGAGAAAATCCACATGAGCAGCCCAAAATTTTTGCACGAGCAGATTGCACGGACCAAAATTTGAGCAACGTGGCTGCCTCACAACCAAATTTTTGGACCACATATATATATATATATATTTTGCATTAAGTTGAGATATTTTCTCTCCCCTTTCATTTTAAACACATTTTATCTCTCTCTCTCTCTCTATATATATATATATATAGATATATATCATTTCCCTTCTTCTGTATTCTTCCTACCAAACCCATACACAAATCCTTTATATTTGTTGTCTTGGAGTTAGATTCAATCAAAATTCGGAGTATTAACATTGTAAAGCTTGACAAAGGCTTCGAGATCATCCAAAGCAAAATCCGATTCAGACATTTTTAAGAAATTGTGCTTCTCTTCTTCTCTTCTCTTCAAGAGGTAGGGTTTCCTTCTATTTATTTAAAATGGATTTCTATGAGTGTATGTGATAATTTTGATATACTCCATTGGGTGATTGGTAACGATTTTTCTTTCTTTCTTTCTTTCTTTCTGAAATTGCATGTTAGAAATTAGGGTTTGGAAACGATTGGATATTTTTCTATTAGTTTCTTATTGAACTTGTTTTCTATATATCAAAGAGCATATGGGTGTTTTAATTTGAGAAAAACCTCAATTTTTGTTTATGAAAACCCTAATTTGTGAAATTACATAAACTGAGTAGATTTTTTTTTTATTTATTTTGAAATTGGGATCAATTGCATGAGTAATATGAAATTGGATATCGGTAGAGATTCATTGTTGGCCATTGGTGGAGAATGGCATTGTTGTAGAATTTATCATCATAGTATAGACAACCCATTTTGATTGCCCCTCAGACTTGGACACTTCCTTAAAGCTCCTTGATGATGAAAACCAAGATGTGTGGCTTCAATGCCTTCAATATGAGCCATGGATAAGGGTGGATCCCTACCCTACACCTATTTTAGCCAAAATGATTTTAGAGATGTTGATTCCAAACATTCTACATTTTTCAAGCTCCTAGTTCCATTAAAATCATGTATTTTGTAGAAAATGAACAAGAACAAAGTAGAAATGCATGGAAAGGAAGAGAATATTTTGGAAACACACTGGCCACACCTTTCTTGTTAGCCGCACAATGTGTAGGAAAAGTATTTGGGCATACAATATGGGCGACGCACAGAGCAGTTTCTAGAAGACGGTCCCCCGAACATGTTGGAAGATACTTTTCTGCACAATTCATCTGCTTCAGACTAAACACAGGGTGACATAATGTGTAAAAATGGATTTCTGAGGTACAAATAGTGGGAATATGGAAGGTTTGGGATTATTTCAGAGCGTAAACATAGCCCTTTCGTTGAGACCTCGAACCACGTACAACACTACTTTTATCATCGAGCGTACTGGGCAAAGTGCTCGAGCCTTGTGGGCAGTAAAAAATGGGGTGTCTATAGTTGCCCCGCGTTGATAGAACTCGAAGTCATAAAGTGACGTGAGTAAATGTCAATGCCCAGAGACGACCCATTTTGACAGGGCCGCAAGGCTTGGGCAAGAAATCAAGACATAAATGCAAAGATTGAACTCGAGGGCAAAGCGCAAAAATAAAATGTAGCAAATAACTTATGATCATGCAATGAAACAATGCAATGAAACATTCGAATGTCAATGAAGCAATGAAACAACGCTACAATCTAAACAAGAATGCAATGTTTGAATGAAAATGTAAACCATAGCAAAATAAACCCCGCTGTGTCTCACACAGAAAGAAGTGCATAAACTGACACATCTCACGTAGAAAGGACAAAGAAAGCACAAACTAAACTACGTCTCACGTAGAAAGGATGTAAGAAAATGTAGACCTAACTATGCCTCGTGTAGGAAGGGTGAAGGGCGACGTAACCATCGAGCGCACCCAAGGTTTTCAATCGAGATCCTAACGTATCTCACGTGAGAGGATGAAGGGTGGTGTGTACAAATAGGCGCACTTGATATTTTCAACCAAAGCAAACAATCCTAACGCGTCTCACGCGATAGGAGGAGAGGTGGTGTGAAGAAACAGGCGCACTTATTGTTTTTAACTGATTTGGACAATCCTAACGCATCTCACACGAGAGGAGGAGGACGGTGTGAAAACCGGGCACACCTGATGTTTTTAATCGAGATAAACAATCCTCACGCATCACATGCGAGAGGAGTAAAGGTGGTGTGAACAAACAGGCGCTCCTATTGTTTTTAACCAGGGTAAACATTCCTCATGCGTTGCACAGGAGAGGAGGAAAGGTGGTGTGAACAAACAGGCGCATCTGTTGTTTTTAATTGAGGGTAAACAATCCTCACGTGTCGCACGCGAGAGGAGGAAATGTGATGTGAACATCGGGACACACCCGCTGGTTTTAACCGAGGATATACAATCCTCACGCATCGTACGCAAGAGGAGGAGAGGTGGTGTGAACACCGGGACACACCTGTTGTTTTTAATTGAAGCAAACAATCCTCATGCATTGCACGCAAGAGGAGGAGAGGTGGTGTGAACACTGGGACACGCCTGTTGTTTTTAACCGAGGTAAACAATCCTCACACGTCGCACACGAGAGGAGGACATCGGAATAATGCATAAGCAGCCAAATTCAGAAGCAGGCAAACTTTGAAGCAAAATTATTTCATTCTCGGGAAGGCCTTGGAAATGAAGCCATAAGGCCCACGAAGATAACTCAAGCCATGACACAACGCATAAATGCGAATTAGTGAAATGACAAAGAAGTGAACACGAATTCTACACCAAGAGACGTAAAATCAAAATGACCAAAACAACGTAATAAGGTGAAAGGCAATTTGCCAATGTGTTAAAACAATGGGCTTTAATTTGAACACACCGCATTCCAATTTGATGGTAAAATGGATGATGATTTTACTGTGATACGAATGAATTTATCTGGAACTCCTCTGAATGAACCATGCACACAATATCATGTGTTACGAAATAACGAAACGAATGAAAGCAACAAATCATGAAGTCATGCAATAGAACAAAACATAATGAACAAAATTCCTCCATTTTCCCTTTCCTTCCTTTTATATTTTGGTTTCTATTCCCTTCCTTCTCTTTTTATATTTTCTTTTTCACTCACTTTTTTTTTATCTCTTTGTTTTCTTTCTTTTCTTCTTCACTTCTTTCTTTTTTTCCTCTCTTTTTCACTTATCTTCTTCACTATTTTTCTATTTGCTTTTGTTTATTTTTTTAGATTAAAACTCCATGATACAAGGGAAAAACAAAGAAGTAAATAAAAAGACTAACTAAATTCACACTAAAAGCTGGCCAGGCCTCGATGAAGTACGGCCTAGCTTCGATAGCGGCAAGGGCAGAATCGGGAAAGCTGCGTGACACGGTTGTTTTAAACATATTCCAACCTCCATTTTGCACACATCCAAGGTCAAAACTCCTCCCCTTCTCTGTCTAGGCTTCTCTTCTCTCTAGATTTCCACCCCCTTGAGTTACCCAACAACCCTTGCAATTTTTTCCCTTGAAACCCTTTCCCTCCTTTACACTTTGAACCTAACAAAAATCAATTTGGTGGAGTTTTGGGGTTTCTCTTGTTTTCCCTCACATTTGGCCACACTTTCCTTTTTTCCCCCTTTGACTTTCCATAACCTCTTTACTTTCTCTCTCATAGGGTTTGAATTTTGAGATTTTCACCAATTTTCACTCATCCCTTCACTTTTTCTTCTCCTTTTTCACTTTCTCTCTATGGCTAGTGATGAGGTTCCCATCCCGGACCCTGCCATTAGTATTGGCACTATCTTAGGTGTAGATATAGAGGCCGAGGACGTTCCCACGTTGCCTCCGCTCATTGATAGGCCATTTGATGCGGCCACTTACTGACCACGTACAATTGCTCCATCCGCAGGCGGTATTTTGAGATTTGAGGGCCTCATCCCAGGGATAGATGAGGACATCCTACTGCGAGAGCCCGTGCAGCACTTGTCCGCCGATGTCTCCACGATAAGTAACTTTTCCTTCGTCTTGTACATATGTTGAATCTCATAAACAAACCACTCGTTAGTGCTATTTACATATTGATAATACTCCCAATTTACAAGTGCTAGCTAGGAGGGTTGGCGGCTATGGATCCATATCAGGTCCCCGGCACTGGTATGAGAGGCTTCCCCACAGAGGTCCGTACACTAGTTGATGTTGCCGGCTTTGGGCCCTTCTGTTTAGGGCTCATATAGATGAGGGCTGAGTCGCTATTATACGGGGCCCTACTAGAGAGATAGTGGGACACTATGGACTCGTTCCACTTCTCATCGATTGGGGAGCTAACTCTGACCCCATACGATTTCGCGATGCTCACTGGCCTACGGGTTGGGGTTAGCGGCCCCATCCCATGTGATCTTGATATGACATAGTGGAGAGCCATACAACATTAGCTTCTCGGAGCCATCCCAGACACTACCAACCACGGGATGGTGAGGTACAGTTGGTTTTTGGAGCGCTTCACTGACCTTCGGCCAGCTACTCCAGATGACGTCGCCTAGTACACCTGTGGCTTCTTTATGTATCTCCTTGGCACTACCCTGTTTTCCAACAAAGAAAACATCGTGGGATTATATCTTCTGGGGGCACTGGTGCACCTACTACAGGTGATAGAGTATGACTGGGGTGGCATCGGCTTGGCTATCTCGTACTGCTACATAAGCTTCACATCCCGCCGCAAGGCAGATTCACTTGGTTGCTATTAGATGGTGCGGGAGGTACACCTCATATTTACTTTTTCTATTTAGCTTTACATTTTGTTCAGTTTTGCATTTCCTGCTCATTTTTGCGTTACATCCCTTGTTTGCATCTATTTATTTGTTATGTTCATAACTACTTATCTACTCTATCCATGTCTTTTTGTTTGTAGCTATGTGTTTACACATATTTCACCTCTCTGGCTTCGGTTCCAGTGAGGCCGATTGAGTTGTCAGTACCCCGCTCCTGGTACTATAACTCCCGATTTGAGCGATACCGCCACGTAGACCGAGACTTCCCTTACTTTCGCCGTTTCTTCGACACGGCGGATTAGGTAACAAAATACTAGTCTTTAACTTTTACATACTGCTGTCTCCATATTGTCATTTCCATACTATTGATTCCATATGACACTGTTTCCATGCTGTATTGTTTCTATACTGCTTAGGTCTTTAGCATCTGACATCTACTTCCATAGGTTGACTGGCACCCTTGGGCGAGTATCCCTCAGGCAATGAGGGCAACCTATGTTACCGCATGGCATGCCTCTACTATGATGATTTTGTTCGAGGGTCCCTTTGGTAGGGCATATTACTTGGGAGAGAGGTTCATCTGGCAGATGTGAGGCGTTGTTGAGCCTGACATTCTACATCCTCCTCCTTTAGGCATGAAGGGAGTTGATGAGCTTCACGATGGTCATCAGATTGACTTCCTGATGTTGAGAGAGGATGGTGACTGACATCATGAGCCCAACGACTTCACCACTTTCTCGTAGACTTGGGTATGACACCTCTTATCCTGGGTATGGTCCACGCTATTCCAGAGATTGCTACTGCTGCTACTGTCGCCAGAGGAGTTCCTACTATAGCTCCCATTCTTGGGCTTCCGGTGATTCCTACGAAGGTCGTATACATGCAGCCAGACAGGGAGATTGAGCAGATCCCTCTTGAACAAATTGAGGAGAGGGATCGCAGATTGGTGATTGCTCTCGGCATTGAGCAGGTACACATTTCTTTATATTTCTAGCCACTACCCTACTCTACGTCTTCATTGTACTCTGTTGCTTTGTTCCACTGTGTTAAACTCTCCATTGTTTTGCAAGTACCCACGACATATGCTGATGACCTTCTCTAGACGATTGACCAATTGCTCCTCATGGTGCGGAGGAGGCAGACAGCTCTGGCCATTTACAGGATTGAGGTATGCTTTGCCCCCAGTTTACAGTCATTACAGTCTTACTCATAACTTTATTGGCCTCTTCTAATATCCGTACTCTCTTTCTCTCTCTTTTTTTTTTTTTTTTTTTTTTTTTTTTTTTTTTTCTGTTCTGTAACTTGAGCCGGCACTAGTTGCACCTATAGGACCTCCTCCTACTAGGAGACGAAGACGGGGCCCAGTGAGGGGCAGAGGAGGAGCTGACCAGGGGAGAGGCAGAGTGAGGCATCACTCACCTCCCGAGGAGTCCTTTGAGGAGTACACGACTTCTGAGGATGAGGGCGAGGCGATTGACATGCAGTCTAGTAGCTCCAGTGATGACAACGACGCACCTCCTCCACAGCCGAGGAGGAAGAGAGCGAGGATGGGTTGCTGATGATGATGATGATTTCTTGTTTTTGTTTTTGCTTTGTAGTTAAAGACTAGCTTCAGATAGACCCTTTTGTTGTTGAAGAATTTTCTTTTGTTTTGTTGCTTTGCAAAACAATGATCGGGGTTAGACCTGTTAGTTTGTAAAAGAAATTTTTTTGACTAATCTCCTTGCATAATATGTGATGAATGGCATGTAATGAATGGCGTAACCTTTGCATGGTAACTTCGCATAAGACTTAAATCAATGAATATTTACCCTTGTATTCATTCTTGAATCGGATAACAACCCACAACCGGACAAAACGTAAAATACAACTTGATAACAGAATGAAAACAACTCAAAAATACTAAAAAACATCTGGTACAAACAAAAAGGACTTAAAACACAACTGCGGTATGCCAAGACAAAGACCAACTTTTTTGAAATTGCACTGATCTGGAGGCACGACTGGGCCTAAACATGAGGTCGGTCAATGCTATCCAGCTATTACATACTGCTCCTTCTCAACCTCTATAAATGGTGCTCCTATGCTATTTTTCTAGCAGAATAGCAAGTCTTTGCTATTTTGCTCTCAAGATGGAGACACTGTTCAACAATAGGCTCCGAGACTGGGTAGCCACTTTGGACGGCTCGGAAAAGGTGAACTTTTGCGATTTCGGCCTAAACGCCCCTTTTCCTCTGAGCTGCACTTCCCTTTCTTCATGCCTCAGTTCGATGTTGGAATCCAATCACACATGCATTTCACTTTCACAAGAGGTGTGTTCGACACTCGAGGAATTTCGAGCATTGACGAAATCCCGGGATGATGAAAAAATCATGCTGCAACTCCGTTTTGGCCATGCCCAAGCTTTGGGATGGATGTGTGGGCTAACGTTACACGAGGCTCGATCGTTGGCACATGATGGGGAGCTAGACATCCCTAGTTTAGTTCATCAATTTTTTTCTATTAGAGATAGGAGTAACCTTCTCTGGCGAGTCCATAAACAACATGCTCTCTATTTATGTCTACTTGTACAATTCCTACTTGCCCCTAGTTTCAGTGGAGCTGACATCTGGTTAATTGAAGTGGCCCAATGTCTGAAAGAGGGTAAGAGTTGCATGGGCTTGGCCCTGGTTGAAACCTTGATGGGTTTGAATGCCTTTCATCGGCGAGAGGCTACCCACTTTGCAGCGAATCCATTACTTCTCCAGGAATTATTTTCCAACCTTTTAATTTATGATTCTCACATCACTCAACATTCACTCTCTGTTTTTCTCTCAAAACCTCTTCCTTACTTTTCCCTTATCGTACATTTCTCTATTCTTCAATCTCTCTTATTTTTCATCCCTTCCCAGGTATGGCTTGCGGATAAACTGCAAGTAGTGAGCCCTTGCCCAGAATACTCGGCCAGAGCTTACTTCTTTTGGAAAATGGCTAGTGGATTTCCCTTCAGAAGGGTTGTGGTGTGACTAGATGAACAACTGACATAACTTGGCGTTGCCCCTGGCTTAATTTGGATGAAATAAGCTACAACATGTCCCGATAGTCGGGTGTAGAGTTGATTGGCCTCACACATTGCGTATTCTATTTCCCTCTGTGGTTTAGACGCCAGTTCGGGCATGATCAGACACATCCAGATGAGGGAGTGGAGTACACAGCTTCATTTTCGATTCATGTCTTGCACCTGCCCCAGTATCTCGCGACCTGGAGGATGAGAGAGATTCTGGCCCCTGCTATTAGTTTCAGTTACACCCTATCTGAGAAGTGTTTAGCTTGGCTCGAAAAGGAGGCAATGGTTGGGCCTTCTTTGGCAGCAGAATCCTCTATGAAGGAGAGCAGAAGACATAGAGCTGCCTGACTTAGCTGTGCCCCTAGTTTTACTGCTTTGATATTTTCTTTTCAAGTTTTAAGATGTAAAAGCAATTTTGATCTAAATCAAAGAGGGAGAATGTACTTGCGTTGAAATCAATAAAATTAAAGTTACAAGTACTGACAATTTTCCTTTTGGTCTAAAAATGATCCGAGTTGTAAAAGGTAAATTTTAAATAAAACCAACTTTTATTAAAACTTTTCAAAACAATTTTCGGAAATGATCACCACCTGACACACATAGAATCAATTCTCAAGGTGTACAATCCCGAATCAGAAGATCATAACTGCCCCTGATTGCATATCACTGCTGCTCTGTATTGTAACCAACTTTTCTTCCCAAAATGAAGATCACAACTGAACTAATAGATAACGAATAAAGATGACCTGATCAAGAAAATGGACATTTGAGTTGGAGATAGTTACGGCCGAACTTTAGGGTGAAGTTGCCTACGTGTGCCAAAAATGGGAATCGGGCCTTATGTAGTTCGGCTAAGGTTCACTCGAGTATTAACTCTCTCTTTTGCGCTCTAACTTTTGCCAAAGTTGCCCTTTAGGGTTTTCAGCCTTGCGAGCTTAGTTTTTCTTTGTTTCTAATTTTTCATGCTCTAACTTTTGCCTGAGGTCACCCTTTCGGGGTTTCAGCCTAGCGAGCCTCTCAGGGGTAATGTTTTTTCAACTTGTCCATATTGATCGGTTGTGAGAACTCCAGGCCATCCAAGTCCATAAGAATAATTGTCCCTCCTGACTAGATTGACCTGATGATATAAAGACCAATCCAATTGGGTTTGAACTTGCCCCTAGGGTCATGGATGTCCCCTTCCTTAAGATTTCTAGACTTAACTTTCTTGTTAAAAGCCTTGGCAATTCTGCGTTGGTAGCCCTGGACATGATACAATGCCCTTAGTCTTCTCTCATTCAAACAACATTAACTCCTTGAACCTACTCCGTTGCCAGTTTGCCTCTGCTATCTGACACTCAGCCATAACTCGTAGCGACGACACTTCAATTTTGATCGGCAAAACAGTCTCCATCCCATAAATGAGAGAATAGGGGGTTAGCCCCGTAAATGTTTGGATTAAGGTTCTGTTGCTCCAGAGCGCAAATGGCAATTTATCTAGCCAGTCCCTGTAAGTTTCCACCATCTTTTGCATAATTCTCTTGATATTTTTGTTCGCAGTCTTGACAGCTCCATTGGTTTGTGGCCTGTAGGTTGATGACTCATGGAAAACCACGTTATATTTTTCAAGCAAGTCTATCACTTCTTTCTTGAAGTGCGACCCATTATCGAAGATAATCTTATTCGGAACCCCATATTGGCAAATGATGTTGTTTTTAATGAACTTAGCCACATGCGATGGTTTCAATACATAGTAAGACTGGGCCTCCACCCATTTTGTGAAGTAGTCGATTACTACCAGAATGAACTCATGCCCATTTGTTCCCTTTGGCGTGATTGCACCGATAACATATCTCCTCCAAACAGAGAATGGCCATGGTGAAGTCATGTTGTAGAGCTTTGACGATAGTATGTTCATGCGATTAGCATGAATTTGGCATTTATGGAAGCATCGAACAAAACCAATACAATCCTCTTCCATGGTTGACTAGTAGTAGCCTTGTCTAAGGATTTTTCGGGCGAGCATCACGCCGTTCATGTGGGCTCTGCACTTTCCTCCGTGAATGGCCTACATAAGGCGCTTTGATTCCTCCTCCTCAATGTATAGTTTATGCATTCCCAAATGACCTTTTTTGTATAACTTGCCCCCGCAGATGATAAATTGGATGACGAGACGCCGTATTCTCCTTTTGTCCTTGGCAGTTGCTCCTGGTGGATGCACCTCTTTCTCCAAGAAATTCCAAATATCGTAATACCAGGAGTTTTTATTTGAAGCCACATCTATCGCGACAATGGTTTCATAGGCCGGCATGTACTTCTGTTCAATAATGATTGGACGCATCCTGACTCCCAATGGAATGTCTACCATAGAAGATAGAGTTGCTAGTGTGTCAGCGAATCGACTGCTCTCCCTTAGCAGGTGGGTGAACATTAGCTTTTCAAACCTTGGAATTAACATATCCAAGGCCTGATAGTAAATCTTCATTTTCTCCTCTTTAACCCGCGAATCTCCGTTGGCTTAAGACACAACTAAGTTCGAATCCCTGATGATGTCTAACCTTTTTGCCTCTAGTTCTAGCGCGACTTCTAAACTAGCAATACATGCCTCATTCTCTGCTTCGTTGTTAGATACTTTGAACCGGAGTTTGAAGGCTAAAGGTATATGGGAGTCATCGGGTGCTATTAGCAACACACCGATTCCATAATTGTATTCATTGGCTACTCCGTCAAAGTACATCATCCACGTTTTCTCCTCTATTTGCAGAATATCTTCATCTGGAAAAAATTACTCCACCGCTTCATCCCCCTCTACTGGGTGATCTGCCAGGAATTCTGTTGCAGCTCTCCCTTTAACTGACTTGCGTGTAACATGTTTGAGATCAAATTCGGAGAGAAGAAGCAACTAACGGGCTAGCCTACCCATAAGTGCTGGTTTCTAAAAAAGATATTTGATGGAATCTAATCTTGAATCTAGAATTACCGAGCGAGCTAACAGGTAGTGCCTCAACTTCCAGGTATCCCATACCAAGGCTAGCAAGCTTTCTTGAGGGGAGTGTAGCGGGTCTCGTACTCTAGCATTTTCTTGCTCAAGTAATAAACGACTTTCTCCACCTTGGCCTTCGACTCCTAAGCAAACATACACCCCATGGTTGATTTCATCACTGAAAGGTACAAAATCATCGGTTTTCCTGGTTCTGGTGGTGACAACACAGGCAAATTCTGCATGTACTACTTGACCTGCTCAAAAGCAAACTGACAGCGATCATCCCATTGGAATTTCTTTCCCTTCTTTAGGAGACCAAATAGTGGTTCACAAGTCAAGATTAATTTGGAAATAAACTGTCTTATGAATTACATCCTTTTCAGTCCTCAGTGGTGGCATTTCTAAGATGGCCTTGATTTTGGAAGGATCTACCTCAATTCCTCTTTTTGGGATCAGGAATCCCAGCATTTTTCCTTCTGTTACCCCAAAAGTACATTTCTACGGGTTAAACCTCAATATGTATTCCCTAATCCGTTGAAAGAATTTCTCCAAGGTGGTGTAGTGGCCCTCTCAATATTTGGACTTGACAATCATATCGTCCACATACACCTTAACCTCTTTGTGGATCATGTCATGCAGAATGTTGGTTGCATCCTTTTGATAAGTAGCCCCAGCATTCTTCAACCCAAATGGCATAACTCGGTAGCAATAGGTACTCCATGGTGTTATGAATGCAGTTTTCTCTCTATCCTCGGGTGCCATCAGAATTTGGTTATACCCGGAAAACCCATCCATGAATGATAATAGTGCGTGGCCAGCGGTGAAGTCTACCAACTCGTCTATGTGCAGTAGCGGAAAGTCATCCTCTAGACTAGCCTTATTCAGATCCTTGAAGTCGACACAGACCCTGATTCTGCCATCCTTCTTTTGGACTGGAACAATATTGGCCAACCACGTTGGATACTCAGATACAAGCAAGAACCTTGGCTTGATCTGTTTGGTAACTTCTTACTTGATCTTCAGAGGCTAATCTGGGCGGACCCTGCATAATTTCTACTTAACTGATCAGGCCTCAAGGTCAAGAGGGATCCAGTGTAGTACAATCTCAGGATCGATTCCAGGCATGTCTTCGTAGGACCATGCGAAAACATCTTTGAAATCTTTTAATAAAGTGATTAAATGCTCGTGCTCCTTCGAAGACAACGTGAACCCGATCTAGACCAAGCGAGGATCTTCCTCAGTATCCACGTTAATTGATATAATTTCATGTATACAGGGCTTAACACGCCTTTCCTCCTCATGATCAACCAAAATTTTCAAAACCCAAGGAATTTCTTTCTCTTCGTTTATGTCAAAATTTTGAAAATTAAGATCAATACAACAAACCAAAGGCACAGAGAAGTAAGCAAAGTCCACAGCATTCCTATTCAAAAAGTCTGGATTTTCGGTTACAGTGGACTTGAAAGAAAAGCTAATAGACGACCTGGACAGGACTTTGGTATCCAGGTTACCAATCCTAGAAGTACCAGACTCAGAGGAACTCAAATTTGACTCCGACTCACTATCCGATCCAGAACTGCCGATAACACCATGCTCAAACTTCTAGACCAAGCGTGGAGCCTCAGACGTATCCATGATAAGATTGGAGAAATCCGCTGCTGGGTTATCCCCGATCATTGAGTAAAATTATCCCCCAAGTTGGTGGTCTCTGCTCTAGCAGTAGAACTTACCAATAGGTCAGCCCGTGCTTTTCCCAACAGCTCTTCCTCTTCAATGTCCAGGCTTCCAGACTTACCTTGATCTGTGCTAGGGCTCAGGTCTACTTGTTCATCCCCCTTTTCTAGTAATTGGTGTCCGAAGAAGATCTCAAACGCCGGATACCTTGTTTTTGTTTCCCAATCAAACCAGGGCTCTGGGAATCCACAAAAGGGGAAATCTTCCCCTTAGCAAACAAAATGTCCATTTAGGTTTCCCTGTATTGGTTTGTGGACTAACTCGTACTGCCTCCCAATCCTTTTTACTTTCAACCTTCCTCGTAACTCCTCCACTTTTCATTGTTAATGTGCAGCGATAGGTTTGTATCCCAGCTCGAAAGTGTGGGGGTTGTGACTTATCTCCTTGGCAACAGTACTTCCCTACCTGCCACTTCTGCCCAATCCTGATATAGGAATATGCCCCTGTTTGTTCATTATGTAGATGGATTGCGCACTCATGTAGTTCCCATTGCCCGCAGCCATGATGGATTGGACTAACCGGGTATTTGCTAGAGAGAAGCTAGAAAGGAATACATCCTCCTCCCCATGTATGATTTCTAATAATGGCGTAGTGGTTCCCTGGGGAGGATGGATCTCAGAATTATCGTACACAGTGGCAATCCCGCCTTTGAAGGGGTATTTCACTAACTGGTGGACTGTTGATGATACAACTCTCATCTGATGTAGCCAGGGTCTCCCTAGTAATAGATTAAAAGCGACCGGAATGTCCATGACATGGAATTCCACCTCATGCTTAGACAGGCCAATTAGGATATAGCTCTTGAACGTTCCCATAATATCCCAGCATGTATTGTCGTAAGCCTAGATGGCCTGAGTCGTAGGTGTGAAGTCAACCGGCCTCGAACCGATGGTGTAGGTAGTTCTCACTGGACATACATTGATCGCCGACCTGGTATCTACTAGCACCACTGGAATCCACTTTTTTTGACTTTCCAGGGTTACATATAAGGGTCAGTTGTGGTTGGCACCCTTAGGTGGTAACTCCTTATCTGTAAAAGATATCACCAATGTAATGTCCCCAGATGTAATGAACGATACCAATTGGTCAGCAGTGGTATCGATAGGCAGTTTGGTCCGGTTCATTGCCTCCAGCAATGCTTGCCTATTTCAAGACCATGTTTTCCTGAACATCCTTCTCTTTTAATCCCTCAAACTCTTTGCTAGAGGACTTTGACTGATCTAAGGCCGCGGGTTTGATGTACCGACCACTCTAGGTCATATGATTGATCTCGTCAGTATACCAGGTGTCATTCGAGATGTCAGCTTTCCACCCTTCGTCAGTGTATGCATGACTTAGGTCGCTGTCTTCCTACCACTCTCCTATAGTCATGGCCGGGCTCGAAAGCCGGCCTTACTCAACAAGCACCTTTCTTAGTAAGGTTGCTTGTTTCCACTCATTGAAGATTCTATCTACAAAAGAAGGTCAATGGGGGATACTAAAATTGCTCTCACTGACACCATCTATGAGAAGGTGAGGTCGTCTTTCTTTCCAGCCGCCATACGGGTTCATCTTAAAGCCTTAAAGACGGAGAAGGGGAGGAGCAGTTATCTATGTAATTATAGTCTTTGTTGGCCGTTGTTCCGGTCGAGCACTCTCTTTTCTTTGTCCAATTCTATCTGGAGCATGTTAATATCATGCACCCCATCATCATACTATTCTTCCTCCACCACAGTCTTGGTTTCTGAATCCCAATATTTTCGGAGCTTTCTTAGCATCATTTTCCGGTCGGTGGGCTCCCATTCGACCTTTTTGGTAGTTTGGACATCACCTACCATTGTCTTGGGTTCTTCTTTCTCTTTTCCTTTTCCTGCTCCAGAGCTATCTTTGTCTGGATCTCCTCTATCCTTTCCTTTTGAAATTGTTCCAGTGCCTGTTCTCTCTCAGTCAAAGGTGCAGCCTCAGCCTTGCCACTAGCACCAATTTCCTTTTTCTTCCTAGTCTCTCTTATCTATTCTTCCATATCTGACTATTCCTTACTTAACCATCCATTGCTTGTTTTTGGCTGACTCGGGTCCCACCATCCCATCTGAACACTACTTGTATCCTCCTCTTCGAAGAAGTAGAAATCCTACAGATCATCCTCCAGATTAGCCAAATCCTTTTCTTAGCCAGCCAAATCATTTAGGCCTTGTTTAGGCCAACCATTCTAATGTTGCCCTAACTGGCCTTCCCTGATAGCATTAATGCTAAGAAAGTCCGACAGTATGATTACTGGCTTTGGCTGATCGATGGCCATAACATATAAACTTGGATTGTACTCCTCTACGAGCGAGACCCCCTTCTCTATAACACAAGTATCAGATGGCCCTGTCTTCAGTGCATTCTTCTTTTTGACCATTTCTACTACCACGGGCCTGATTGGGTTTGTGGTGTTAGATCCATCGCGTACATGTCTTTGCCTTTTGGAATAACCACCTCCGATTTTGGTAGGTGGGATGAGGTAATGTATGTGCTAGGGTTGAAGGTGGGCGGTAGTGTATAGATGTGGTTAATGTTTCTGGGCGGGATAATTTGGTTATGTGCAGGAAGTGGGTTAGTTGTTACGTTCAGTTTGAAAGGTGTGGCGATGACTTTGTTGTCGATGAGATCCTAGATCTCATGACGTAAATAGTAACACAGGTCTGTGGGATGGCCATGTTGTTGGTGGAAGATGCAATACTGGGTCGGATCATGTTTGGGTGGCAATGGGTCCGAAAGTGGACGAGGATCAAGAGGCTTGAGATGCCCCTTTTCCATTAATAGTTTGAGGCACGGGCTGGGCCCATATGGAAGAGAGTAAAGATTCTTCAATTTCAAGGTGGGCTGGCGTTTTGTGAAGGTTATGAGGTTGTGGCAGTAGCAAAGGGATCAGCCATCTTGGCCGTTGAAACAATAATACTGACATTCACAGGCCGTGGAATAGTGTTATTGCTAGCATTGGTATTCCGAGAGAATGACCTTCTTGCAGATTCGCTTGTTCTATGTATAATGCCCTTTTTGAATGCACTCTCAATTTGGACCCCCAACTCGTGTAATGAAGCAAAGGTGGATAACGATGCCACTATCATCCTCTGCAGCATATCTGGTTCAAGATTCTGGACTACCAGTCAGGCTTGTTCTCTTTCAACAGGTCTGTTTGTCATCCGAGCTACCTCGGCTCTCCACCGGGTGACAAAATTGATGAATGATTCTTTGGGGTGATTCTGGGTAATAGCCTCCAGCTCACTGATGGTTACCTCTATCTGGGTGTTATATGAATACTGATTGACAAATGCCTCAAACAGCTCCCCACAATTCTGTTTTGTAGATTCCTCTAACCAAGTGTACCAGATGGCCGCCACATCAGACAAGGTTCTCCCAAACAGCGATAGTTTTTGAGCCCTAGACAGGCCCATTAGCCTTAGCACATCTAAAAACAAGCGAACGTGCATAATTAGATCCCTACTTCCATCGAATCTATCGATGTGGGGCATCTTAAATTTCTCCTGTAATTTGACCAAAGCCTCAGTGTATCCGTCTTAGATATTTGGAATGGTGTTGAAGCCCGAGGGTTTCTTCAATCCTTTCTCCAATCTAGCAATCTTGACCAAGGCTGCATCAATTTCTTTGATATCAAAGAAAAGATTCTTGCGAGGGGTTGAACTAGAGGCCTATAAGCCGGAGTCGGGAGAAACATTTCCTGAAGATCTGGGATTTGGGATTTTCTACTTGTGGGGGTAGATTCAGGTTTGGCTAAGTAGCTGGGATTGGATGCACGGTTTATGCAGATGCCCCAGATGTACGTCGTAAATTGGTGATAATTTCATCCTGTGCAGCCATCCTTTGGTTTACAGTATCCATGGTTCTTTGGAAAGCCGCCATCATGGCAGCAAATTCCTTCGCGTTCTATGCTGTATTCTGTGCCATTACTGGTTGTGGAGAAGTGGTTTGGAAATACTCTTCTGATCCTCGGGGACGCCGTGATCCTCTGCTAGTCACCTAAAAAGGAATAAACTCCCTGGCCGGGGGTGCTGGAATTAGCACTCCAACGGGCAAGTCAGTCTCTACACTCAGGATTACTTGTATTCTAAGTTAAGCATAGTAGTTCTCACATACCTTTCTCTGATGGGTGATCCCGTATTTATAGTATTCTCTTTGGGCCTTTGGGCTGGGCCCATCCTTAATCCGTTACATGTTCCTCTACTCGGCTTCTGTTCTACTCGCTGGGGTACTGGTTACTTTATTCGGCTTTTCGATTGACTAGGGTATGTGCCGAATAGGGGTTACGTTCCGGACCGAACACGCTCATTCGTCCCTATGGATCTGATGAAATTCGGCTCCCACAATTCCCCCCTAAACACCCTACTAGCATCAGCTAGTCGGCGTGTTTGGTTCTAGCCTGGGAAGTCAAAAATTCGGCGGTTAACCCTCTTCCCAATGCGTGTCAGAACGCGCACACGCTTCTTGGTCATTGCAATGCTTTCCCGCCCCTTCGTACACTGATTCCATTTAGTATGATTTGAAATTGTCTCTTCGAATGTATGTTCTGAATATTCAAAGATATCTTTCTCGCCCTCCAGTGCAACTCCTTCTCTTCGCGGCTTCTACAACTCCTTGTTTCTCGTTTCTCCCTTCGTCTCCTGTAAGTCTTCTCCTTCTTCATTTTTGATCCCGCTTCCTTATTTTCTTTTAACTTTCCATAATCCTTGGGTTTGGCCAAAAAAAATGGCAAAACATCTGAAGAAGCTCCTTTTGGCGAATCGAATCTCCGGTTTTCAGTGCCATTTCTCCATCCCCGATGATGTCTATCTGTCACTTTTGGCAAACAGCATTACTGATATGGAGAGGGAAGATGAGAGCACAGTCGTCTTTCATCTCCTATCAATTGCTGAGGGCGGAGTCCACTTTCCTCTTCACCCACTTTTGAGGGCCGTTCTTAGATACTGGGGTCTAATCCCTTTCCAGCCCAATGTGAATTTCTTTTGCATTATAATGGGGATCGTAGAACTAAATCATCGTCTTAGGATCAATTTTGGTATGCCTGCCATTCGGCACTGTCACGTCCTAGCCAAATCTACTGGCCAGCTAGGGCGCTACTTTGTTAGAGCCAAGGATACTGATCATCACTTAGTGACTATGCTCGCCAGCTCTGGCAAGCGTGTCGACGACGTGATGGTCGTTGTCTGTGGCAATTTGGAGTTCGGCGAAGGCGAAGATCGCCTAGACCCAGTGCCGAGGCGAAAAGGCAAACCAGGTGGCCGATTAGATCACTTGTTTATGTTATTTCCATATCTATATTCGTATTCGGCACTACATACATCTAACCGTTTTGTTTGTGCAGGCAGTGACTTGAAGAGGGTGTTGGTTTCAGACGACGACGTTCTTTCAGAAATCAAAACCGCGCTACAGTTCGTCGGTTGTCCAAACCTTCAAAAATAGGGGAGGGCGACCGACATTCCACTTCGGTACGAGCTGACTTACACGACATTCTCGGCATCGGGCAACATTCCGATCGCGCGAGGTGACAACCATCTCACAGCCCTCATCTTCCCCAGTTTCAAGAACTTGAGAGAGATTGGTTTAGAAACATCCGATTCTGAACACGTGGAAGAACAAGAGGCTGAACCAATCGCTGAGGACTCAGACCGGTTGGCAGCACAAGTTGACGAAGCTATTAACTCGGTCTTTGCGGAAGCTGGGTTGAACTTTTTCGATCCTCCATCTACATCAGGCCAAGGGGACGCCTTTGGAGATATTTTTACAAATTTGGAAGACCTTCCCTGCGATTATTCTGAGGATATGGCTAAGGAAAATCTCACGCAGATGACATGAAGGAGAAATGCCGAAACATGGCCGCCCGACAGAAAGCTGAGGCCATCCGTTCCAGACTTGTCCTGACTGAATCTATCGTACGTATTGTTGTAGAAGAAACGGCTCATGTTGACGTGGTCGAGGTGGAGAAGGCGGCCGATCTTCAGAATGCAGAAGAATGGCCGATTCTAGATCGGGGAGAGAAACGTGCCACCGAGGGCGAGGCCGGCTCTGAGGAGGAGAACCTTGTCGATAAACGGCTATGCTTAGAGGAATTGGATGTGGTTCCTTTCGTTGTTCAACCCAAGATAAAAAACACGCCGATCTCCTCCGAAGCGTCAGTCATGAAGGATCCCGCTGTTGCTTTGAGCTTGGTTTCCTCGGTCTCGTTGTTGGATGACAAGGCAACCTTTTGGGCGGAGCCGAATTTGGTAGTGATAACATTAGCTGCCCAGTCGACCCTTCTGGTATGTAACTTCATTCCAATTCCTTGTTTTGATTTTGTTTGTAAGCGGCATTTCATGGTATGTGACGATCTCAACTTGTTTTGCAGACGGTCGGAAGAATTGCCGAATTAGGCCGCCACCAGCACGATGTCATCGAAAGGATTAGCCGTTTGCAGTTGGAAGTGGAGGGTCAGCGGAGTAGGGCTGAGTTTGAGGTGATGAGAGCGACAATGGAAAGTGCGCGGGCCGAAGCAGAGAAGGAAAGGGCGCGGACTGCCGACCAACTCAGAGCAGAAGCCAAGGAGAGGGCTAACGCGAACGAGGAATCGCTCAAGTTGGCCAAGGAGGCGCTTACCAAGTTGGAGGCCGAGTTGGCAGAGTTGAAGGCGGTGAAGGAGAAAGCCGACTCTGAGGCGTCCGAAGCATTTGAGGCTGGGAAGAGTGCTGGTCTTGAAAATTATGTAGAAGAGGTCCCAAAATTTGAGAATCAGGGATTCAAAAATGGCTGGCTGCTGTTGGAGTGACATTGGACATGTCTATTCCATACGAGCAAGTGGATGTTGAGCCGCTTGAGTTTGATGTCGAGGATTGATTTGGGGATCACTTTAGCTGTTTTCAATGCATCTTTTTGCAATCATGTTTTGTTTTCTTAGTAGACAACTATTTGCTTGGGATAATTTTCATGTATAAAATGGTGACTATGCTGTACTCAATTTATGAATGAAAATTTTCTATGTTCTCAAGTTATTGCTTGTATTGTTTGCTGTATGAGTACATAATTAAAAGAATTAGCAGTTAGAACAAAATGTGATGACTACGTGAGACGGCAAACTTAATAGCCGATTAAATTAATGAATTTGATTTAATCATAAATAAAATGAATTCATGCGGTGCCGATAGGTCAACCTTTGCCCTTGCCCAGTTAGTTCATGAACGTGACTTATGAACGTAGAACGCCGAATAAAACTTATGAATATTGTTATGATGAAACGATTTGTGCAACGGCTGGGGCACTCGAGCCGACTAGATTGACAAATCTGACCTTGCCCCAGTTGGTTCATGAACGTAGAACGTCGAATAAAACAAACTTATGAATATTGTATTGATGAATCGATTCGTGGAATGACTGGGGCACTCGAGCCGACTAGATTGATGAATCTGCACTTGCCCCAGTTAGTTCATGAACGTAGAACGCCGAATAAAACAAACTTATGAATATTGTTCTGATGAAACGATTAGTGGAACTGCTGGGGCATTCGAGCCGACTTGATCGATGAATCTGCCCTTGTCCCAGCTGGTTCATGAACGTAGAACGCCGAATAACAGAGGTTGATGGGGGTGATTAGGGCATGTGACTCGATCGGCGCTGGGCTGTTAAGGTTTCGATATTAATGAGATTGCCTCGGAGGTGCTGCCTTCGTAGGGAGTAAATGGGTGTGTACTTCATGAACGAAGGTCCTATTTATATGCTCTGACAGCAACTCAGTCCAGTTCTTAGAGGAAAATTAAACAAGTGCGAATGTCAAATAGACTTTTCTTCAACAGCAGAGGGGAAGCAAAGACGCTAGCTGAGCTAGGAGGAGACATGAGTCGAAGTGGTGAACCTTCGCGCGCGGGCAGTAGGATTTTGAGGGATTGGGAGAGACACCAATCTCCTTGTCGTCGAAGTAGGTCGTCCAGGAGGGATAAGTAGCCACAGCGTAAGTCTCCTCAACCCCGTCCTGGAAGGGAATCCGACGCGACTCCTCGCCCATTGAGTTTTGCGGTCTTCGTGGGTAATAGACCAATGACAGAAGTGGATTCGATCGTTTGAGATCCAAATGTGGCAGTCGAGTTTGCTTGACAGATTTTTCCACCCGAAGTCTAGCAGTCGATGGTAGGTCAGCAGGACTTCGAGGTGTTTCGTGAAGGTGTTCACGGGGCGGTGAGGGGACTGTACACTGCTTATGAAATCAGCATGCGTCTCTACACCGCTCGCCGCGATATAGAACAGAGAGATGAATGCATTCGAAAGTTAGAAGCTCGTGCTGAGAAGGCCGAGCGTGAGCTAAGGAAAATCAAGTCTGTCGAGTCTCATTCAGACAACCACCCCAACCCGGTTATGGAAGAGAGGGTTACTCAAAGGCTGATTAGTGATGCGATCACCGATCAAAACATGGCTAGCATGTTCGCGATTGAGACTGCGAGGGCCGTAGCCTATGAAAAAGGCTTCCATGACGGTCGAAAGGTCGGAATTCAGAAGACCAAGGAGAAACTCGCCGAAGAAGTTTGCCGATGTGAAAATCGTGGATTTAAGCACGGCTGGATCAAGGCACTTTAGCAAGCTGAGGCTCTCCAGGTAGCAGGATTGGACTCTGCATTGCCTTTGTACAAACAGAATGATTTCCCCTTCTCCGCTTTTGAAATTGAGAAGAGTGATGATGAAGGAGCCACCGAACAGAAGAAGACATTGTAATGCTTATGTAGATTGAAAGCGAAATTATGTATTTATTGGATGATTTTAATAAAACGCTTAGTTTTCAATTCGTTGCGTACTTGTTATTTATATTAGCACACATTTTATTCCAAATGTTCGCACGTTTTAGATTATGTTTATGCGGCTTGAACAACCTTATTTTGAATATTTGCATTTTTCGACCTTTTACGGTCTGTATGAATGCCATACTTTAATCGGCCCAAAGGCGTCATGCGCTGATGGGGCTTCGAATCCGGAGTCTGGCCGATCGTGATATCCATGAAAGGTGGTCAGAATCCGGAGGCTTTATCGGCCCAAAGGCGTCATGCGCCGATGAGTCTCCCAATCGTGATATCCACGAAGGGCACTTCGAATTTGGAGGCTTAATCGGCCCAAAGACGTCATACGCCGATGGGGCTTTGAATCCGGAGGCTTAATCGGCCCAAAGGCGTCATGCGTCAATGGGGCTCGAATCCAGAGGCTTAGTTTGGCCAATTGTGATATCCACGAAGGGTGCTCCGAATCCGGAAGCTTAATCGGCCCAAAGAAGCCATGCATCGATGGGGCTCCGAATCCAGAGACTTTACTTAGCCAATCATGATATCCACGAAGGGCGCTTCGAATCCGGAGGCTTAATCGGCCCAAAGACGTCATGTGCTGATGGGGCTCCTAATCTGGAGACTTTACTTGGCCAATCATGACATCCACGAAGAGGGCTCTGAATCCGGAGGCTTAGTTTGGCCAATCGTGATATCCACGAAGGGCGCTCCGAATCCGGAGGCTTAATCGGCCCAAAGACGTCATGCGCCGATGGGGCTCCGAATTGGAAAGCTTGAGCTGGAAAAGATCCTCTTCAGTCCATTTTTCACATTGAATGATGTTGTTTGAATCCGAGAAACTGATATGGGTCCAATTTGGTGACTTGAGTTGTTCATCTTCTGAGTTTAGTTTAGCAAAAAAAAAAAAAAAAATCAAATTGATATGATAATTGTCAATTGTAATCACATGGCTTCAACATATTTGTCATAAAATGTGGTTGTCATTTATATTCATTTTGTTTTTTTAAAAACAATATGATAAAATCATTTGATTATGCTTCAGATTTTTTTTCACAGAGCATGACACCGTATAATGTGAATAATTAATAGAAAAAACTAATCTAGTAGTATTATTACACTGATCATCAATAAGATAGCGTTATTAGAATAGAATGAGAAAAGAAAAAGGCAAATTATACCAATAGTCTCTTAATTTTTGTTCTTATGTCATTTTAGTCCTAACACTTTCAGGTAGCTTAATTTTAATCATTAATTTTAAATTTTGTGTCAATTTGATTAAATTGATAACGCCTTCAGTATTTTTTTTATAAAAATTATCATTAAAGTTGTTGAACTTAACTCATTGAATTGAATAAGTTTATACTTTTGCCTTGAAAAATATGACATATGTCACTTATGTGCATATCTTTGCATAAAAAAATGTTAACAATTGTAAGCAATTGAATTAAATTGAGACAAAATCATAAATTTATGGTCAAAATCGAGCCAACTGAAATTATAGAGACTAAAATGACATAAAAACCAAAATACATCAACTATCAGCGTAATTTGCCTAATTTATTACTAATATGAATGTTACCAAAAATAATGTTGGGGACCCCAAATTAATTACCAAACATTCTACACAATATTGATATGAGTGTGGGACTCACATTATGTGAGACCTACAGCTATGAAAGTATGGGAGCAGCTCTCCTCAAGACTCAATCTTCTTCATAACTATCAAGATTTTATTTTGTGGGTCGTGTGTGACACCACAGCGGTGATCCAAACCGTTTATCATTTATCTCGAAGTGAAGAATATATATGCAAAAAAATAATTTAATTGGATATCGATAAACATATTACTTATTGTATTTTATTTTATAAAATAAACGATTTTAGTTTCAAATCATATAGATTGTTTTGGGAAGTAAGTTAGAAGTTCAACTTTTTAATTTTTTTTGACTTTTTTGAAAAAATATATAAAAAAAGTAGAGATAATATGACTAAAAATAAGTTAAAAGCTAAAAAATAACTTTTAACCTTTTACTCATTAGTTTCATAAAATAAAACACCATTAGTTAATGTGTCTACTGATTTTCAATCAAACTGATTTTTTTGCATATATAATTTTCTCTTCAAAACTTACTGAATGAATGTTTCAAATCACTGCCGTGGGACGCCACAAGGCTCACACAATGGACACTTGAGGGTTAAGGAGAAAATGAAGTTGTGATGGGTGTTACTTCTTGTAAATATTGTGTAAAATTTAATAATTAATTTGAAATTTCTAATATTTTTAATAACGAAATATGTCACATTTATTTTTATATTTTTAAATTAGTGAATAAACTAATTTTGACAGCAAACGTTTGAGTAACAAATCCAACAAATGCAACCTAGTGTCATTTGGTAACACTAATATGTTGATTATTATTTTATTAACTTATTTAAATCACTTTATTTTTTTATTTTTTTATTCATTTTTTCAAAAAAAAAAAAAAATCTACGTTATGATTCATACCCTTTTTTTTTTTGTTACAAGAAAATCCTCCCACTCTCCCGCAGGTCCAAGGCAACGCCCTTTGAGGAGATCACCAGGGTGTCCTATTGTTCGTTCCGAGCAAGAAACTATAACCTGGAAGTCTGTCTCGACCTCCCAGACTATAACCTACCTGGAAGTTTGTCCCGACCTCCCAGACTATAACCTACCTGGAAGCTTGTTCCGACCTCCCAAGACAAGCTCCGCTTAAGTTAGGACTCGCACAGCGGGGGAGAATTAAACCTACTTAGCAAGCTCCGCTTAAGTCAGGACTCGCACAGCGGGGGAGAATTAAACCTACACTAAGTAGCTGATAAGGCATCCTTTTAAACCCACACCAAGTAGCTGATAAGACATCATTGAAGTCAACCTCCTAACCGACTGTGCTACCCTAACTAACTGTGTTACGCCCAGGAAATTGACCCAAAAAAAAATTAAACCCTGAACCTAGGGGCTTAAACCCCATGTCCTTACCAAGTTGCCGCCCACCGCTGGGTTATTATGATTCATACCCAAAACCAAACAGTTGGGTCACAATACACGTAAGCTTATTCTCCTATGCATGAATAGAGGGTTGTTACATATTAGCTGTCACATATTTTGGTCCTACTAATGGCTTATTTGGAAAGTTCATAAAAATGATTTAAAAAGTCAAAAACTCTTTAAAAAAAATTAATAAATTATACTTAAAAAAAAATGTTAAAAATTTTAGTTTCTCTCAATTTTTTATAGGTCATTATAAAATATAAAAAATAAAAAATACTCCAAATCTATTAATTTTTTTATTTTATATTTTAATTAAAAAATTCAAAATTACCAAAGTAACCTGCTCTCAGGGAGCCCAGAAACACAAACCAACAATTGAATCAGAAAATTTGTTATAACGGAGTTCATCGCAACCATGTTGATACGCTACCTCATCATTTCAAAATACAAAGAAAAAAAAATTAAAAAAAAAATAATCTACTTTTTAAAGATACAAAAATAAAATTTTAGAAAAAAAAAGTAAAAAAAATTTCAATGGTCCAAACTCAAATCACATGAGAGACGCAGGACAGATTTTTATTGGGTTTTGATAAAATAAAAGAAAGTCTGAATTATAAATAAAAAATAAAAACAAAAACATTTCATTCATGGATTCATTGACAGAACAGAAAGAACATTAAAATCTAAAACACAGCATCATTGTTGTTAACCTTGTGAGACCTTTTCATCATCAATCATCATCAGACAACAGAAGCAAGAATGAGATCAGTGGTGTCAACACCCAGAACCGCCTTGGAACCGCAATAGCTCGACCTGGTTGAGGCTTCGCCGGAGATACTTCCTCCTCCGCCGCCGCCGCCTTGTGGTGGGTTGTTGTCCTTATTGGCCGGAGGGTGGTAGTACATACGGGCGGTGTGTGGGCAGTGAGAATGAAATCTTGTTGCTATTCTCACCCCTGCATCCAACAGCTCCGCATATTTCGACATATCTTTCTCTCTCTCTCTCTCTAAGTTTAATCTTTTGATTTTTAGAGAGAGAGAGGGAAGAGAGAAGGGAATGAGGAAAAGGGGAGACGACGATGATGAAACAACAACAATGTACTTTGTTACAAAAATATATTCGAAAAGTGAAATGGGAAGAGAGAGAAAGAGCGGTGGTTGAGAGAGAGAGAGGAGGTCAATGCGTGCCATTTATGGTTGTTTCTTTTTCACATTTGCTCATTATATTCTTACCTAAAATCTGTTTCACATTTATCACTCTGGCTCCAGGCGTATCTGAACCGGTTCGTTTGATTTGCATTTCATAATCTCTTTTTTCAAGTTTTTTTTTTTAAAAGCAAATGCTTACGACATTTATTGCCGGTGTTTGGGAAGCTATTTTAAAAAAAATTTTAATTTTTTGATTATTTTAATAGGTTATTTTAGTTTTTGTGTTTGAAAGATGAGATAAATTTTTATTTGAGTTGTTATATTGAAAAAGGGAAATGTTTCGTAGCTCGAAACATTTTGCCCCAAATGGCTCGAGGGAGAAGACGCAGAGAGAAGCAGAGGGAGAGAAAGAGAGAAACAGAGGGAGAAGGAGAGGAGAGAAAGAGAGAAGCAGAGGGGGAGAGAGAGAGAGAGAGAGAAGACGATCGTCGCCCCGCCCAGCCGCCGATCCGCCGATCGTCGCCCAGCCCAGCCCCGCCGCAGCCTCCGACCGCCGTCGCCCCGCCTCCGCCTCCTCCTCCCCCGAATATTATGTCCCCTCCAGTCCTCCTCCTCCTCCTCTTCCTCCCTTCCTCCTCCTCCTCCTTTCTTCCTTCTTCTTCTTGGTCTTCGTTCTTCTTCTGCAAAAAAAAAAAAAAATCGAGCCATTTGGGCTCCCCGTTTTCGAGCTACGTAGCACGATCGATTGAAAAATGTGTTGCAATGATGTTTAAAATTAAAATGACAAATTTACCCCTAACATCACATTTTTCAAAATTAATGTAAAGGGACAAAATCGTCATTTACTAAGGGATGAGACAACTTGTCAATTTGATAGTGTAGGCTATACCTATACTGCCCCACGATTGCAGCTATTTTTTTATTTTTATTTTTATAAAGTGTTAATTTAGGAGCTTTTTGGCTTTTTTTTTTTTTAGTTCGAGGCTATTTTAGCCTCAAACTCATCTTCCCAAACACCCCCCATTGTTTAGGAGGATGATGCTCTTCGGTTCAAATTTTAAATTGGAGGGCCTTCTTTAGATTTGTGAGTTTCATTAGGTGTCCCGTTTTAATAATTCAAATCATTTATTTTATTGGACATTTTATATATTTGGGCAAATTACATATACCCCCTCAAGATTTAGCTAAATTACAGATACTCCTGAGCTTTGAGAAATTACAGATACCCCCTGAAGGTTATATTTGCATAATAAATTATCTGAAAATATAAACCTCAGGGGGTATCTGTAATTTAGCTAAATCTCGAGGGAGGTATATGTAATTTGCCCTATATATTTGTTTACAAAAAAAATTATGTCGATCAGATAACTCTGTAACTTATTCAATTTATTATATTTGTTACTAAAAAAATGTCCGGTTTATTTTTAAAAACACAATTGTTATATACTCCTATATTTTTTTAGTGAAAGATTAAATAAATTACAATTATCGGATCAACTTAATTTTTTGTGTGGATAAAATACACGAAATATTCAATAAAACGAATAGTTTAAATCATTGAAATAAGGGATCCATTGTGGGCCGCACGGACCCAAACAGTACCCTCCAATTCAAAATTTGGATGGGACGGAATCCTTCTCCTATTGTTTAATATTAAAAAGTGTGCAAGAATTATTTTTAAAATATTAAAAAATGTATTGATTTTAATAATTTAGTAATTTGTGTTTTGTGTTTTATATTCTTTATATTTTTTGTTTTTTATTTAGCAAAATCATTTTTTAAAATATTACAAATTAATTTAATAAAAAATTAAAAAAAAAACCTCATCGTTTTATGAAATTTTACTTTTTTGATGGGTAACGATAAGTTTTAAAAATTAAAAAAAAAAAGTGTATTTTTGTTAAACTAATTTCTATTTTTTTTTATAAAAAAAAATTATTATGAAATTAAAATCAAACAAATTCATTATTCTTGTTTTATTTTTATTTTTTTTAAAATAATGAGTCTATAATGTTATAAGCTTTTATGAATAATATTAACCATAACTTAATGGAAAGTGATTAACATTAACATATAAATAAAAAATATACTGAAATATGTAAAAAGCATATACATAGAAATTTGTGAAAAATAATGTTACCATAATCATGTTTTATTATTACTGTATTTATATGATTATGAATAGGACGTTCGGTCCATAAATTCAAATTTGAATTTTGTTTGGTCAAAAGTTCAGGCACTGAAATATCTTACCCATAAAAACAAGGTTGAACAAAATGACCCAAGTATATATATATATATATATAGTACACACAGTGGAAACCAAACCCTAAACTCTGTCATTCTCTCTCTCCTCTCTCATCTTCTTTATTTCTCACCGCCGTCTCTCTTTCTCTAGATCTACATCTTGGTTTGGTGATCTCTCTCTCTCCTCTTCTCTAACCTTACCACTACCAAGACACTCACTGCCGGAGCCCCATCACAATAGCTCCTCTACCCATGCCAAAGAGAAACAACTGCTACCAAAATAAAGAAATAGAGTAGTAACAACGCTCTTCTTGACGATGAGGAAAGTCTTCAGCGAGCTATCATGATCGAGAAATTGATGGAGAGTGAGAATTGGACTCGAACTAAAGTTACTCGAAATTCTTGACTATACAATATGACTTCAAGCTCCTCCGATTCTAGCTACAGATAGCGGTTCTCGAGTTTCAAACTCAATTTTTTCTAGGGTTTCAAGTCCAAGGGTTTCGAGTCCTACGGTTTGGATTTTTCTCTTTCTTCTTAACCTTAATTGACTCAAGAATTTCATCTCTCTCTCTCTCTCTCTCTCTCTCTCTCTCTCTCTCTAAATAGATCGGCCAGAGTTAAGGTTTGTAGTTCAAGTTTTGTTTTATTTTATTTTTTGAATTAGTAGTTTTATTTGGATTTGGTGTTAGATCGATTGAATCAGTTGTTGGATTTGCAGATTCAACAATTTGGTAAGTAGTTTGATGTGTTGATTGCTTGATTTCTCTGCTGATTTAATTATTTTGTTGAGATGCTTCTGTTTAGGTTTTGATCTGTGTGTTTTGTGGTTATATATCCTTGTAATGTACATTTGTGTTTTTACTAGATTTTGAATTGATCTGTTTATACTCAGCCAATTCAATGGATGATCGATCTATTAAAATAGATGATCTATTCAATTTCTCTTTCTTTCTCTTTCTCTGATAAGAATCTCTTTAATAAGAATTTCACAAAGATAATTATTTACACAAATAGGTTCAATAAGCTTGGTGAATTGGACAGATAAAAATTGTCGAGATATGAAAATTTTGTACAAATAAAAATATTACACAAATAAATTTTGGATAGATAAAAAATTTACACAGATAAAATTTGGATAGATAGAAAAAATTTAAACAGATAGATGTAAATTTGAACTTATAGACAAAAAAAATTAAACAAATAAACAAAATTTGAATAGATAAAGAAAATTGAGTAAGGCCTCGTTTGGGAATAGGCTAATTTAGTAACTTTTTACTATTTGGCTAAAATATGAGCTAAAAAACACTAGTATGTTTGGGATGTCTTTTTGACTTTTTACGAAAAGATGTGCAAAATGTAGAGAAAAAAGAGAATCTTTGATTTTTTGGTATGGGTTGTTGGCTTTTTGGCTAATTTAGTAACTTTTTGACTTTTTAGCTAAAATGGAGGGTTCCCAAACAAGGCCTAAATAGAAAAAAAAAAAATTGAACAGATAAAAATAAATTTGAATAGATAGTCAACAAAAGGTCAATAGATAAAAAAAATCAACAGATAAATTAAAAGATAAAATTGGAAACAAAATATCCCGACTTCTCACCAAACTATTTCACAAAGAGTGGACCTCTCACCAATAAAAAATATCTACCGGATCTAATGCCTTAATTCTCTCCTTACCTTGGACTTTTCAACAATAAACCCTTATTAATGTATGTGGGGGTGTTTGGAAATGGACTAAAATAATCAATTCGAAGCTAAAATAGTAAATAAAATAAAATATCACATCACATTATTTTCTCTATGTTTTTACGTGCTTTTTATAAAAAGTTAAATAATCAATTAAAATAATTTATTTCTAAACGGACCGTAATTGATTTGATTTTTTACATAGAGGATAGCTAAGTAATATTTTGAACAAAATCACAGTGGGGTGAAAAGAATATTGATTTGTCCCCCTAATTTCCTTCCCCCGAATCCCCCTAATTTCAGAAGAGAGAGAGAGAGAGAGAGAGAGAGAGAGAGAGAGAAGAGAAGAGATGGAAGATGAGGAGTTCAGAAGAGAGGGAAGAGAGAGAAGAGGAGGAGCTCGATCGTCGTCCTCTGCCCGATCGTCGTGTCCGGTAGCCCCCGCTTTTGCCCGATCGTCGTCTCCGGCAGCCCCCGCCTCTGCCTCGCCTCCGCCTCCTGCTCCCCGTGGTTATGGCCCCCTCCAGTCCTCCTCCTCCTCCTCTTTCCTCCTCTTCTCTTCTCTTCTCCTTCTTCCTTCTTCTTCTCCTTCGGTTCTGATTGAACGAAGAAAAAAAAAAAAAAATGCAGAAACGACGTCGTTTATGGGATTAAGGGGATTCAGGAGGACTTTTTCGAGCGACGTAGCATTACCGGGGGTGAAAATCACTAGAAAATTAGTGATGTGACAATTATTAAATGTTGGACTCTTAATTTTAGATATCTTGATGGATTGAAATAAATAATGGAATATGATTTAATGCATTGAAATATTAGATTGTTTAAAAACAATAATAAAAAAAATTATGAGTTTGACTTGTTTCATATTCAAATTTAAATTTGAAAGCATTTGAAGGACCTGGTGGGGTCATTATAGATCTCAATTTGATGATTTTATTAATTTATTTTGTAAAGTTGTGAAAAAAAATTAAATTGATTTAATAATTGTAATATTTTTATTTTATTTGATTTGTTTCGGACAACAAGTATTTTTTTAAAATTAGAATATCTATTTAATAAAATAAAAATATTACAATTACTAAATTAATTTAATTTTTTATAAATAATTTACATAATTTTTTTATAAAATATACAATTTAAATTATCTGACTTATGACGTAGCCATCAAACTACTCAAGGTCTCTCGCACCCCTATAGGGGCAAGGATCTCTTCATTGGCTTCCCTACTTAATTTTTTAGTTGATAGGTCATTGGGTCAACTTTTGGGTCTGATTTTGGTGATTCGAACCGTTCATATTTTTAAATTTGTCATGTATATCATACCTATTGAAAATCAAGTCGATCGGATATCAAAAATCATGTGATCTAAAAGTTTTATTAAACAATAGAACTGTTTATTAAATTTTTTTTAATTAATATTTTTTAGTTCTTTCGATATTCAATCAATTTGATTTTTTGTAGGTATGATATACATGACAAATTCTAAACTGTTAACGGTTCGGATCATCGAAATTGGATCCAAAAGTAGACCCAATGGCCTATCAAGTAAGGGGTCAAGTAAAAAAATTAAGGAGGGGATCCTTTCTGACTTTTATTACCTAAATCACACTAGATTGATGATGTGTTGTGCAGGTCATTAATGTGTACATTAATGGTTGCATATTATTTTTTCTTTCATAATCTTACATGCACTAAGAATTATGTTGGAGATTTAAATGTTTTAATAAAAATTTTATCAAATTTCTTACATATAAAACTCATATATTTGTGAATTTGTATGGGTCTTACATCTATATGAAAAATTTAATAAATCATTTGAAATTCATAATATTTTTTAATTATATTATCTATTAATACACTAATTAATATATTAATTAACCTATACATATATATAATTTTTCTTTTTTCTTTTTCATGTAACGTTTGATTGAGCAAGGATTCTCTCCTTGCATTTTCTACTTCACTTTCTTCTTATAATGGTTAAAATTTATCCTAAAAGAATTTAATGGCTCAGATTACTTTATTAAAAATTAAAAAATAATTTTTTTAAAATAATCTATATCGTTAAATTTTTTAAAAATAAATCTTAATTATTGTAAGAAAGAAGTGAAGTAGGAAAAATAAAAAGAGGATGTTGCTCCGTTTGATTTGTGTGTACCGAAGAAAACGCGTAAAGTTTGAACAATTTGCGGGTAATAGTCGCCGCGTGTTGCGGACCTGGTGTGACTGCTTACGCCGGTAAAGTTGGATTCATTCTTACTTCAATTCGCACTGTATACAACGAGCAAGAATTTGTTATAGCAGAGGTCATTAGTGTTACGTGTTTTTATCAGTTAATAATAAATAAATAATGTTAGAAATTTTATAACTTTTATCAAATATTTTACATGAATATAAGATTTACATAGAACTCACTAATGCAAGATATTTGATAAAAAATTTTAGATGTTTAACATTTTTCATAATACACCGATATGGAAAGATATGTCTCACTAATAATCTTGTCACATATATAGAAGTAAAAATAATAAACAATTATTAGACGATGACAATATTCCATTGATGTCACCATTGTATCGAATTTCTATTAAATACCATTTGTGCCCCTAGTTTCCTGCAAAATCACATAACTACCTCATTATTTTTTTTTTCATATGTGAGTGAGCTTGGCAATTGGGTTTTTAATAATTTTTTTTAGGAAAAATTAGTCTAGGGTCTCTCTCCCACTTTTCGTAATGGAAGAGATCCACAATATTATTTTTTGATGTCTAAGGTCCCTAAATATATATTAGAGAAATTTGTCTTCGAATAGGTCGATTTTTGACTCTTCAGTTGCTGCTTTGGGTTCAGTTGCCATTCTCAATCAATCTCTTACTTCACCTCCACCGCAGTTGCCGTCTCCTCCACTATTACACGAACTGTACCTTCTAGCCAGCTCGGAGACCGATCCGAATGCTGTTGAAGCCGGTTTCTCGTCCTTGATAGCAGTATCAACAACATCGAGACAGGTAAAAAAGGAACTCGTCCAGTTCAGAATCGTAAAAACCGCAGGGGAAATTCTCTTCGACTGATTTGGTTGCGGGTGTCCTGTAACTCCGGTGTCTGGTTTTCAAAAAGTTGTTCTTGCCATTTATGGCGTTGCATGGGTTTTACTCCGGTGCCGTTCAGTGGTATTTGGAGAGAGGATGTTTTGGTGGTCTTCTGTAGTAGATCTCCAGGTGTAGTGGGTTGGTACACTTGGAGGTGGTGCCTAGTCTAGATGTGAGTTGCAGCTCCGATGGGTTTACTCTGTTAGACGAAGCTTTGCATTTGTATAGAAAATGAAGTTAGGTATGAGGATCTGGTTTTGCATGGTATTTTGGAATAGAGAAGATGGCCAGTGACGCCATTTGCTGGGTTCTTCTCCTCTTGGTAAGAGACTAGTCATGTTTGAGGTTTGATTACTCAGATGTTCTTCAACGAGAAATTATTCGGTGGATTAAGCAAGCTCCTGGATTTTCTCTGGGTTGTGGAGTCCAGAGAAATTCTCTGGGTTGAGAGAATTTCTCTGGAAATATGTCTGGGAATTTTCTCTAGGTTGTGGAGTCCAGAGAAATTCTCTGGATGAGAGAATCTCTGAAAATGTTTGTCTCAAAATTTCTCTGGAATGAAATTTCTCTGCACTGAATTTTCTCTGGATCAATGTTGAGGGATCTTAGACATTATGAAAATATTGAGTATCCTTTATACTATAAAATCTTAATACTAGGGACCTTAAAAAAAATTCTCCATGTTTTTATTGGTTTTAGTCATTTTTTGAAAATTTTTCACTTTAAATCTTACTAAACTAGAAGACCAAATATACATGTATATATAAAAAGTTCAATAAAAATAAATATATATATATATATTTTTTGCATTTACTGTTTCTTTTATTTTATTTTTTTTTTATAAATTTTCTATTTTTAACTTTTTAGATCAATTCCATCTAGAAAATAAAAAAAATCTTTTTAGATCTATTAAAAGGATTTGAAAAGTTAAAATAAATATTGACAAGAATTTAAAAAAAAAAAATTCAAACAAAAAATTTGTCAAATGAGACCTACATACCTATTCTATCTATTCTACTAGAATTCTTCTTTACTTTTTCAATACCTTAATTTACCTGGTTTGTCCAAAAAAAAAAAAAAAAAAAAAAAAAAACAGAATAAGAAAGAGAAAACGAAGAAAATCATATAAGAAAATCATAGGCTTATAGAAATTTTGTACATAATGTATAACAAAAATGATATGCTAACAATAATAGGTGTTTTCAGTATAAATAAAGGGACCACAAGTTAAGACATTATTTGGTATAAAAAAATTATGTATATCAATTCATAAAATGATTTATCTTGATTTAAGACATTTTTTGTCCTTTTCTCTTTTATTTTTTATTTTATTTATTTATTTTTTGGGTCTAGGCATTTCAAATTTTTTTTAATAAATTTTTTTAAGGCTCTATTAGTCTAAAAACTCCTAAAGTAAAGGAAATGAATTTTTATTTATCTGAATAAAATAATATACATATATCATTTTAAGAGTAAAATCTCAAAATTTTTCTTTACAAATTTCTTTTTTTTAAAATTTTAATGGGTTTTTACACTAATAACTTTTGCAAAATATAAAAACTAATTTTAATTGAAAATCTAATTAAAGACAGAGAAAATTTACCCATAAATCCAATATGAGGGAATGTTGATCCCTTTAATTGTTTTTGTTTTAAAAAGTAGTATTTATTTGGTTTGGTGCCATTTGAATTTAAGCGCATGCCCTTTTGTGATTTATTTTTTCAATTTTCTGATTTGTTTTTTGAGATGGCAATTGAAAGGTGAGGTGTAAAAGATTCTTTTTAGGGGAATTGGTGGCTAAAGTGTTGGTTGTCGAATGTGAAAATTTACATTTTTGTTAATGTAGTTTTCTGGTGTTATTAGAGTGCTACATTTGAAAAAGTATACTAAGGAGTTTTTGTGTGTTATCGTATTGAACATGTGTGCATGTCGAGCACGAAGAGCGCTCTGAATTCGGAGACTTGCATTGGCCAACAACGGCGAATAAAAAGAAACAACTCAGTCTCAAATACAAAAAGAGCTATATTCAACATTACATCGTGGGCGCAAAAAAGGGCCACAATAGGCACACTTAGTGATAAAATTTGCGGAGATGGGTAGAGTTCCAAGGCTAGGGTAATTTCCTGCCACTCATATCGGAGAGACGGTATGCTCCTGCCCCGACAATAGAATCAATCTGGTAGGGGCCATCCCAGTTGGGGCCGAGTTTTCCATCAAACGGAGTCTTGGCGGCCGGTAGAAGCTGTCCAGGAACATAGCGGCGCAGGAGTACGCGTTGGTTATAAGACTTGGCTAGCAGTTGTTGATAACGTGCCATGGTGACAAGAGTGCGATCTCATCGTTCTTCGAGCAAGTCTATGTCGAGGGTCATATTGTTGCGACTGGTATCGAAAGCCTTGGAACGAAATGTCGGCAAACCGATTTCGAGAGGGATGATGGCTTCGTTACCAAAACACAAGGCGAATGGTGTTTTGCCTGTACGATGAGTCCATAGTATAGTGGGGAGCTCTTCAACCCATTTTCCTTCTGTTTTCTCCAAACACTTTTTGATACCGTCCAAGAGTACCTTATTAGAGTTTTCAGCCTGGTCGTTACTTTGCGAATATGCGAGCGACGAGAAGTAGGGTCGAATTTGATACATACTGCACAGCTCTCGATAGACTCCAAAATCGAATTAAGTGCTATTGTCAGAGATAAATTCCCAAGGTATGCCGAAGCAGGTGATAATATTCTTTTATACAAAACGTTTGACATCGACGTCCCTGATGTGTTCCAAGGGTTCGGCTTCTACCCATTTTGCGAAATAGTCGGTAGCGACTAGTAGGAATCGTTTGTTACTAGGAGCTCTTGGTAATGGCCCGACGATGTCAAGCCCCCATTGAGCAAAGGGCCATGGACTAGTTACAGAATGCAACAATTTGGTGGGCAAATAGGTTAGAGGAGAGAATTTTTGACATTGTTCACACATCTTCACATATGCTTCGGCATTGGCTTGCATAGTGGGCCACCAATAGCCTTGAGTAATGGCGTGATGAGCCAGTGATCTCCCTCCCATATGAGCGCCACAACTGCCTTCATGAATTTCGGCCAGAAAATCTTCAATTTTATCCGGGTGGACGTATTCTAAGTAGGGCCCAAAGAAAGACTTCTTATAGAGTTGTCCTTGGGGGTCTAGACAGTACCTTAAGGCCTTATTGCGTAACTTATGAGCTTTTTTCTTATCCTCTGGTAGTTGTTTTGTAGAAAGGAAAGCCACAACAAGGTCCATTCAACTCGGATCGTGTTTGAAAATATTGATAGTGGTAGGCTCGAGGGAGTGGATACTTGGCTCTGACAGGAAGCTTATTTCAATAGTTCGTTTCACTTCCGAATTGACAGCCGAAGCTAATCAAGCGAGGGCATCAGCATGCGTGTTCTGATCTCTAGTTATCTGATTCAGTTCATGTTTGTCAAATTTCTCAAGAAAACAGTTGGCTATTCTCATATAAGCGGCCATGCGTTCATTTTTAGCTGCATACTTCCCTTTTAACTGGTTGATAACTAGTTTGGAATCATAGAACACTTGCACTTGTTTGGCCCCCATGAGTAGTGAGTTTCTGAGGCCGACCAGCAAGGCTTCATACTCGGCTTC
Source organism: Camellia sinensis (assembly GCF_004153795.1). Lineage (NCBI taxonomy): Eukaryota > Viridiplantae > Streptophyta > Magnoliopsida > Ericales > Theaceae > Camellia > Camellia sinensis. The sequence continues at coordinate 611,929 of NW_021027154.1, read as the reverse complement.
ATTGTTGAAGGCGTTAAACCCAATCTTAATAGATTGCTCTATCATGGCTACCTCGGGTGTCATGATCACAACTCCTACTCCACTGCCACACTGATTCAAGGACCCATTACAATACAATTTCCAAATATTACCGACATACATGCGCCATTGCAGTAGTGTACTAGAAAGGGGTTGTGGCTGAGGATCTGAACGTGATTGCATGGTGAACTCCGCTACAAATTCTGCCAGCACTTACCCTTTGATGGCTATCTTGGAAGCAAACTGAATATCATATTGCCCGAGCTCCACGACCCACTTTGAAACTCAGCCTGACGATTTTGATTTTTGAAGGATTGAGCGGAGAGGATGGTCAGTCAACACACGGCTAGTGTAGGCTTGGAAATAATGCATCAACTTCCTTGCGGCCATTATCAAGGCCAGGATTAGTTTTTCTAGGGGGAGGTATCGAGTTTCGGCATCCACCATTGTCTTGCTGACGTAAAAAATGGGTTTCTGTTTGTCGAGTTCATCATTGAGCAGAACGGCACTGACGACCTGGTCAGAGACTGCCAAGGACAAAATGAGCACATCTCCGGAAGTGGGGGTGGTCAGCAATGGAGAGGCACCGAGGTAGGCTTTTAAACCTTCTAAGGCTATTTGGCAATCCGGGGTCCATTGAAATGTTTTTCCCTGCCGTAGTGTTTGAAAGAACGGTCTGCATCGATCCAAAGACCGACTAATGAATTTATTGAGAGTTGCGGCCAATGTTTTAAAAATCGGACCAGTGAGTGAGCCAGAAAAGGAATCGGGTGGACGGGTCACCGGTTCAACTGTCAGGTTGAACCGGAATCGAACCGTGACGTAATAAATATATTAAAATTATATGTAAATAAAAATATAAGTAATAAAATTATAAATTAAAAATATTAAATTATCTTAAATATTTGTCCTAATATTTTTTTTTACTGAAAAATATAATAATATATTTTAAAATATTATATTCTTATATTTTATATTTTCTTATATTCTTATATTTTAAAATTTTATGACAGATATATTTTAAAATATTATATTCTTATATTTTATATTCTTATGTTTGCTTATATTCTTATATTTTAAAAATTTTCTTATATTCTCTTATATTCTTACTAGTGTATGCCCGTGCCTGAAGGCACGGTGTAAATTAAAATAAGTGAATAAATAAATAAATAAATAAATCCTTTTCTAAATTTAACATGGGATGGGAGTGATGGAAAGTGCAAAAAAGTCAAATTTTTTTTGTACAATTCAGGTGACAATATATTCTTAGATTATATATATGTATATATATATATATATATATAAAATAAGAAAGAAAGAAAGAAAAGAAAGAAAATTAAAAAAATTAAAAAAAATTCCAAGTCGATCAACCTGGTGAACCAGCCCCGAGTCGACTTGTTCGCTGGTTCAACCGCCAGTTTTCCCGATTCTCTCTAAATAGGCCGGCTTTTAGTTTTGACCGGTTCAGAGGGTATACCCAGACTGGAACCCCGATTGGTCAACGGTTCAATCGATCGAATTGCCCGGTCCGATCCGATTTTCAAAACCTTGGCTTTGGCCATGCCCACGAGATTTTATACCTCTTTAGCTGACTACGGTGAGCCGAGTTCTAAGATAGCCTTAATTTGCTTCGAGTTTGCCTCTATTCCCCGATGATTCATTATAACTTTCCTGACCTAATACCAAATGCGCATTTGGATGCATTGAGTCTCATTTTGTATTTGCGAAGAATGTTGAATGTTGTCGCAAGATCAATTAGATGGCCTATTTTTTCTTTGGACTTCACCACCATGTCATCGATGTAGACTTCCATAGTTTTGTCGAGTTGATCTTTGAACATGCCGGTGACTAGTCTTTGATAAGTTGCCCCGGCATTCTTCAATCCAAAAGGCATGACCTTGTAGCAATAGGTGTCTCTTGGTGTCAGGAACGCCATCTTCTCTTGATCTGCCGAATTCATGGCAATTTGATGATAACCCCTATAAGCATCCAGGAAGCTCATACGTTGATTTTGGGCGGTTGCATCCACAAGTTGGTCAATTCTCGACAATGGGAAGTAATCTTTTGGGCAAGCCTTGTTCAGGTTTGTAAAATCCACACAGACACGCCACGAGCCTATCTTCTTTTTTACTACAATAGTGTTAGATAGCCATGTGGGATAAGTAACTTCCCGAATTGCTCCAGCCTCCAATAACTTATCAACGTCATCGATTATAACCGTGGCATGCTTAGCGCCTAAGCGGTGACTTTTCTGGGTAACCGGCTTAATCGTTGGGTCGACATTCAGGCTATGCATTGTGTCCGTTCAGTCGACACCTGGCATGTCATAGGGCGTCCAAGCATAGAAATCGATATAATCGTGAAGGAACGATATCAGCTCCTGTCATTCGGCAGCGTCAAGGCTTGTGCCGATTAAAAAGAATTTGTTTGGATTCTAGTTGATCATTATCTAATCTAGGTCCTCCGTAACTTTATCGATCAGGGTCTTTCCGACATCCTCAAGACTTTCTTGACTCAAGACTTCGATTGAATCAACTTCCACATCCTTAGGCTTTTTGATCAAGGCTGACAGGTAGCACTCCTTCGAAGACCCTTGTGAGCCACGGACCTGCTCAATTGTGTTGTGTTGGGAAATGGAGTAACTGGTGGTAAGTGCTCGGCACAACTTCCATTGCATGAAGCCATGTTCAACCCATAATTATGTTATAAGTTGAAGGGAGTTTTACAACAAGGAACTTGACCTCTAGTGTTTCGGTGCCCGCACGCACTGGTAACATGATTTTTCCGAGGGCATATTTCAGATTGGCTTTAAAGCCAAAAAGTAGATATTCGACTGGCATTAGGTCTGCATCATTGAGGCCAAGTTTGAGAAAGGCTTTGTAATACATAATCTCCGAACTACTTCCTTGATCAATTAGGACATGTTCGATGGCAAACTTGTTAACTCGCAACTCGATCACAAGGGCATCATCATGCAGCGTGGTGATCCCTCAAAGATCGGCATCAAAGAAACTGATTTCATTTGACAGACGAGGTCGTTTTTTCAAGACTCCAGGTCGGGAGTAGATGATTGTACATAAACCAAATGTATGTTGTTGGACGGGGATATGCTGTATATTACGTGGATCACGCCAACGGGTGGTAAATCGGGACACACAATGAGCGCCCCTGGTGCTTTTTCCGTGTGTTAAGAGGTATTCAGCTAGTTTGCCTCCTTGGACCAACTCCTCCAGGTGATCTTTAAGAGCATAACATTTGTTGGTCGTATGTCCATGATCTTTGTGATACTCGTATCTTTGATTTTTGCGTCTCTTGTCTAGAGGCCCGAACATTTTACGCAGCCATCTGAAAAAAGGCTGATGCTGGATCTTGCTCCGAATTTTGCTTATCATCTCGATGAACTCTACGTACGGTTTTTTAGGCCGTTTTAGGCGCCTGCTTTCCAATTGATACTGCTCACTTCACCTTGAATCCTAATGGTTATCCCTTCTAGATCGACCCCTTTTGTCTGGGCTTTTCCTCGACGGAGTTCTTTCCGGTGGGACAAAGTTTAAGGGTTGTGCCATGACAAGTACTGCCGTTTCTTCAGCCTATAAGCTAACTTTAACCCTGATTGCATCATTTCCACTTTGCAATACTCCTCGACCTTTCTCATCAGGGACCAGACTGTTTTAAGAGGCCTCTGAGTTAGTGAGCTTCGGAGCGGACTGTCCGGGTGTAGTCTCATTTTGAAGGCTGTAACCACCATAGCATCGTTGCAATCATCATCCATGAGGTTGAAGCATTCCCAATAATGAGTCGAATACTCGCGCAAGGTATTTATCTTCATCGCCCAAAGAGAATTTGCTTACTTTGGCTGAGTTTCATTAGTGATGAATCTAGCTCTGAAGGATTTCTAGAGTTGATGAAAACTCCTGATCGATCTAGGTTCAAGCTTGTAGTACCATTTGACAAAAAGTGGGCCCAAACTATTGGGGAATATTCTACATATAAGCGCTTCATCGTCTGCATGCAATGTCATCGCTTGTTTGTAGTGTCGAACATGATCTGTAGGGTCTAACTTCCTGTCGTATAATGTAAATGATGGAGCTTTGAACTTTTTAGGTAACGTAGCCTTGGCAATACATCGCACAAAAGGGTTGTGAGTGTCCTTCTGGTTAGAGTCATCGCTCCTTCTATTATGTTTGTGCCACACTTGCGTACTATCGTCCTATGAGTTTGAGGTATTTGATCGGCCCTGCTTTCTAGGTTCCTCGTCCAATGGCTCTGAGTCGCTACTATCCCTATGTTTTTGGGGGAGGCATTGCTATATTGCTTTCTTCTTTGGCGACCGACCTCTAGTATGTTATGGCACATGCTGGGATTTAGCTAATTCCTGGCGTAAACGCTCGTTATCAGCTGCCATATCCTCTATTCGTTGTTCATTTCATTTTCCATGGTTGATAAAGGTTTGCATGGCATTCTTTACTGAGGACGAAGGTAAAGGAGTCAATGGGTTAAAGTTCAGAGTTCTTCGTACGGGCATGCCTTATAGCCCATATACTATTCCTGGTGTAATGTTATCTTCTGTGAGTGAAAGATCTTGCACTAGGTCTGTCATGGATGAGTTTAAGTATTCCCAATGACGGCGCCAATTGTGGAGAGATAGATTTGGGGTACTCATTTATCCAAGCAGATCCTGGAACAGTCCTTTGATAATCACCTGAAATAGAATAACAGCTCTAGTCGAGGGTGCCGAATTAGCACTCTGATGGTCTAGTTAGTTTTTTTAGCCTAGTATGTAGGTTGCTTTCTTTTTTGAATGAGCTATTTGGAACATAACTGATCCTTGGGCCTTCTGTAGACACCCCATTTTTGACCGACCTTAAGACTCAGACATCACCATTTGAGTGCTCGGTGATATTACATATAGTGCTCGTTCAGAAGTTTCAGAGTCTCGGCTGCGAGCCTTGCTTCCGGGCTTCCGGACTCTTTCGTGCCTTGCCTCGGTTTGCGAACCAAGCTCAGTTTTCTCTGTTTTCTCTGCCCGAAGGGAGAGAGAGGTCTCGTAGACCATCTCTCAGTGGCCGTAGGCTACGTTTCGTGGTTGTAGGCCATTTTTCCCGTTTGGAGCCCGGTTTCTGATTTTTCAGAGCCGACGGCCGTGTGCCTCGGTTCGGGACCGCCTAACCATCTCCGTTTGCTCCGATTTTTGGTATACACCTTATTTCCTTCCTTTTGAGGAACACTGGGGTCTGAGAGACCAACTTCGTGGTCAAACGCCAGCTCTGGTGCTTAACAGTCCATTTTCGGGGCCTTGGGCCGCGCGTTTCGGTCCCCGAACCTCCGTTTTGCATCCGTTTTGGGTTCATGGTTCATTTTTGGTGGAGACCTTATTTTCATAGTTAGGAAGCTTGTAGGAGGGTGGGAGGCCAGCCACTGTTTTGAAAAACCAGTTTTATCTCTTCATCGCTCTCCAACGTCCGTTTTCCTCACTTGAAAGCCAATGTTGACCACCCTAGAGCCACTTTCTTGAACCCTAAACCCCATATTTGTGATGTACACACCTGGGTGGCCGACCAGTAATTGTTCCTGACCCTTTTGACCCCCTCTAAAAAATGGTCTTTTCTCTCTCCTGGTTCACTTTTTTTGGGTTTCAATCACATAGTTGTGTTGTGCACACATGGGAGACCACCAATATGAGGTGGCCGACCAGTAATTCTGCTTGACCCCTTTGACCCCTGGTCGGCCGGCCATGGGGGGTGGTCGGCCGACCACCTGAACCCCTAAAAACTGACCGGCCATGACCCCCTCACCTGGTTCCTTACAAATCTGACCTTTTTTTCCCCCCAGATCTTGTATCCGATGGGGACTCTTTTGGGGGGAAAATTTGAATTCATTTCCCCCCCCTTTTTTCTCCATTCTTTGGCCTATATAACCAGCCCCTCAGCTGCATTTTGAGGGGTTACAAAATTGGTTTAAGGCCATTGCATACAACTCTCCCTCTCCCTCTCTTCCAAGCCTCAAAACACCCTTAGCCCTACACCATTTACCCTACACCTCATAGCACAAGGCCTCCATCCTCCATTCCAGCAACTTGAGGCTGCTTTCCAGAGGTGAAGAACTCCCAAACTTGGCTCAAAAGTTGTTGGAGCATTGGTCTACAAGGGTGAGTCACTTTCTTCCATTTTCTAGTCTTTTTTTGCTTTGTATATAAGCCTAGTTGCTTGCATTTTCCATGCCCTTTTGTTGCTCTCTGTTGCAGCAAAATCAGAAATCAGCAACCTTCCGGAACCTGGCACGCATTCCAAGAACAATTGCAAACAGAGGCAAACCGAGGCATCGCGAGGGATTCTCCGCACAAGGCAACCCGAGCATGTATCATTCATCATTCGGAGCAGATTTGAGGCAATCCCTGGCTTGCATGCCAATTTATTGCTTTCCTAGTTAAATTTGTTAATTAATTAGGGTTTTGCATATATTTGGACTGTAATTATTTGGGATTGTATATTATTTATTCGGACCCTCTGCGCGAGGGCATAACTGTAATAAGTGTGCGTGTGTGTGATGTATGTCTTCCAACCCCACGTCTTTCTCCCTTTTATTTACCCGCTTATGATGGTTAGATTAGGGCATGTTTCAATTAGCATACAGTATGATAGCATGTTTGCATTCATTCAACTGTCTTGCATGCACCGGGCTCGGCGCATCATACTAACTGCATTGTATTTTCAATTCCAAGTTGAATACATGTTAGCTGTGGCATTTCATATGCCATGTCTAGAATAGCCGAGCCTGCTATATTTGCACCCTTGCATGTGTTGCATTAGGCATTTCTATATAATTAGGATCATGCATGGATTTCTAATTAGCTTCTGTTTTGGCTTGGAGTACTCGGTAAGTTTTATGCTTTAGCATCCTTGCATGCATGTGAGTGACTACTATGAATAGCATGCTTACCATGAGGCTATATGCTTATGTGATATAACTGCCTGAATGCCTGTGGGTGAAGGTTGGGTTATTTGGTGCCAGGGGTATCATCAAATGTGGTGTTTTAAGCCCACTAGATAGTGGCAAAATCATGTTTTCTAAGCCCACTCGAGGTGGCAAATCCACGTCTTAGCCTACTTTGCGGTAGCACATCAAACCATTTTTCAACAAACAAACATGAAATGTTTTGTTCCAATTCAGGCGATCCAGTCTATACTTGTATGCTGTGCGCATCACATTAATTAAAACTATTAGCGCTAATAATCGGAATAAGAAAACATAAAGTTTATAAAAGAATATATCATGGTTAGTAGAGGCCGATCTTTGATCGGGCGAGCGGGGGTGCTCATTGCATGACCTTCCCCTCTCGTGCCAAAGTTCCCGAGCTGAGGCAACTTTGGTGATGACAGACACGTGGCCTTAGGCAACGAGTCAGGGTTTCCTAAATTTCCCCAAAATAAAATATTTAGGTGGCGACTCTGTATCTAGCAAAGCAGTCCATGTTCGACACTTCTTTTCTAAAAATCTGTTTTCTCAAAACGATTTGCCGGATTTGGACTCTTTGGTTCAGATTAAGAACCGTGACAATTTGAGAGTCCTGAGCTGTAGTGACCCCAATACGAACAGAACGGAACTCGTTCCTCCCGGGGCGTTCGGGGATGTCGACAGTTTCTGGCGACTCTGCTGGGGAGTTAGAGAACTTGACTCGAACTCATGATATCTTGTTTTGACTACACTTGTGTGTTTCTTTGCATTGCATGTGCATTGGTGCGCCTAGGACACCGTGTTTGCCATCTGCTATTCCTGAAAGATTTGCCGGAGGCTTGTCTTGTCAAGGCATGACCATAAGGCTGACCGGTTATGGGCTCTGCCAGTATGGGAACACAAACCCCGGTTTTACCGGGGCGCCCTTTTTGACCATTCGACCTAGTGCATATTCGGAATCCATAGTGACCATTCCAAGCTAGGACAGGTTGCTTACCCGATTTAGGTTGTTTGAAACCGCTGCGTGCGTAGTGAAACCCTAGCTCCTGACAAAATAGGACAGGGAAACCCTATGTCACGACCCAAACCCGGCCCTATGGGTTTAGCACCGTAACCGGCCAGTAATCCGAGATTACCGAAGGCCTGCAGAACAGTAATACAGTAAAACAGAGTACAGGGCCTGGCGGAAGCCAATACAGTAAATAAATAATGTCCATTGAGCTGTGACAGTCTGTATGCCAAAAGATTTTTCATGCATTCACATATACAAACAGTACAGTCTCTACAAAATTTACAGTCACACAGTACAGGGACCTAATCCCTTAATAACAGTACGGTTAGCAGTTAACAGTCTATACAGTAATCCAAACAGTACGGAGACAGACGGGGGAGAAACGAGACACCCCAAAGCCATAGCATGGCAACTCGGAACCTCGCAGTGAGGCACAAAGGCTGGCTTGACAAAACTGGAGTCTAACCCACGCTCCTAGCTCCGATCTGGCGGCTGTGCACCTACATATATATATAAACAGTGAGCTAAAGCCCAGTGAATAACATAATGCGTAAAGAGGTTAGGAATGAATGTCCTTACAGTATGAAAACAGTTCATTTAAACAGTATTTCAGTCATTCAGTCAGTACAGTTATTCAGTCATATGTGGTACATCCATTAGCATAACAGTAAACAGTAGGTCTTAAAGACCGAGCAGTAATGATGGCCATCAGTCAGTAAACAGTAGTGGTTCCACGAGGGAACCGACAGAGATCTCTGTAACAGTAGCAGTAACAGTAAACAGTAGTGCTAAGGATGCCACAATACAGTTCAGAATATAGGACATACATTCATTCAATTAACAGTAATCAGTTCAGAAAACAGTACAGTTCAGTTGTTCAGAAGATATTCGTTTGTGAACATATCTTTACACAATCGTTACTCACAGAGTTTGGGCTACAGTATACTAGAGCGTGTCTCCCCAGTCGCCAACCCTACACAGTTAACAGATTGAACACACACTAAGCTACACAGTTGGGAAATATCATAACAATCCCTAATTTGCCTTGGTGTGTTCTACATCTATATCCTCAACAAGAAGTCTTAAACTAGGCCTAGGAATGCCTAGAATGGGGTGAGAATGCAAAGATGCACATTTTAAACATTTTCAGAAAAACAGAGTCCCGCTCGAGCGCAAGTTTCCCCGCTCGAGCGGTCATGCAACAAAGGTACACGCTCGAGCGTAAACTTTCCCGCTCGAGCGTACTGTAAAAGTACTGGATGGGTGAAATCTCCGCTCGACGCCCGCTCGAGCTTGAGACATGCTCCGCTCGAGCGCCCAATCCTCCGCTCGAGCGTACTGTAAAACAGTGCAGAGATACTGGATGCTCGGATTCTCCGCTCGAGCGCCAATTTCCACGCTCGAGCGGAAGTGCAAAAATCTGGAAAACCCAGATTGCACCTCCAAGCTCAAACTCAAGTTCAAATGCATCAAAACCGATCCTCTTGGGCCCATTTTCTGGAAAACATTTATAAACACATAGAATAACATGATTCAAAGCTCAATTTGAGAAATCAAAGCCCAAGGGTGTTTTATTCAAACCCAATTCCAAACCATTTTTAAAGAACAATATGAACATGCAAACATGCATGATCTTAAATCATTTTCAAAGCTTTAATGCTGTTTCAAAAGAGCTCAAACCTTCAAAAACAAGATGAACTCATGGAGTATGACCAAAAGATGGACATGCATGTGAGGTATTATGAACTACAACCTCAAAACTTCAATATATGTACATGCATGTAACAATTAAGCTTCAATTCAACAACAATGAACCAATTCATGACTTAGTTCTACAATGAAGCATGAATCATGCAAGAACAACTCAAAGACACCATTAAGATGATGAATGATCTACCTTAGGTGTAGAATTAGAAGTGAGGGAGCTCAAATAGGCAGATATACTTCAGTTTCAAGCAATTCTTCAAGTTGACTAAGCCAAACCCCCAAGAACAATGCTATTCTCTCCCTCTCTCTCTCTAAGGTCGGTTGTGTGCAAGAAGAAGGCTGAGGAAAATGTTTTTGGCTCAAGTATAATGAGCTCAAGGTGTAGAGGTAGTGGCCTACTCAAGGGCAAAACGGTAATTAAGTCCAACTCTTTAATTAGCTTATCTTAATCTAAGTTAATCATACCTAATCAGTTTTCAGGTAAATACACCATAAAATCACATTAATTATGAGGATCATAAAACACTAACCAATTCCCCATTCGGCCGCCGATAAGGCCTTCAATTAGCAGTTTAAACATAAAACATGAACAGATCAAACAAACAGTCAAACAGATAGAATACAAATTAACACCCATACTCAGTCAATTCGATTCCAGTTTTTCAGTCAGTCAGTTCAGTACTTTAATCAGTTCAGTTATCAGTCATAATCAATTCGGTTTAACGGTAATCAATGTTTATCGGTAGTCAATCAGTCATTAATCGGTAAACAGTATGAGGGTTGTTACACCCTACCCCAACATAGGGGTGTTTTGGCTATCACTTGCTTGCTATGTGCTTTTAGGGTGTGTCCCTACAGGAATGCATGTAACAGTTTGCAAGTCTGGGTATCAGGCCTGCGGGCATCAGTATTTGGGAATCAGTTTTACCTAAGGGTATCAGTTCACCGGCAGAATTTTGGGCAGAATTCAGTAGAGAGCACACTCATTCAACTATGCTCATATCTGTTCAGGTGAAATCAGGCTGAGATGCTGCATGTTTTCTCTTTTGCTAGGTAGTCTTGGAACCATAGTTTCAGAAGGCTCCGATATCCCCCGAGGTTCATCGGACTTGTGCTGATAGACTTTGTCAGGTCAGAGATTCAGTTCAAGGGCAAATCAGTGTTCCTCCGCCAGAGGCAGGGTAAAAGGGGCCAGTTAGGCACAGATCACCGGTTCAGCGATTACCAGATCAGTGGCCCTTATTCACCCCACCAGTGAACAGTCAGGCTGAGGCCTCAGTTTTTATCATAGAGATAGATATACCAGTCAGTCAGCCAGAACAGCAGAACATGGCAAGGATAGAGGAAATGATGCGTCAACTTCAAGAAAGTATGAAACTCATGCAGCAAGACGCTGCCCGTCAGGCGGAATTTGCCAAACAGCAGGCTGCGATCATGGCCCAGCAAGCTGAGCTAATCACCAGGCTGCAACAGCAAAACGGAGCATCTGCTTCGCATCAGGCTCCTCCCCCACCAGGAGCTCCAGCACTTGGGGAGACACCAAATGTCCAGGAAGGTACGGACATTCCGATGGGACCGGCTCCGCCCCCAATCCTATCCCAATTATCCAGAACACCCACCAACCTGCCAGATTCTCCCTTTGAGTCCGAGGTGGACCCCACAGCATTGAAGGTGAGCAAGCTTGAAAAGCTATTCAAGAAATCTCAAGGCGCTAAGTCCATCCCGGACATTGAGGATGGGTATACCGATGCGGCCGTGACGCTGCCAGACCGCTTTAAAATGCCACATATCAACCGCTTTGACGGGTCCGGGGATCCCGTGGTGCACTTATGACTGTTTTCAGACATACTAAGGCCGATGGGCCTCACCAGGCTACAGAAACTTTCATTATTCGGCCGGACCCTGTCAGGTATGGCCGCTATCTGGTATGCAAAATTAGAAGACGATGTCAAACGGAACTGGGATGAGATGGCCGAGGCCTTCGTTGCGCAGTACTCCTATAACACGCAAATCGAGGTCACAACCCGTGATCTTGAGACAACAAGGCAAGAGCCTAAGGAGAGTTTTTCTGATTTCGTAGCCCGCTGGAGGGCCAAGGCTTCAATAATGACCCTGAGGCCTACTGACAAGGACCAGATCAGGATGATTGTGCGCAATCTCCAGCCAAAACTGATGCAAAAGATGATTGTACTTCCCTTCCCTACCTTTTCTGATCTGCATGAGATGGGGGTACAGATCGAGGACGCTATGAAGTAGGGCCTTCTTGACCAGGAGAAAGAGCAGCCCAGGAGGGCATTTTCCCGCAGTTCAAATGCGACCACTAGTGGTGATGCAGCTGCAAGATCTTCTGAAGTGGGCATGGTTACCACCTCCGCATCAAAAACAGCTACCCCATTCACCGGTGCGTCCAGGAGTAGCTCACAAGAAACCAAATATCCACCTCGAGTCAAGAGGGTTTTCACCCCACTTCATATGCCTTTGTCAAAGGCTCTAGAGGTCTTAATCCGGAAAGGACATCTGAAACCATTGGAACAACGGCCCTAACCCGATCCTATCCCTGCAAAGCATGATTAGACTAAATACTGTGCCCACCATCAACAAACCGGTCATGACACCGACAGTTGCTTTCGTTTGCGCCATGATGTGCAAGATCTGTTTGATGATGGGGTCATTGCCGCACCAGGTCCTGCAAAGTCTATCAGCACTTGATCAGTGAATTTGGGGAGATAATGTTATGTGATCGAGGGATGAACCATCTGTAGGCACCGCTCGATTAACTCCAGACGTGGGAATGGCATGCACTGTTCTGAGCAATATGCAAATACCAGTTTTTGTGCTTTCTGACTTGGGTATTGAGTCAGTCTTGTTGTGTCATACAGAGTCAGTCTTTTCTTACTGAGTCAGTTAGGTCTGTCTTGTTGTACCGAGTTAGTCCTGTTTTGTTAGAGTCAGGTGATTCCGGGGGTGTTACCTCGGGCATCACTGTTTTGTTTTGTGTTTGTCTTTTTGCTTTCTTTTGAGTCTGTTTCTGTCTTAGAGCCAGTAATGCCAACAGATTTGAATGAACAATAGTGGTTTTCACATTCTTGTGTTCGCTTCTGCCTTGTGCCAGTTGTGCCAGAAGTTCTGAATGAAACGATAGTGCTTTTCACCTGCTTTTCTGTGCTTTGAAAATCATTGCATTGACCTAACTTTTTCAAAACCTTTTGAACATTGTGATGAAAACAAAGGGGAAGGAATTCCTCGGGATTTGTAAAACTTTGATCAAATTGAGAGAAAGAGAGGCGTGCTAAGCCCTTAATGAATGAAATCATGTTTGTTAACGTGAGTACTGAGAAGGATCCTGGCTTGATCCAGATTGGTCCCACATCGTCTTCAGCACGAGCGATTAGTCGCTTTCTTAAAAGATTTCAAAAAAAAAAAAAAATGTTTTATGCGATCCTGCGAAGACCTGTGTGGAATCGCTCTTGAGATTGTGCAGCTTAGGATCGCTCTCAGCCTCGAGACTCGACTCCTCACTTTCAAACCTTGGACTAGAACTCAGAAAGTTCAAAGGTCAACTACAATGTAAGGCCTGTGTGGTCGGATCCAGAGCAGCTCGTGAATTAGAGGCAACAAAGTCAGATCAAGAAGCTTGAGAAGCTAGATCAGGAGCACCCCTCGAACTAGGCGCAAGAATTTCAAATGTGCTCGAAGAGTCCAAGATGAAGATCGGCAAGAATGCCAAACCCCAGAAGGGAGGAAAGAAGAAGACATTGTTGAAGGACAACCGAGTTCCTATCCACAAACACTAGGGGCAAATTCACCCTCCATTGGATGGGCTCTTGCATCGTTAGCGAACAACAGCCATTCTCCTAGATTCAGATGACTTCGGGATCTCAAAACCATTTGACATGGACAAAGCTATACTTTTAACCCTTGAGAGGCTCGCTGTGCCGAAAACCCGGAAGGGCGGCCCAGGCAAAAGTTAGAGCAAGAAAAGAAGAAAAAGAACAAAAAAAAGAGAAAAGAACAAAAGAACAAAAAAGAAAGATGCAAAGAAAAGAACAAAAAAAAGAAAATCAAAAAAGAAATGAAAAGAAAAGAAAAGAACACAAAAATTGAAAAGAAGAAAAACATAGCTCGCAAGGTTGAAAACCCGCAAAGGGCGGCCTTGGCAAAAGTTAGTGCGCAAAAGGAGAGGTTAATACCCGAGTGTACCTTAACCTTGAACTATGTAAGGCTTGATTCCCATCTTTGGGATACGTAGGCAACTTCATTCTGAAGTCCAGCCGTAAAACACTCCAAATCGATTGTGTCCATGTAATAGTTTTGATTATCTTTGCCTTCTTTGTATCCGAGAGTCTGGTTGTGTTCGTCACTCTGAGGGCTGACTACAATGCGCTGTGGTGCCATTCAAACAAGGGGCAACTTTCCGTTGCCATTCAATGCGCTGCGGTGCCGTCCAAACAAGGGGCAACTTTCCGTTGCCATGCGGTGTCCTCCAAGCAAGGGGCAATTTTCCTTCAGATCTGAGGTTGTGCATCTCAAGAGTAGGTTCCGTGCTCATTGAGCAGTGATTGTTTGCAAAAATAGTTTTTGAGAATTTTTATTGAGGTTGACTAATTCTCTCGAAAATTATTCCATTTTTCTAAAACTGAACCATTTCTTGGACCTAAAACAGGAAAATTTTCAGTGCTCACAGCCTGACTTGCATGATTTTAAATCAGAAAATCGAACAAGCGTGTTAATCTAACTCTTATTTTGGTTAAAATTGTTTTAGTAGAAAGCCAAAAACAAAAAATGGTCACGATGATGAACTAGGGGCACAGTTGAGTCAGGTGTTCTGTCTTTTCCCCATTGTCAACATACATGCCAGAAAAGGCGCCATACTTGCCAAGAAGGGCACTCTACCTGCCAGAAAAGGCACAACTGAAGGCGACAACAAAAGGGCTGAAAGCTCTCTCATCCTCCAAGCAGTGAGATATCAAGCGAAGTGCGAAGCACAAGATTGGAATGGATCAAGATACTCCATTCCCTCATCCGGCGCATTGACAGATGTCACCGGAGGAAATAGCCGCGAACTGATTATGTTGGGCAAGAGCTCACAACTTTCTGTTTATCCATCAACCACCCAGGGGAGGGATAAAAAATGAGAGATTGAAGAATAGAGAGATGTGCGCTGAGAGAAAAAGTGAGGAAAGGGCTTTTTCAGAAAAACAGAGCCTGAGGGCCGAGTGATGTGAGAATCACAAATTAGAAAGGGTGGGAAATAATACCCGGAGAAACTGGCTCCTCGTACACTGAGAGGTCTCTCGTCTTTATAACACGTCTGTGTGTCGTGTCTTTTGTTTTGTTCGTCTCGATTCTTGCTTTGAGTCGTTCCGAGCGTGTCTCGATGTGTTTAGGTTGTTTACCTTTGTTTTCCTTTGTTGAGTCGTGATGCGTTGTGTCCAGTCGTAGACTTAATACCCCAATTGAGAATTCATTTTCAATTTCGATTTCAAAATAAAATCGTTTTGTGCTCAGAGTGCTGTGTCATTCTCCACATTTGTGCAAAATAGTATTTGTTCCTTCATAAAATCGCAGGGTTCAACCCAGGTCATGTCAGAATAGTAAAACTAGGACCTATTTGAAGCTATATGGGTTTCAGACTACAAAGCAAAAGAAAAGAAGGAAAATGCCGTGTATCTGAGTTTGTTTCAACTTCGGTAAGTTCCGAGACTACATTCCGTGTGTACCTCTTCAAGTCTTGCCAATGCTCCGAAGTATGAGTGTGCCTCTACTCCCAAACTCAAGCCTACTTCAATGCCAGAATGGCAATCGAAGTGCTCCCTCAGAAACCAGCCCCTGCCAAATGCATCTTGGCTGTGTTTGCAATGAGTTCCTAGGAGACCACCTGCGACGGTGGAAACTAGAGTTCGAATGGCTGATGCCTAGAACGTAAAGGTTCGGGATTTCCG